>JACATO010002204.1:2400000-3000000 GCA_018389105.1 Nautilus pompilius | reverse complement strand
TCTTTTTGATTTGTTGTCATCTTTTTCCTTCCTTTTTTTGCTAGCGTAGACTTTATTTCCTGCCAATGGTTATTTATTTTTATAGGTGTAGTTTTGCTTTAGCCAATCCATCTACAATAGTAAGGGCCCTTGTCTATCCCTCTCTTTACTTGCCTTTGTTCTATTTCTATGGTAATGCTGTTCTAAGTGAAACAGATTTTTTTACATTATTAGTAGGGTTCTATTTTGTTTTAAATGGTGAATTTAAATGAAATTGTATCTCTGTCTACTGTTTCTCTCAACATGCTTTAATTTCTGTGGTTTACCAAAATAAGTGAAAAAAAAAAAAAGTCATCATCATAGATGATAATGAAGAATCATTATAAACTGATGTTAAGTATGTTGTTTTATCTGTCCCATTTATTTATTTTAAGCAGATGGCAAATAAATAAATGAGAACTTTAGAATATAGCTGCAGCTTGGCAGTGTAAGTTGAAATAAAGGTTTTCAGGAACCATACTTCCAATATTCGCATTTTAATAATATGCTAAGCTTGACTCAGTTAACTTAGTTTATTGGTTTTAAGTATTAAAAATAGTTTATGGAAAATTTACATACTAATATAATAATATATAGATGAATTAGTTTTGTATAATGTAGAATAGAAGGTGGTTATTGTTTGAGTTTTGTAGCAGTTTTTGTTATTCTCCAATCCAAGCCAAACCATGGAAATTGGATCAGCAATCTTCACATTTGAATAAAATAGAATATCAGGGTTCAATTTAATCTGAAAGCAGCTTTAGCTTTATCTTTTTACAGAAGCATCTCTAATGATTATGATGCTTAATTTTAATATTGCTTCACTTTGCTTTGTTTTTCTATTTGGTCTTTTTGAAAGAGTGGGAGAGAACTTTTATTGCACAACTGCTTGCGAAATAGTGACATGCACAGTGTTGCTTGGATGCTGATATTTGGGGAATGAAAAGAACAAACACTTATTGTAAGGTGTGTGTGTGTGTGTGTGTCAGTAATGTATAAAACAGCTGTATTTTTCATTTCAATTTACGTTCTTGAACATTGATCATCTAATTACCCACTGGTGATCTCCCTTTTTATATGTGAACAAGTTATCTAATGTACACAAAAGAAATATTATATGCTGAATACTTGCTTTTAGTCTAACTCACTTGTTTATAAATTGCTTAATGTCACTAACAGGTAGTCATCGATTTGCCTTGCAAGTTGTAGTTTGTTTTTTCCTCATTAGTTAATAAAAACTATACTTAGAATATTAATCGTTAGGTTTTCTTGAAGATTTGTAGAAATGTTTGTTATGAAATAAAGAGGGGAAAACCATATAAGTGGAATTAGTAGAGATTTGAGCTGAGAAGCTAGAATTAGGATGGGATGGAGCTACAATGTACTCATATTTTGAGGCTATGGCAGATTTCTTGCTGCTTCACATATCCACAAATACTGGTGGCTCTACAGTAGTATGCAAAAGTCTTAGGTTACCTCAGAAAAACAAGGTGCACAGTACTGTGTGTATGTGTGTGTGTGTGTGTGTGCAAAGAAAATTAGCTCTAGTTTTTTGTCACTAGTTTCAAAGAAATTGAGACTATAGGCTATGGTATTAAAAAATGTAATAAAATTACTAGCATATAAATTTTAGAAATATTAAAAAGAAAGTATATCCATTACACATTTTTTTGTAGGTTTTATGTATATGGAAAGCACTTGTTTTGTTGTCTATTGTATGGTTTGGATGGGTTAAGGGAGATGACAACATGTATGATTTTATTACTAGCAGTATGGTGAAGTTTGATTTCTAGTTTTCTTGGTAGAAGGAAAAAAAAAGCTTTTGCAGTAGTATTCTATAATAAGGTAGTTTGGTTTCAGTGACTCAGATGTCTAATAACTGGTTCCAATGTTTAAAGGGAATAATTAATCAAAAAGCAATTCATATCTTGAACATACCTTATGGAAACAAATTAAGATTCAGTACATTTGTATATCATGCCTACATTGTCATTTATTGGTCATTTTGATTATTTTGGTTTTGGTGAGGTGCACTATGCACGTAACATTATTAAGCAAAAGTCCTTTAAACGTGAAACAAAAAAATATCCCAATTTGCAATGTTGGTGTGGAGGGAGATAGCTTAAATTTGTTAAGTGGTTATATATTTGAAATGAAGACAAATAAAATTGTTGGAGAAATCATTTATGTATAGGGGGTTTTAAAATAAGTGCACATGTGAGATGCCTATCCTACATTGGTGTTTTAGGGAATATCAGATCTATACTGGTGTTGATCCTTGCCTATAATATTTTTGTTTGTAAATCTTCTGTAGTTGACACAAATGGTTATAGAAAACTTTGACCAATAAAAAACATTTACAGGGTGCCAGATTATATTGTGATGTTTGATGGCCTGAACTGCCCAGGATAAAGGCTTGATTTTGAATCTCGTTTGGTGTACCTCCTCAGCATGGTTTCTTTTCAGCCTTCTTCATGAATTCTAGTAGGGATTTTCCTGCTAAAGTTGGAAGTGCTAGGTTCTTTGCGGTACAGAATGGGTAACGCTTCCTGCCCATGGTTGTCTCCATTGTAGAGATTGGTGTATGGCACAATAACAAACTTTAATGTGTGGATCCTGCTGTTATAATTTTAAAGTCTTACATTTCACACATGTACATTTTAATCTGTAGTTTCTTTTTAACACTACCTGTTGCAAAAGTAAACTTTGTATGTGTTAGGAGCACCCCTTGCATACTAGATCTAGATATGGAGTTTATCTGATTATTAGTGATGACTTGGTCCAGATTTTTTTTTACAAAGTTTGCAGGTATTTATTTCTTCAGTTGTTTCTAGAAGGTTAGTCTTGGTCATTTGGCCCTTATTTGTCTGTCTGGATGCCTTTATAAATATCCCCACACTGCTTCTGATGAACTTAGTATTTTTATTTTTCATCGATCCTCACTTTCCCTATTCATTTGATAAATTTTCATAGACGGAAATGCTAGGTTTGGGCACATAGATCAGTGTCAATGCCGTGAATTTTATTACTAAGGCAGCAGGGTTAATTTTTCATTCTTTTAAATAACATCAAATAGAAGAGATCTTTTAAAGAAAGGCCAATCTTTTGAGCTATTTGGATTTTTAAAAAATGTTTAGATTATTCTAAAGTTAGATTCTAAGATTAGGGACCTGACTGATCCAAGGCCAGTCAGTCCATGTCCTGTATTGTTGATTTTTTTCTGTTCTTACCAAATAATTCATGAAGGTGAGGAAGGAAATATAACTACAGTACATTAGCATTATGGACATCCTGCCATCCTCACAGAATAATCTGATATCTACCAATAGTCCATTTCAGCTATTGAAGTGTATCGTTAAGTCAATAAACTGTAAATAGTTCCTACATACACTCATGTATATTGGACATTTACTTAGTGGAAACCAATGGTCAAGTTTTCACCAATTTATATTACGTGAATCTGGAAAAACATTGGCACGTCAATCCGAGCCAGATCAATAACCAGCTATCAAGAGCAATGATGTTGGGTAGAAATTTAGTATGGGGGTAAAAAAGATCTTGCATTTATTGATGGTCATCTAAATCCAACTGGTTACATAGTTATCCTTTGGAATACCCTCATGCATGTTTCTGATCAGAGAATCTGTAACCATAATCACTATGTGCACCATGATGATGAAGCAGCAAGCCATGTTGTTTAAAAGCTGGTGGATTCCACAATAGCTAGAGGCAATGAAAGTAAGACAATCACCTCTCAGTCAGAAGATCATATAGCAATGGAAAACGAGCATCACAGAACCGCAGTAACCCCAGAGAGAGATATGTATCACTTACCACTGTTTGGCAAGGTTTAAGGGATGCTGGAGTTCTTGATGTTACCACTGCCTGAACACGTTACTTTAAACAAAAAGGCTAAAGGCTCTTTCTTCGTTCCCTGGTAAACAGTTTTATGGACTGAAGAATCTCTCTGGACTGTTTGATGAATGTTTGGTGGTGTCCAAGGAGCTTAGGGGCTATTTGTAAAATATGATAGAGGAAAGTTTATGGTGTCAGGATATATTACAAAGAATTTCATTGAAGTTAGCCACAGGATAGTGGGCATTATGAAGGGAAGAAGATTACTACTTCGTTCTTTTTTTTAATCACAAAATACCATCAGGACTTTTATCTTGTTGGCCAAAGATTTACTTACGAATGAGATCCTGGGTGGTGAAGTTTGAATTTAGAGCAGGATAATTTTGATGGTTTCTTCTGTACTGGTCCATCAGCATAGGCTTTCTCCTATAGCTGAAGAAATTCTACTGGGGACTTTCTATTTCCTACTAAAGCACCAGGCACACACAGTACAGGAATGTCAGTGCTTGTTAGCAGTAACCATGGTAGTAAGCAACTTTATTAGGGATATCTATATTTGCATACATTGGTGTTTGCAGAATAAGGAAAGCGATGAGACCAAAACCAAAACATTAAAATTTGGTGCCTTTTGAATCTGGAATGAATTAAATTTGCACATGGAAAATACAGGAAACTTTGAATGTAAAATAGTTTTGTCGTATGCCTGTTTTTGTTTTTTTTTAATTTACAGTTAGAAGATAACGAAACTACAGAAAAGTGCAAATTCTAACTAGAATTAAAGTTTGAAATAAAAAAATGTGCTAAGAATAAGATTGGGCTTTCATAACTTCTTTATGTCTGACACTTGGGTTTCTCTTTAACCTTTGTTTTGTGTCATCAATATTCTGTGTGTATGTTCTAAACATGACGGTTTTAAGAAATATAAATATTTTAAAAAAGAAGATAATATATCATTTGTTATTTTTGTCCATAAAGGGAAGCTGCAGCTGGTATTAAGTTTTTGTTTTAGTAATTATATTAAAATATGTATAATGGAAATTAGCCTACTTAATGTTATAACAAAAATCTTTTATAGTTAAATACCATTAAGTTATAAACTTAATATAAATTTACCAGAAGTTCTTGTTATGAATCTATCTTAAAGTTTTGGTTTGTTATGGCAAGGACAAGTCTAATGATTATGGGCACATTCTGTCTATGCCTCTGCTAATGATTTGGAGGTCTCTCTGTGTAACAGATACTGAATTAGACCTGAAGCATGGCTTACAGTTTTGTTATTTAATGCCCATCTGCTGTTGTCTTTCTTTTCTCATATTTATTACAATTCTCTCATTTCATGCAAAAATTTGCTTTTACTAAAGAAAAAAAAATTTTTTTTGTTTAAATTTGCTTTGTAATAGTATCAGGCTGTTTTTCAGCACCAGCTGTTTATTCAGCTTGTGTTCTGTATAATAGTTCTGATTGGCTGTTGTCTTAACAGTTGACCAATCCTGCATCTCAATACTCTGTTGTTGTTGTTCGAACAGTTTCATGATATGATTGGCCATATATGCACATCATTTTTAGGGGATTCCTTGTGCTATAACAATATGTTGCCATAACTTTATAGGCATACTAAAATAAATATATTAAAATAAGCAGAATTTCTTTGGAAAGTTTGTGACTTTCGCTCCCTAAATAAAAATATTTAGTCTTGACAGTTTTATAGGTTAACCAGATTTGGTATTTTTCAAGCCGTTGTATTAACATTTTATTGATTTTTTTGTCATCTGAGCCATGGGTCAAAAACAGATTTTTTTTCTTTTTCCACCTAAATAATAATAAGATCTAGTGATTCATTTGGGTGACTTAGAAATTAAAATTTAGGCTTCTAATTGGGGTTACGACCTATCTGTTGAGTTCATTGGGTCTAATATTAATAATAGACTTTCCTAACTTAATCATGGCCACTTTGTTGTAAAGATGGCTTCATTTGGTAAACAATTAAGACAATAACTCTTAATTTTGATGTACTGAAACATTGTTTTTTGTTTTTAGATAAAACTTAGTTTTTTAATAAAGATGAATTTTATATTTTCTTAGTTGCATCAGTCATATTTTATGCCTCACTTTCATCACCCACATTTAAGTGTGTGCCTCTGGGTAATACAACACTATTAAAAAAACAACAACAAAAAATTTCTCCCGAGGTTTGCATAGATTAGTCCTCAACAGAAAATAATTAATTCCTTAGTGTATAAAATTATTTTTTCTTGTTATTTAAAATTTTTGATGCATTAACTTAATACAAAATTGTAGCAGATTTTGAGAGTTTAATTAGAAAAAAACAACAAGCAATCTATCTATTCACTACGAATGTCAGTATTTTATAGGAGAGACCCCTTAAATCAGAAATTAGTTGTTTTTTTTTTTTTCAGTAAAATAAGAATTCAGATAGTCCATTATTGGTTTGGACTTACCAATTAAACAAAATGAATATATTCAAGAACTTCTGGATTGTTCTACTGAGTTCATTGACATATTGCTACAATAAGTGTACATGCAGATTTGATATGATAATTGCAATATGGTTCAAATTCTGTTGTCTATTGCCAAAAACTTTTAAAAAAATTTACACAAAGTCCTGTACTCTCAGATTGGTATTTTAGGGTGTGGTGTGGAAATAGGCTGTGAATGTCCGGATTCAATGACAGCAAGGAATTGATTAGGCATACTGTCAGTTGATTAAGTCTTTGTCCTCTGTGATATATTGATCAAGCATCTAGTCATTTTTAATTTTTCTCTTTTTTATTTCTAAATCTGTTTAAATAAAAAAAAAAAAAATTGCTATTGGAAAGTTAAAAAAAAAATAGGCACGCTTGAAGAATGTTGTATAGAAAAATACATTTTACCACAAAAAATAAAATTGCTTTTGTGCTTATGTATCTCTCTGTCTATCTCTGCCTCCTCCTCCAAACAATCGTTTCTTTCTAGCAGAAGAATTTAGAGACAGAAAGAGAGCCAGGGCCTTGAATTTTTTAAAATTATTGATGTTTTTTATTTTCCATTCCGTATGACTAAATTCAGTTTTTATCTTATTATGCAAATTATTTTCAATACTTTTTCAGGCTGTGAAAAGCAATAATTTAGCTTTGGGCCAAAAGACAAACTCTGATAGATTACCAAAAGGCTGTTCAAGACATTGACTATCTTGATGATGATGAAATTGGAAGTTCCGCTAGAGCTCCCCTTTTTGAAAATTTTAATGAGATATTTTTGAATAATCTGATGTGCTGGTGGAGTTAGCATGTGCAGTCTTTTGAAAATTAATGTGAACACTCAAATTGTTACATTTTCCAACATATGGTTGTTTTTTTTTAATACTAAAACATGATGAATAACAGCAATACATCATAATTTGGTGACTGTTGTATCATTTTCTCTAATGGTTACATCATCTCTCTTAAATTGTACTATTCATTATTCTAGCAATGAGCCTTTTTCTTTCAGCAATTTTTCATATTTTAGAAACTAGGTTATTTTTTGAGATTTTGCATGGTCAGACTTTGTACATCTAAAACAACTTATCAGGGTAAGCCAAACATTACAATTCAAAGTCTCTTGAGGGTTGTCACCTTTGTGGAGACCAGCGAACAACCAATATTATGATGTAAATTTGAAATCATCAGGCAGTGGTGAGACTTTTGCGATTGCACCACAGCCTGAGTCATAGATGGCCAAAGTTTCAAGAGGCTTCATACAAAATATCCCTGTGTTGTTTTGTTCAAATGAACATACTCATTCTGTAGTTTAAAGGATTATGGCAATAATAGAGGAAAATATTGATGAATTTTGTGGGACTGGAAGTGGCCACAATACATAAAATCTAACTTTTGAGCCAGAAAATGGATGCTGCACTTTTTCCTTCTCCAAATAAATTAAAAGATGACTAAACTGCAGCCAGAACTAAATCTAAAGAGGATGTTTTTTTTTTTTTGGTAAAAGCTAAATAAACTTAACTGTATAACAAATTAGATGACATCTGAGAAACTCAAATAAGGCTTTAAGATTTCATAAGCTTGTGATTAATACTTATGAGTTATGCTGTCAATTCTGTCATTGCTGTTGTGTTGGAGTTGGCTTGTAATCTTGCTGAGAGACTAACCCTTTCACATGAATGTAAAGAGGAGGTCAGGCAGAGACAGGAAGGGGAAAATTCTAGGTGTTTTGTCTGAAATAAAAATGTTATAGAGGTACTTAACGTTTAAGAACAGCAAAGAGAATCTTGAATAAAATGCATAATTTTTTTCTGAAATTATACTGATTTCCATGATGTAAATGTTATAGTTTGTCCAGCAGGAAACATAAGAACACATAACTATTAGTTTGAAAATGAGATATTTTAGTTTGTTGTTGTTGTCTTACTTTGTCACTTAACAGTTATGAAAACTACGCAGTGATCAACATTTTGTTACATATGAACTCAGTAGGGACCAAAACGAATTCAGGTTAACATAGCAATTATTAATCAAGCAATACATAAATTGATAGACAGCAGAATAGAATGGTGATGTCCAATCTAGTGAATGATACACACAGCGGAGAATCAGTGCAACAATCTGTCGGGAAAGGTTGGCAAAAGACAAGCGATGAGGACTTTAGTGTGGGGATCTTCAGCCTCAACTTTGATGATGCCAGGAAAGCTGGACAGTTCTTGGTTCTCAATGGTCAAATCATTGTGAACTGGTCTTTCATGCAGTAGAACAGTCATATCTCATGGTTGTTTTACAGTGTTTTTTTATTGTTATTTCATAAGAATTTCCCATGCTGTCACATTCTTTAGACTTTTCATCTTCTCTTGGTGTAGGATATTTCCTGAGTCCTGAAAGTGAGCTTGCAATAAAAATTTCATTATTTATGGCTAAATTTATGCTTTAAAAAGAAAAAAGTAGGGGGGATATTTTGGGGAATATTCAAATCTGGAATTCCAGACCAACTGGGCGAAGTTTAGATGACATACTTGATATTCAACCAAAGATACATGGTTCAGGGCTTTTTTTATGGTTGCCATGGTAATTTTACAAGTTTATTAAATATGTGAAAATGCTCTGGCATAGTTTTCTCTTGAACTATTCATCAGTATTGAGAGATTGCTCAATTTGAAGATAACTATTTGGATGTGGTATAATAGGAATTTTGCATATTTCCCACCTTTTAAAATTAATTTTTAAAATGTTTTTTTTTTTTTTCATTTTTAACATCCTACAAATCACAACTACCTTTAAAATATCTCGTTTGGGAAAATACCAACAGACACTGTACCAGTGAATACTCATTGTCTCTTTTCTGCCATACCAACTGAATATTCACTTGTGAATCAAGCAGATGTGCTAAAGAAAAGATGAAAAGGTTGGGGAAGTTAATTACTATCTTTTTAACCCTAGAATGCTCCTACTGTGTCATTTAGTAAGTTTCATCAGCAGTTTTATGATAACCTAAACTGTTGTGGCTACTTACCTATTTATTTTTTTTTGCACACCTTGAAAACCATGAAAAAAAAAATTTGTTTACCTGTGAAATGATAGTGATGACATTATAAAAAAAAAGGTTTTGTTGGTGACTCTCACTCATTTATTTATTTAGCTAGTGCAATTATTCATTTGTTAAAACCAGAGGCTGTTAGCTATGCTTAGCATTTATAGGCTCTGGTCTCCACCAACAACCAATTGAATTGTGAGTGGGAAAGTTATGAAGTAAATGCCATGACAAAGATCAATGAATTTTATTATCTGAATAACGTAGTGTTCAGACTATCCCATACTCTCTTTCACTGCACACTTTTACCTCTGGTTCCACTGCTTGTGTTTATCAATAGTCTTGCTGGAGATAATTTGTGTGTGTGTGTGTGTGTGTGTTTTTTTTTTATTTTTCCTTACCATTCTCAAATTGATTACCTGACTTGTAAACATGCTGGAGTGGTCCTACAACATGACCCTGAGACAACAGGTAAATAGATTTAAAAGTTTGTATCCTATCAACTTTCTTGTGTTAATTTAGCTTAGTTTCATCTTGAAGGACATTCTTTTTTTGTTTTTTTGTTTTTTTAAAAAAAATAACTTCCATGCATTTACCATTTGAATGCTTAAAAAAAAACAAAAGAAAATTACAGATGTGCAGCATGTCTGCTATATTTTATCTGATTCCATGTATAACAAATGCAATAGGTAAGAGAAAGAGTGGCATATATGTATATACTTTCATATGCTGTATTATGTTCATATAATGGCATTTTGATAGTTTTAACATTTAGCTTACTATTCTCAACTTCAGCTTAACAGCTCTCAAACATCCTGACATGGAGGAGGGCAACTTTTAACTGACTCACTTCAAATGGATTCAGATCTGGCTATTCTACCACCTTTACTATTTTTTTTGTGAAAAAATGTCTGTTTTTGGGATCATTTCTATGTAGGAAAATATAATTTAATTCCAACAGTTTTCTTGATGATCATCACAGTAACAGGATTTCTTCTGTTAGTTCCAATCGACCATCTTTTTTTAAGGTTGTATAGGCATGGAACTGAGCCGTTTGATTGTCACTTGTAAAATTGGGCACAGCACACTTATCAAATGTCTTCATTTTGCCTACAGACCCACCCAAACGACATCAGCTGATGAATAGAGAAAGGTTTTTTTTATTACTTTCCTCTCTCCATAAATCTTGAGTGGAATCTCTGGTGGGTAGGTAGTGGGTGATATGTGTTTTTTGTTGTTGTTGTTTTTGTTGCAAACTGTAGTCATTTTGCTTTGCTCGCCAATGAGTGTTTTCTGTATTTGTTTGGAAACATCTAATGAGGGCTTCCCTCTCCCACAGCTCTCTTTTTTTGGTAAACTGTTCAGCAAATTTTTCCATCTATTTTCTCACTTGTCTTGGACAACTACTGCTAGGCTTATTAACCATACTGTCAGTTGTGCACAACGATGCTGTGGACTGTACCCGTTGTCCTGAGCTATTACCTACTCTCCAATGAGTGCTCTGATTTTCTTGTTGGAGAGTAAATAAACCAGATTGAAATTAGTTTTTCTATAATTCTTACACAATGGGAATTATTTACACGCATTTATTTAATCAATATACCTGTATGTATACTTTTTTTTTTTTTTTCAGTCATCTTTAAATTTAAATAAATTTCATCATTTGGATGAATATTCATTTTGCCAGTGATTTTTTTTTCATGCTGCAATAATAAACAAAAGATTAGAAGCTTATGAAGTTAGGCATACGCACAACTGTCATTATACATGAAAACATTGAGACCTACACAGCGGGCAGCAACCAACTGAAATTCTCACTATGAGCAAGAAATTTTTTTAAAAATCTGGATGAGCAACAAAAATGTCTTCTCGTCTATGCTTCAATCACAAGAAATTAAGAGTTTTCTACAAGTCTGCTTTTAAACAGAATGCTGACTTATGGCTTAAACAAATGCTGCCATGTTCTCACCCCTTCATTTTGACTGATGATTTGGCATAATTCAGAAGATCAACGACATCTTTCCTACTCTGAGAACAGATGATAAGAAAAAATACAGACTTATTCTGTGCACCACAAGACCTGCACTTCAAACCTGCAAATTGCTCTTATCACACACAACCTTTTTTTTTTGTTTTAAATTATTTGTATTAATATAAATAATGTAAGGACAAAAAAAATTGCAGTAGCTCCAGGCAGGTATAGCAGTAAACATCTGAGGCTGCAGGCATTGTTTCTGTAATTTTGAAGCTGCAGTAGATCAACAAATGAAAGAGATACAACTTGTCCTGGACAAATTGAGTTTAAAATCATTTGAGGGAAGAAGACCCTGGACATTCTGTTTCATTTTGTGGATCCTGAAAAGTTGTGAAAGAATAGAAATTGGTTTCTTGAATGTCTAGAATTTCTGAGGTTGTAAGATGCTTCCTTTGTCTTGCATTCCTTTTGTTTTCTATATAAATCTAAAATCTAATGGTTGGTTAATTATAGTGCTTCAGTTTCTTCATTGTTTTTTGTTTTTTTTTAATGTGGACGTATTGGAATAATTTTCTTTCATGGGTACATTTTCCCCTGATTGCACACACTGAAGAGAGGTGTAAGCTGTTTTGAGTTAGGTTTGCTGTGCATTTGTTGGGCCTAGTTTGGTAGATAAATATTTCAATTTGAAAGTATTGCTGAATTATAGGGCTCAAACTCTGTGAAACATTATTAATTATTTTGATATTTAATTACAAATAATCAGTGGTCCACTGGCAACAGATCTCTTGGTATGTTGCTGCTAATTTGTCCCCCCCCTTTTTTTTAACTAGGGGTATTCAAATAAGACTCAGCCAGATACGATTACTTACAATTCTACTAAATTTTCCATAAACAATGGTTTCGAGGTTTGCAATGATTCAATAAATTAGCAAAGGCTTCATTTAATACTTATGAATAAATTATCTGCAATTAAAGATTAGTAATATAATTGAAAGATGCGGGTTTCTTTCTTTTAAAATTTCCATTGTAACTCTTACTAAGAAGAAAAGATGCTTCAAAACCTAGCAGAATTGTGATTTCTATTTTCTTTCTTAAGTGAAAGGATACAACAATATAAGGAGGAGGAGGGAGAAACAATTTTTACAAATAAAATTTGATTTCAAGTTGTCATTTGAATGTGTAAATGAGTGACTGATAATGTGTAGCATGCTCACCTGTCTTGGTGGCAACCTTTGTGGTTCAGAAAGAGAAAACCATGGATACCAGTCAGACAATCTGCATGTGTAAGAGTTTTCTTGTCATCCTTAACTTCTTGAAACTTTGGTATGTATGGAATGTATCATTTCTTTTAGAAGTCAGGAACTTCAGTACTTTGATATTTGATAAATGTTAAAAGTGTCAGCCACTTACACCTATGGGGCTTCTCTGGAAATCAGGGTGCAAATAGCATTTTCTTTTTCTGAAGTAATACATTGCTAATTGAAAAAGTATCAAAAGGTTAAATTACAATCATCAAAAGTTTTGATGGATCTTATGCTTATGTGTTTTTTTTTTTATTGTAGAATTATTTGTTTTTCTTTTCTTTATATGTGATGGAATGTACAGCATCTTCATAAATTTGGTACATGCATTTTCAAAATTGTTAGTATAATATTCAGGAGTTGAATTATTATTGGTAAGAATTTCTTTTTTACATAACCCCGTATAAATCATGGCACCTTACCTTCTCATATCCTTGTAGTAGCTAAACAAACAACTAGAGTTTTGGCATTTATTTTTCTTCGTTTATTAAAAATCTTAAATTATCACTGTATTGTATCTTAGCTGACCTTTGACATTTTTACATCTTTTCCCATGAGATGTCGAGAGCTAATTACATTTTGCATAAATTAAATATACTTTCCATTTATACAAATTTCCACACCGTTGCATACCCCCTGTAGTAGGATGGTGGATGTGAAAGAAAAACTATAATTCCACAAGTAAATAGATAGAATATTATCTGCACATGACAGAAACAGATAGTAATAGTAGTAACTAATTTATTTTACTTTTTTGTTTGTTTGTTTATAAAAATAAAATTAATGACAGTTACTGTAATAGGAGATTTCAAGATATGAACATTTGAAAAGAAAAGGGAATTAATAAGTTAGTCTTTAGATTATACAGCATGCTTGTCAGAGAGAGGGGTTGGTTATGTTTCTGAACTGTTTAACTCATAGGTAATTATGGAGGAAAAGATAATAGCATTTGAACAACTAGTAATGGACTGGTGTTGGAGCCAAGCATGCTTGACTGATACTTACATCAAAAAAGGCGGACTATTTTCTGTGAAGCAATTCACTTGGCTAAAATCAATATTAGCATAGATTTACAACCGACCCATATCTGAGTGGGGCGTTGGACTGAGAACTAGTGACACAGCACCTGTCAAGTCTGCTGCTGCGCTGAGTAGAAAAGATGATGGAACTCTCCAGGAGGGTAAGTAATGCAGTAACGAGTGAACTTGTGGTGTGTCATATGCACTGATGCAGGTGAGTGGGAGAGTTAGCTTAGTGAAATCAGGGCATTTAACTTTAGTTTTCTCTCTGAGTATTTTTTTTTTTTCTTTCTAAAGTTTGTGGGTTAATGTTTAAAAAAAAAAATGCAAACTAACTTTTGTGTATTCAGCTGATACTTGGTTATTTGTTGTTTATACTCTGAAGCTTTGGAATTTAGGGACAGGTATTTGCCAGATAGAAACAGTCTAATAAATGTTATTATTATTATTATTATTATTATTATTGTTTTTAAACAAATGTTTACTGCATATCTAAAAAAAAAGATTGCTTTTGTGGTACACCTTGAGTTGGAAAAATGCATCTATTAGCTGCCAATACAAACCAGAAAGAAACTACTATTAGGTTTTTGAATGTAGAAACCCAATCCCTCTATGGGACAGCTCTTTTTGAAAGCAGCCAGGCATCACATACTACATCAATTAACAGTTCTTGTTTGTGGATATTTTTTTCTGTTATTATTAATGCCATCTCTTGCGCTTCTTTTTTTTTTTTTATCTTCATGCGTGTGGTGATGTTGGAAATAAATGTTTTCATAGGCATTGACACTGCCCTGCAAAAGATGAGAAAGGAAAAAAAAAGGACCAAACAGGTTTATTGTGGAGGTAATCTATTGAAACTCTGAAGGATGAGAAAGACAGAGCCTCACTCCCTCTAATCTCACAGATACACATTGACATGGTCTTCAAAAACAGAGGAGTCAAAGCTGAGATACAAGTGAGACCTGGTCAGCTAATGTAACCTTTGTATCCCTCCCATCTCTAATTTTGACATTTATTTCATCTGACATTTAGACAATTCGGTCACTTCCCAAACAGTCATATTTTCAAGTAAAATTATATTTGAAAGTACAAGAGTCATGATGTCAAAGAATTGAAATTGCCCAACAGCTACTAATAGCACTGAAGGAAAGATAACTTAGCTGTTTCTTTTTGACTGAGATTTTGAGTAAAATGTATTGCATATTTTTATTGCATTGTTTCTTTAAAAAATACATATTTTAAAAAAGCACTGATAAAAATCACATAAACAGTTCTACTTTTTAATTAGGTAAGTTTTATTATATAGATATAAAAAATACACATTTAATCCAGCACAATGCATAATTTAGATGCATGTTGTGCAGTTTCTGGTTGCCTTCAAAAGAGAGCCATGGTGTCGTCTTTGTACATAATCAGAAGTTAAATTTACTGAAATTCCTTTGATTCTAATTAAATAGGTAATTTATTGTTAAAACTTTTTAATCATGTAGTAAGTTAAGTTCATTCATTAACAGATTGGTGCTCCTTTAAGAAATCTTGTGATTAAAGATGAATAGTGTCAAGCAGGGTTTTCTGGTTGTTTTTGCCTTACTAATTCAACAGTGCTGTTGAAAACTGAAGTAACAGATTTCTGAAATAAAGACATTACTCCTCATTGTTTTTCTTTCACCCTCCCCCTTTTTTTTTCTCAGCTGGGAACTCAGTAATGTCAGCTTACTGGTTTAGTCAGATGATGTAAACATCTCTCTTATCTTGTGCAAACTCAGTTACAGTGGGCTTGGGGCTACAAATGTTCAACAGCTCTTGGAGAAATTTATTCTGAATTTGAAAATAGGACTTTTGCCTTAAAATGAATTTGTCAACAGCTTGATTTTTTTCATTTGGATAACATCTCAGAAGCATTAAATATGCTTGTGGCCAGTCTTTAGAAATTAGATATGTTCAACAATTTACCTGCTCATTTTTCTCTAAGGCATTAACAGTAACTGAGCTGATGCTTATACACTACATAAAATGGCCAACTTAGCTGTGAAACAGCAGAAGACTATAAGACTTTGATGAAATCATGAAAATAGAAATAGTGGATACATTTTACTTAGTCACTCAGAAATATGAAATTATTCAGTGCTCAAATTGTCATTTAATTCTCTAACTCTCATCTCTATCCATATAGAATATTGCTACTACTGCTCTGTTTATAATATGAATGTTGTTTTGTTGGTAAGTATGAAGCTGTTCCTGTACTTTATATGTAACATAATTTCAGCTGCATTAGATTTATTATGAAATTCTCTGTTTTATTTTCATTCTCATTAATGTTTTTAACATTTCTTGATAAAATCACCATCACTATCTTGGAGCAAAGTATTTTCATTCCAAAAATAGATATGAAAGTTAATTTTGAAAATTCAGATATCTACAGAATAATTTTACTTATATATGTATATATATAAATTAAATTTTAACTTTTGAGAAAAAAGTTTTTTTTTTACCTGTTTATGAAGTTTTTAATTTTTTTAAGTAACTTTTATTTTTATGTTTGTAATTGCTTTTGCCAAATTGAAAAGATCCAAAGCTCTCAGATGGCTGAGATGTGAGAGAGTTTTAATTACTTACACAGGATTACATTTTGTAAAATTGACATGTTTCATATATGGAGTGTTTTGAAAGGTCTAGTCAAAGGACATGTCAAGCACAACCCTCCGGGTTTGGAGAGGACCTAAGATCTTTGACCCCAGTCTTTAGTTCACTGTTAGGTATAGAAGCAGTGTCATGGTATTAGCTGCAACTTGGCATGGCAGAAAAACATCATAATCCTATCAAAAGGCATACTGAGAATTGATGTTCATATCTTTCAGAAAGATGATGCTACATGCCAGGCATTCAATTTCTTACTGCAAAATCTTAATGTGAACCAAATCAAATAAATGTGAGAGTACTTGGATCATCATCTGGGAGAGCAACCAAGCATGTCTCACCAATGTGTTGGATCATGGTACAAAATCTTTTGTGCTTAAAAAAAGAAAAAGGTGGCTTGACCAAGTACTAACATGAAGAATTTTACTTCATTACTCCTGTTTATTTGCTGTTTTCTGCAACAAATTTTCATACTGTAACAGGTGACAAAATTATTATGACACGGCACTGATCCGCTATGATGGGGCTGATGCCAAGTTTACTAGGGACTGTCAGTGTGATGTAATATGGTTAAGATAAAACATTCCCTCTCATTGTCGCTGTGAGTAGTTTAAAAAAAGGGGCAAACATTGATCAAAACAGCTTTATAAATGTTTCTAGCATGTATGTATATATAATATCCCAATAAGTATTTCACTAAAAACTCAAGACTTTCTTAATACTCAATTTTATTCATATATAGTCACAACCAGATTTAACTAATGGCCAATACCTTCTCAACATTTGTCTATTGCTTCCCCTAAAACAAACGTCTAAGCTCTACAGCAGAGGTACTTCGCTCCTGAACGGTCACACCACTAAGAATTAAGGCTCATGCTTTCCCAGTGTGATTAAATCGTGTAGTATTTTTCTCACAATGGGCAATAATCTTATTCCTATTGCTGTAGAGATTATTCATTCTGCTACCATCTCCTTAAATGATTACTAGAAATTTTGTATAAAAAACGAGTTGTTATTATAATAAAAGTGTAATGCCATAGAGAAGCTTATTTGAATTAATGGCACTGATTTTTGTGTTGTCATGGAAAGTAACTGTTTTTTTTTGGCTCATTGTGATTAAAGACATGGTGATTTGGAGGGTTGGGGTTTATTTTTTAATCATTGGCAGTTCTCTGCTCTGTTATCTACAGATGCAGTAAACTCCAGATAAGAAACCATGGAGTGAGATGCTTTCAGTTATCATATTTCCCCACATCAGTGTTTTGTTTGTTTGTTTGTGTTTGTGTGTGTGGAGGCACAAAACTTTCTATGTTACATAGTTGTGTCAGCAACATGGTTTGTTACACGATGTTCATATAGATTCTGACAATATTACTTATTATTCCACTTTAGCTTCAGGAGAGCTCAAAACAAGATGTAGGGTGGAAATCTTAAAGTACAGGTCATAAAACTACCTGTAGGCTACATGTATCCATATACAGTTATAATATTGTAAATGAACTTGTGCCCAGTCCCCACTCCCCAGTGGGTTAGCTACCAAATTATGCTGGTATATCTATATTCCAAAATCCGAAACATATTCGGCCCTAAGGATTTCGGAAAAGGGACCTGTAGCAGTAAGTTTTGTTAAAATCATGTGGACTTTGTTGTTGCTTTAAGTGAGTAGGTCTTTTTAAAACGCAAAGCATGCTTTTGTTTCTTTTAACTAAGCAAATATTAATAGCAGAGTTTGTCACTTGAATTATAATGAATTGCAGTCTGCATGCTACAGAATAAATTATGAGGTCAAAGGTGTATTATTATCTTCTGAGGCTAGCTGATGGATAAAGGATGAACCCAGTAAATCAAACAGTTTGGTATTTAAATGTAGTAGATTTTCACACCATATTTCAAGACTGAATTTTGTGAGTATTTTGTTACACACATTCCTGCATATGCTAAAAAAAAGTTAACTTTATTTTAAATACAATGAGTAATACTACTTTAACCAAGTACTATTCTTGGTTTAGGCCCATCACTTGCAGCTGTAATGTTTGTGTATTCAGAATAGTTGAACTTATGTGAAAATTTAAAGAGATTAAAATAAACAAACCAATAAAACATTGAAGCAGTCAAGCGTGTCAGTTATGTGCTTGTGCTCTTCCTATCCTAATTGTGTTCACCTGCATGCACACATGCACATACTCTCTCAGCAGACATCCCTTCCTCTAGAGCATTGGGACATTTGTTACTGTGCATCTGAAATTAAGAACTTTGGTTATACTTTTCCACACTTGTGCCATTACTGGTCCATCATCCTTAAGTTCTGTAAAACTTCAATTCTGCATATATAATCTCAGTAAACTTTTCTACTTCATACCCTGAATGACAAGACCTGACTCATATATTTACATATAGTGAGAAAACCCTAAGGAAATTTTTTTTAAAAAGCCAATACTTCAGAGAGAGAGAATGATATCACAACATGAGATTTCATTTCTGATTTCCACTGCATATCCATTAGTGTCTTCAAAAAATTCTTTCTTTTTTCACGATGCATACAGGATAGTAATAAGTTTCACAACCCTATATATAAACCTGCATACACAGGTATGCAAGTGCATATATGCATAATGCAAAGACATGGGTTTTATGCTTTTTTTTTCATATTTTCTTTTTTCTAGATTTTGATCTTTGTTTTTTCAGAGATAGGATTTAATGGACTGATACAGTGTTTGTTGTTTATATAGGATAAAAGTAGTATATACATCATTAATAAATAATGGAGTAATAACATATAGAGTGATGTCTCTTAGGATAAGATCTTAATATATGTTAATACTGTAAAAGAGTAAGTAGTTTCTCTTCTTTTAAGGGGCCTAAAGTTGATGGCCAAATTTTAAGACACTGAAGAAAATATAGCAGTACAACTGATTCTGCTTCAGTTAGATCCGTAAATAAAATTGAGACAATGACAATTTAAGGAGATAACCAAATCACATTCCCTGATCTATATCCTGGAAATGAGAACTTCTGCAATTAAATGAGAAATTTTAAATAGTTTTGTTTGCTAATTTTGATTAAATAAAAAATAATTGTTTTCCGTTGTGGGTCATGTTAAAATTTATTTGTTTAAAAATGAAATAGTTAATCTAAGTGGGCATGAAGTTGGATATGAGTGACAGATTCTCCCCCCATTGTCACCATTTGAGAGCATAAGAAGATCATTAAGTAGTGTGCTTGAAATTCTTTTGCTTTTCCAAGTATGATTTTATGGCATTTGCCTAAGGTTCCACTATATTAACTTTAAATCAGAGTTGGTGAGTGTCAGTGGAGCATGGTATTTGTACCAGTTCTTGAGAACCAAATATTTGCTGAAACTCACATTTGTGGTTGCGTTTTTTTGAAGCAGCAGGAACTTGTAGAACAAACAGAGTAATGGTTGGAAAGAGTTTCAGCCAAAAAAGGGATATAAGGATATATCACCATAAAGTCTTAACCATTAAGTATCTAAGCAGCTTTAATTCTGGGTTTTGAAGTAGGAAAAAAGGAATTTCTAATGTCCAGATAAATAAATCTGAATGTTGTCAGTAAGACTGCTAAACAGTGTTATTAAAATAAAGTCACCAGTCAATCTTGTTCATTTAATAGACTTCAGCTGTTAAAGATATCGACAGTCTGGAATAGCTTGGCAAAAGCATTTTCACCAGAGAATGAAAGATCTATTTGAGCATTCAGCATAAATTAAACTTCCTAGTCTGTCGTACTGAAAAATTTCTTATAACTATACTGTAGTTATAACAATAATAAATTATAATAGATGCTTAATACGATTAACACAAACAATAGTCACATTACATTTACTTATGACAGATTTTCTTTTAATGCAGTATCTTTAATATTAACCTCTCAGTTAAAAAAAAAATACATTTAATAAAGTACCTCTCATTAATAATCATCTGTCCCATGATGCTCTTCTCAGATCTTGCTTGGAGTGCATTTATAAGATAATTGATCTTATTTTGAGTTTTAATGAAGAAAGAAAATTGCTGCAGTTTCCTGCTATTGATAATTCGCTAACAGTTGTTTTTTTTATTATAGTCCAAGTCAGGTAGTGCTTAATCTTGATACCTGGTTGCCTTTTAAAACTGACTGAAAAAACAATCTTACAAAAGTTGATAATTTGAGTTTGCTAAACATTGTATATTTTATCAGATTTTTTATATCCTGAAAATTATACATTTATTATCCTTGCATGATTAGTTCTTTGATAGTGCTTGTATATTGGCATAGTTTTAAATGTAGAATTGCAGAAAATGTGAACATGGATTTAAAAAAAAATTGATGCTTATGGAAATTGTCGTTTGTACCTAGATGAAATATAATTTATTATCACAACATGAAATATGCCCAAGAATTGGGAAAGATGAACTCGGCCACCAGTTCTTTGATATATGCACATTGAAAGAAAGTATGTTTATACAAGTTAGTATTATATTGTAAGAGATATGGTCTTTCCAGGAGAGACCATTTTGTATCTTGGACAAGAAAATCTGATAATGGGATGAAAGGTTGTTGATGGAAAAAGTCAGTGCAAACTATCGAACCTGTAGCAGAGACCTCACACGTCTGACAACTAAGTCTTTTGACTTATCTAATTAAACTTTGAAAAAAAACAGAAACAAAATCTCCCTAGATAGCTTCATAAATATATTTTTTTTTGATTTGTGAGCTGTATACCAGCTTTTGCTAGCTTAGTTGTACATTCTAATCACCATGAACTATAAGCCATTATTCAGTGTAAAACTTGTATAGTTTGAACCCACAGCTAAGCAGGCAGTTTTGGAAAGAATGTGGGAGCAAAGGATCCATAATCAGGTATTCTGCAAATGACTGCTATGAGATCAAAATGGAGGCTAATATGACAGAATGGACTGTTTATGTGCCTGGTAGCAGTGTGTGATGTTAATTTTTTCTCTAGCTTTAGGGCCATGGGCAACTGGAGTTCAGTTTGCCCTACAGTGTGCCCTAAAATATTTGAGAAGCAGTATATAGTTTTTACATTGCCTCAGTTTTGATGGCACAAACTGTCTATACTTCTGAATTGTTCAGGAAACTTTGCATTCAGGTGTTTTCATGTGGGTTCAGCACAAACATTCTGTCCTGTTAATTGTAACTATTCCAAATGCTAGAAAATTTATTTTGAGCCAAGTTTATTGGTTGTATTTTTGCTGAGCTATACATCTACCTATCTATCTATCTATCTACACAGTTTTCGTGATAGTCGCATGATAGAACATAACTTTACCATAACGTTTCTTTTGCCCCTTTTCCCCAGAAGATTAATTTTTACCATCAAAATTATTGGCCAGAAAATATTTTTGATGAACTGAAAATTAGGGACATTTATTTATAGACGTGATGCTATCACTAAGCCAATGCGTTTTGAAATCTGGGTAACAAAATTTTGTTTATATGTATTTTTTGCTGTTTTATTAAAAGTATTGCTAACTGAATTGTTTAAGTGTTATTAAAGGCAATTTGTAGCAAGGAATAATACTGTAGGACATGGAGGTTTTTAAATAGATCCCATAAATACCATCAGATTAAGATGGTAAACTATTCTAAGTTATTTTTTTGTTCTTTACTGTAATGCTATACAATTTGTATTACTGAAACAGTAATTAACTTGGTTTCTCAGGAGTGCTACAGTTTCATATAGTACTTAACTTTCCACAGGGACCAGCTGAAAAAAATTGTAATGCATGTATCTCATAGTAAAAACACTATTTTAATGGTAGCTTATTCAGGGTTACATCATTTGTTTGATAATTTTGGTGAAAAGTTTGTGGCAGAAAAGCAGTAGCAGCCATATTTTCATGGGATTTTTTACATGATTCCCATTAAACTAATGTGAACTTTTTGCCTGTTAAATAACCATCAGAATTGTTCTTTGTCTGCTGTTGATAATTAAAAATAAAAATCAGTTACTAAGAAAAATAAAGAAAGAAACTGCTTTGGCATCACTTTAACTGTATCACTCAGTGCTGCCATCTGATGATGTTACTCATATCCAACTGTAAACAAAAATATAACACTTTCAATAACAGTTGGCTTTGCGAGGAGAGAATTTTACAGCTACCGGCTCCATATATGTCTCATTTTCTTCAATAAACCTTGATAATCTGTTAAAAATCTTTTTCTTATTTTTTGCAAAAGAGCTCATCCATCCAGGATTCTCTGCTGACTGTCTTTATAAAGATTGAGATTGCAAGATTTAGAATTTTCTAGCGGCTTTAATTTGTATGTAACAAAAGTGTGTTCTACCTATTTATTAGCATTCACTGAGAAATGTTTAGTGATTATTCTAAACCTCCAACCTTACACAAAACCACGTGCTTTTTTCTGTCACCTGGCAAGACTTTAGGACGGCAATGTTTCTTTGCTTTTTCAGTAGGGAAAAGATGTTGCCAGTCTGTCACCAGATATCCGGATGTAAGGGGTGCTTGTACTGAGTTGTTCACAATGGCACTATTATGAAGGTGGGGATTGGAAGGAAGTAAGTCGTCATAAATGAATGTTGCTATTTTCTGTTATCAAAGTGGTTAACTCATTTTTTAACTTTTGGTTTGAACCCACAGGACTCCAATCAATCTACTCACTAACAACAGGTTGATCTAATTTCTATAATTTTCTTTTTTCATATATGGTCAATTAGATGTATATAGAATCCAAGTTTTTAGTAAAAGTTTTAAAGAAGTCAGAAAAACAAAACAGTAGAGTTCCCAAGGAGACGGTATATTAAGTATATGAAGGATCTACCCCTGTACTAACGTTGTAGCCGGTGTGTCAGAGGGTTAAAATAAATTTTACAATTCTTACACCATTTGATGGATAGGGAAAATCCTGGCTACCACTACTTTTTCCCTCCCTTTCTTTAATTAAGCCATTTTTGTTTATTATTATTATTATTATTGTTGGAGAGACAGGGTAGGTGACTAGGTTGCTGATTATCTTCATAAGAATCACGATTCTCATGTCCATCTTTATATAGTAAATTTGTTTTCTTAGTTTGGAATATAATCAAGATGGAGTTAAGAGTGATTAATTTAATTATCATTTATTTATTATTGTTACTTTTTAAATATAAATATTGTTCACTCAAAGTTTCTGTATTTTTCTGCTGAAGACCAATATAGTTGCTTTAAAAAACAGTGTTTGACCTGGTTTCTGAAGTCTGAGAAAGCTTATTGAACTAAGGATTTCCCCGGTTAATATGGTGTAGCTTACATGTAAGCTTAGCTAAAATCACCCCATTAGAAAAACCATGAATATTCTGTGGAAAGAATTTTTTTTTTTTTGGAATTGAAGATGGATTCAATCTGGAATTCCTGGAATGGAATCAAGAGGGAGAGGTCCTTAGTATCATGTCTGAGGAGTGATAAATGTTTGAGCTAGTATTCTGTGTATGAGCCTGTCTGCCTTCTGTCAGTGGTTAAGTTCTTCCTCAGCAGTGTCATCAGTTAGAAAGCTGTGGAGGGACAGCCTGGGAGGGATCCCTTATAGGTTGAACAACTCATAAGGGAAGGAAATTGTACAAGAACACCACTTATGTATGATCTGTTCAGGTCAAGCATTTCCTAGTGTGGGTTGGGTTTTGAGAAGAAGGTTAGTTTTATTGTTTGAGGACAGGACTGACAGCTGTTGTTAATTCTGAATGTTCTCATATGGTCACCTCTTCTCTGTTTGACTGGTTCTAGCAGATTACAATCTACCCCATTACTTACTTACTCATTGTTTCACGTCTGCACTCTCTCTCTCCTTGTTATAAACGATGGCAAACCATATCTATTCTGGTCAGCATCAGCATAGTAAACATACGGTAAGTGAATGTACTTCATTTAACACCTATGATTTCCAGTTGTTGCTAGTTGTTGTTACCACTTTTTTTCCTGTCATATATTTTCAGATTTTAGTCAGTGTATCATCTCTGCTAATAACTGACAACTACTTTATTTGAATGATGGGGAGACTTTGCTTGGTGTGTGGGGGTAGGGGTTTAAAATTTTTAAAAAATCTCAATATCCTAACATACCTATCAATGTCTTCACAGCTAAGAACTGATAAGAACGCTAGTGGATATATATATACAGAAGCAGGCAGTGTTTTAAACTTTGAATTTTTCACCTACCCACTGATTAATATCAGTTCTAGTGAATGTGCTTATTGTATGCGCACTGGTGATCTGTGCCTATTGTTTTTAAGGTCAGGTAGTTTAATGCACTATCAGTTTAGCTAAGAAAACTTTGGAAAATAAAAACAACTTTAAATTGGTTATTGCATCCATGTGATGACAAGTGTGGTTGGGTTTTTTAGTTAGTACCCCCACATGGAAATCTGTGACAAATCTATAACAAAATAAAATGTAAGTAGTTTTATTATTATTATTAATATGTATAAATGATTATTAGACATTTAAATGTATGTGCAGAGAACATTCAGGAGTTCAACATTCACGTGGCTAAAGTTTAGTTAAGGGTGGCTGGGCTCTATCTAGTTAAATGCTGTGTATCACCTCTCTCTGTATATTATCAGCCTCTCTTATACTGTTATATATCAGTATTAAAACTATTTAAAAAAAAAAACTGATTGTGCAGATGTGTGATTTACAACTTCTAAAAGTGATCTTTTGAAACTCAAAGAAACTTTGGTATCCACACTTTTTTTTAAACACGTTTACTACTGATTACAATTCTGCCTCATTAAAATTATAAATGAGACCATATGAAATGATGCAGTAATCTGGTGTCCAAACTTCAGAGACCACCAACTTGTGTTTTCAAGCTCTTTGAAGTCAGGATATAAAAAAATTGAATGATGCCAAAAACCAGTGGCACAACTGTGCCAAGACAGCTATGGCAGGGCCCTTTCATGTTTAGAAAAGTATGAAAAGTTTAAATCTAACTAAAATTTCCTAGAAATGACTGGTGTAGGCAAGTTATTACAAAATGAAATGTTTTTAGTCTGTTGATGAAATCTATTTAACAGACTTCTTTTCTTTCTTTATTTTTTTGAGGTCATATTTTAGGAAGAGAATGCAGTCATCATTTGGGTCATTAGCTTCACATTCTTTAGAAACAAACTTTGTTATTTGAAATGAATGGGTGCCTACTTGCCAACTCCCGATTTCTAATCAATCTCCCGCCCTTTTGCTTTTTTCGTTAAAAAAAAACTCATTTCTCCCGATTTTTCATCACCCTTAATCGACATTTTGCAAGTTTCATATTTTGACCAATCAGAAATCAGCAAACCCATCACCCCCGTTGTGTATGGCTTACACTATCATTGTCCACCATTTGACCCTATAGCCACCCGCCACTCCGCAGGCTTGTCTCTCACGGCAGACACTCCCAGTTGCATCACAGGTCTCTTCTTGACAATTCAACCCTGGATGCGTTGTTGACACATAAATGCAATAGAACAGAGGGACTGTCATGCCTACAAACCAAGTAGGACAACTTTGAAAACAGCAAAGTTAGCCTCTGTTGTCTACAATAAAGAATTAACACTTGGACATGAGTCAGATATGATTGCATTTGACAGTTGTGACCATATGGAAATTTAGAGACAGATAATCATGAGTGTTTACGTTTTCTTTGTTCTTTGTTTACATTTTTGAGTGATTCGCGACTCGGATTGCCAAAGTCTCCCCCATGAAAATTTTGGAAAGTTGGCAAGTATGTGGGCGTGAAGATAAAAATAATGGATGCAGCCTACAGAAGGCAGACGGCTTCGATTTAGTGTTTAGTTTTATGTTTATACATCAGATGTTTTGAATCTTAAATAAAATCTGCTTTACCTAATGGAATATGGCATTCATTAATTACTACATGTGAACATCAAGCCAACTTAAGCTCAAGTAGTTTTAAAAAAACTTTTTTCTTACTACTTATGCATTTTCAAACAATGCGTACACCTGCTCAATTATCACCAATGGACATTTGTGTGACCGCGCTGTGGATATTAAAAAAAATAGTCACTTCACTAACATCATTAAACGTAGAAGCCTTTATGGCTGCTATAATAAAATCTATTCAGGGTACATTTTTTACTTCAGTATATTATTATTGTCTAATTGTGTAGTTATAGAGGAAAATGGTTCTCTGCATTCACAGCCAGTTTTACCCCAAGTTCCAAACTCTACAATTGATAAACAAAACAAACGTATATTTTATTCTTTACAGGTTTTGAACATTAAAGAAATATTATGCAAAATATACATGGGCATTCATAACATTATTTTGTGAAGAGTGAATGAGTAAAAACTTGTATTGTTTACTTGCAGTTCTCAGACTTGTTTGCGAGTAATTTTTTATTATGCAGGAGTCTTCTGTTTGTCTGATTGGGAAGAAATATTCCTTTCTTAGTTTTCCACTACCGAACTGATTGTCAGTGAAACTGCTATTGTTGAAGCAATTTCTGGTCTGACAGCTCAAATAATATGGTTTACTCAACTGAAAAGTCTCTAGAAGATCTTGGCTTCTAGCATTTAGGTTGCTGAATATAAATCAGTTAAAAAGATCGAAATCTGGCTTAGGATTTTCCCTTAATGGTTGCTGGTACTCAAAAGTAAGATTAAATCACAGATCGCAGAGTTAGGAAAAACAGCTTGTATTGCACTCACAACTCACGAACATGGGCATTGAGTGCAATACTGTGTTTCATGTTTGCCTGCAGTTGTTGACAATTTTGTTGGGTTTACTTCCAATTGATAAGCACTCTGTCAAAATACAATAACTTTATTGACTTTCAGTTTTACTGAACAATGAACATCACAGATGCTGCTACAAAGAGTAGATCACGGAATAGCTGAGGGGTGGAGGAGAGAAGAAACTTTACATAGAGTAAATTACCCTATCCTGGTTCAGATTGTGCTTTTTTTTTTTTTTAAAACATTTTTTTTCTCCCAATAACATTTATCAAAATTATTTTTGATCAAAGTAACTGGGTAGCTAAGGTTTATTTTATCTACAGCTCAGATGCTCAGCTTACCCGATAAGGGGGTTTAGATATGGAAAGTCTGACTGCTGCCAGACCTGAACAAAAGTTGCCCTGGTTGAACCTTTGTCATTCCTAGTTGTTGATCGACTCTAACAATTTTTTTGCTGGAACGGTCTGTCTGCAGTGTAAGGAGAGCTGCAGTTGCTTCTTTCATACTTCCCTTAAAGGTTTTTTTCTTTTTTTAGCCAATTAAAAAAAATAGAAACAATAAAAACCAACATAAACTTTATATTCTATTTTTCACGTAACGCAGGGTTGATTGTTGTTTCAACGGTAAGACCCAGCAGTGTTCTGCTTGAAAGCCAGAGTACCAACATGTGCTCTGTTGGCATTTGTCTTGTGCCACTCGGGCAGCCCATGCGTGGATGAAGCAACAGACTATTCCAGATTAATAAAGCTACATTGTTCAGAGACCAGGCCGTAAGACTGTAGAAAGCAGTTTACCTGGGATAAAGTTTTCATTTGTCGATGTGTAAACGAAGAAGGCTGAGAGGCGGAGGAACTAATGAAAAGCTGGTATCTGTTGGTATAGCCCCTGATAAAAATCTGGTAACTATTTGTACATAAATAATGAGAAGGATTTTTGCTTCAGACACACTTCAATGGTGCCTACCCACTACATGTACTGCGTTGCACGGTTGTTGTTTTACAACATTCTGTGGACCCAATATACATAGGAGTGGAGGTGCATCGATAAGCAAATATCATGCATAAGAAAACTTTATC
Source organism: Nautilus pompilius (assembly GCA_018389105.1). Classification (NCBI taxonomy): domain Eukaryota; kingdom Metazoa; phylum Mollusca; class Cephalopoda; order Nautilida; family Nautilidae; genus Nautilus; species Nautilus pompilius. The sequence goes on along the minus strand of JACATO010002204.1, from coordinate 2,971,912 downwards.
ACCAGCAAAGACACTTTAGTGGCTCAACGGAGTTGTACTAACCTGGTTTTCATTTAATGTGTGTAAATGTAATGATCATGTGTTCTAAAAAGTAAATTCTTTAATAGATGATGTTCATATGCTGGAATATTCTTAAGAGAAGGGGTTGGGCATTTATTTGGATTATTTATGAATGCTGACAGATAGATATTTTATTGAAATGGATTTTGGGGGCTAAAGTAGGGAATGGCTATTTATTAGAGCATAGGCAGAAAGAACCAGTGTACTATAATTCAAAGAGAAGCAAATAGCTAATGAATTTTTGAAAGTTTATATTTTATGTAAAGAATATCCATTATACTAGATGTTGTTGAGGTTCCATTTAAGGTAGTATTAGTAACTTAGCCTTAAGCCCTATTAAAACAAAAAAAAACAGCTATTTGAAATGAGAATCAAAGGTATGAAATATATATATATATATAAAAAATTGTACTACCAACAGTATGAGGTTGTCTGGTTGGATGAAAACAAACATTACATCTTGTATTGGAATATAATCAGATAGAAATGTTTATACTCAGTCTCGCTGGATACTCGTTTGTAATACAGACTGAGTCTGTACTTTCTGAAAATGAAAGATGATATAGCTGAAAGGTAAAGTATGGTATGCAGTGGTTGTTAATTGAGAACTCACCTGACATATTTTCCTCTTCACATGGCCTGTCTTAACTGATGCCACATCACTAAGTTAATGTTTCTGACACACCTGAGGGAGATCTTTTTGTTTTTTTTTTTTGTTCAATCATACATTCTAAGTGCGGCTCATGAAGATATATTGCTATTATGCCAGTAAGGCTTAATGAAAAGATAAGCATAATTTTGTCATAACATATATTGTAAGACTATGATTTTATGTCACAATTTTTCCAGTTAGACCATGATTTTATCAAATGTTTTACACCAAAATCATAGTTTAACTGAATATGCTGACAAAATCATGGATGTCTTTTTAGCTACATTCCATGCTTGATTAAAGCCCAAAACAATTCTTTATTAAAGTAGATTGTTGTTGATTTTTCTAAAAAAAAATTAAGTGATATAATGGAAACTGCTTTTCTTTCTTTTTTTAAAATTGATTTTATTGAATAGTAATCATTGCAAAAATGCTTCAGGTGCTGTTTCACCCTGACAGAACCTTCATACATCTATATTTTGCTTAATATAAAACTGTGGGATGTGTAAAGGCTTGAAATGTTAAAAAAAAAAAAACTTTTAAAATCATTTAATTTTAAAATCAAACTTGTATTTAAATTTATTGGTATGTATTTTTAAAGATCATTCTGTGAGTGAATGAGCAATGTATATACAATAACAAGTATATGGTAAGTTAGGATTTTTAAAGTTAATTTCAGTTAGTGATAGAAGTGCTTCTAGTATAGTTTTATTGTGAAGAAATTATACTGATCTCATCCCTTTCCTTGTATTATGTAGTTTATTTGCTAACTGGATAAATGTCTATAATTGGTCATTTAAACAGCGGCAACACAACTTTTTCTTTTCATCAGTAAATTGTATCCGCTTAGAGTGTGTCTATTAAATAATTATAAAATATGCTTATAGTGGACAGCCATTTTCTACTATTGGTTCAGATGCTTAAACTGTTAATGTGCTATTTGTATCTGGAATTGGTAGCGGTATATAAAATGTGCTACTTAATTTTCAAAGTACTGCTGCTGTTTAAAAAGATAATATAATGTTCCATATCTGTCTAATACTGGATTTCAGCTATCTTATTCGTACTTCTACCCTTTGCCGGTCTGATCTTTGTGTAAGTTTAACTGCAAACATTGATATACATGTATATTCAAAAGTATCAATGAGCAACATAAAGATAGACTTTTTGTAAAAAAAAAATATACAATCAGGTTTATAAGAGGTTTAAAAATGTTATTTTTATTGCAAAAGGTATAGTTTTGTTTGTCTACCATGCACTGAATTTTTTAGGGGATAAATGTTTTCAGAACTCTACATATCTGAAGTCCACTGGACATGAAAATTTGGAAAAAATTGATAAATCTAAACCTTAACTCAAAATAAGATTTTTATTAGTTGTTATGCAAGTCATGAATCGTTACTTTACTGGCTGAGTAAGTTGCTGGCTGTATGCTACAGATGTCCTACAGCATGAGGAGGCAGAAAGACATCATAGCTTTTTCATGGATTTCAAGGAAGAGAGAAATGGTCATCAACACAATTTAAAATTTGATTAACATCTCAGTGTCAACCGTGGCTCCCAGTAGTTTGTTCTATTTGTTGACAATTCTTTTACTTAAAAATACATAAATAAAATATATTCTTTCTGGTATCTAACCATGGTGCAAGCAGATCCTGAATTTGATATTTTAACTACACGTTTTTGCTTTTTACAAGGGTTTTGTTGTTTTATTCAGATGGTGTGGTGGTGCAGTGGGTAGCGAGTTTGTTTGTAAATCCTTGTGTCATGGGTTTGATCTCCGGTGAGGTCAGAGGCATGCGTTGCTGACAAGGGTCAGAATCCCAAAACAGCTGTACAGCCCTCCTCTGGACACTGACATTCACCATGACTCTCAACCTGGAGATGGATGGGCTCCGCCAGGTTGTAAAATACCCTACACACATCTCTAGAGGTGCCCCAATGAGCTATTGGTTATGGAGCAAGTGAAGTGAAGTTGCTTTATTCAGATTGCATTTATAAAAGTAACTTTTGGTTAATAATGATAAAAGTCAAATCCAGAATAGATTAAGTAGAGTGCATGGGCCAAGAAGTAATTTTATAAGTCTGCAGTGACAAGGCACACATGAGAGAGAGAGAGAGATGTCAAAATGGCATGTTATTATAGAGAGTACTATGCCATGGCACCCACAAGATATCTTGTCATTACTCTTGGCCAAAATGGTACTGATTGCCAGCATGGTAAATGAATCTGTCAAAAGTTCCTTCTGGAACCTTTCATTTTCAGATGAGTCAATAAAGATTCTGATCTGTTTTGAAGAAATTTTTTTTTTTAAAATAAAAACTACTATGAAGATTTAGGTTTTTTAAGATTATTTATTCTTTAATGGTTTGGGCATTTAAATTTATGCATGTGCAAGTTAAGTTTTAAATTCTATAAACCCAAAGTATTAAATATTTAACATTTGTTAATTAGTTTCAATTAAAAAAAAAAAATTCTCTGCTTTTTATTGTTTTCTTACTAATACATATTCATAGGCTGCTACTTTCAGAGGAAATTATTTAGTCATTGATGCAGTTTACATATGTTACTAGTTTACTTTAATATTATCAGAATAGACTAGGCATAAAGGCAATAAAAACAAAAACGATGTATAGGTGGGCACATATGGAAGGTAAGTCTTTGGAGCTACATCGGCAAGTTCTTTTAATGTTGTTACATGATTGATAGACCAGTACACTATGGAGAAAAGAGATGGAGTCAGTTGTTATTTTGTAAGTTAAAGACTGAATGAATTAGCATGTTCCTATTGTGCAAATGGTTCTCTTTTCTTGTAAAAACAAAAACACTATAAAAGAATAATATTTAGTAAATAGAAAATAAAGTATATCAGTAATAAGAGAGAGACATAATATTTCACTACAATGTAAACTGAGAAGTTTAATGCTTACTAGATGTATATATTTGTATGTACACATTACAGGTGAAATATTGTTACAAAAAAAAATCAGAACAACAAATGCATTTTTTGTGTGTATAGTAGTCACTTGTTATAACAAAAAAAACTGTTTATGTGGAGGCAATCATCATCTATTATTTGTGGGAAATCTTTAAATCACACTCACAGCTTGACATTGTCACTTCTAAATATATACTTTTGAAAACTCCTAATTCAGCTACATTTGTCACCCATTGTAATGTCTTTTTAGAAATGTATTTGCAGTTTAGGTTCCATTTTGTCAAATTTTTTTTCAATTTCTGTTATTTTTCCATTAGCGTGTGGGGAAACTACAAACTAGTATAGACTTCATTATAATGAAATTCAGCAAATCCATCAGGTTTAATCTGCCGTTATTAAGCAAAATTAGAAAATTTTATAGTATTGCAAAACTTTTGGCCATGGCTGCTGTAGTAGTTAGCTCAAGGAGAAATGTATACTAATTGATGTATGCAAGTTGTGTTCAAAACCATGTCACTTAAAGTACTTGTGCACAGGTCATCTTAAGGGCATATTTCCAGAGTCCCCTCAGCTGAAAGGAAGCCTGATGAAAAATATGTTTAAAAAAGTGTATAAAAAAAAAAACAAAATTGGCAAACATAAGTATTGTAACAATTCCAGCTGGGTTTATGAAGCAGTGATATAGTTGTATGCATCAGTCAAAAATGACTCTTCTGTCTCTGATGAGCGCTGAGTCTGATGTGCTTTTTAGGTAGCATACTTTCTAATGCCATTTGTGACTTCACGCCTGCAAATCTAGAAAGAAAAGTTTTTAAATATGCAGAATACAGATTAAATTTTTCTTTTATTAGCATTATGTTGTGTTTTGGTTTACAGTAAAACTTTACACTGCTATATGGTAGAGAGCCCCAATTTACAGTGTGCCAGGGGCCTCTAAAGGCATTAAGATGTCACTGTTTATTTACCCTATACCATAATTATGACTAACAAGAGAAACAAGAACTGCTGGCAGTTTACATTGGAAGAAAAAATAACATTGTGGAAGAAGTAGATTTCAGCCAAGAATAAAGATATGACAAAATAATTTGACCTCATTCTCTATATGCTATCTGTGTGTGTTTTTTTTAAGGATCATGCTAAAATTGGAGAAATTGGTTCTAGGATCAAAACAAAAGAGTGCATAGTATTCTCTACGATAACCCTGACATAGCCATGTTAGCTTGAAGACTCTCACGCAAGAAACATTCCTATAAGCAGTTTACTCGTTTGGCAAAAAGCATTCAACTTTGCAAACTTGCTTGGCTAGCTTAACAGATTTTGTGGATGCTATGGAATTGCATGAAGAGTAATCTGTGGAGAAGAAGATGTTAGTGAAATAGATATGGTTTAGGAATTCCATGCAGAGCTGATTGGCAACTATAGTTTAAATAGCGTTTTTAACATTGATGAAACAGGAATGTATAATTAGTTGTTGCTACATTGTACACTCACTACAAAAGATGATTGTGAAGCAAGAACTCTAAGCAATAAATGATTGACTGCACTTTTCCACTGCATTGCATTGGGAGCTGAAAGATGAGACTGCTGATCATTGGAAAATTAGCCAAACCATGTTGCTTCAAGGATGTGCATTCCCACCTATATGATTATTGAACCAACAGACATGCATGACTGATGCATGGATAAAATGTGTAAACCACAAGATTCTCTCACTGGTTGACATTTGTTTCGTATCTAGAATGTGATTGAGTTGAGTTTATCCCATGGCATAATTTATTGCTACAGAAGCCAACAAAACAAATTTTTCTCAGCCTAAATGAATATGAGAAAGAAGAGAACATTGACATGATTACAGCATGTTGATTTATTGAACTGACATAATTTCAATGGAATCACCTAATGCTGATCTGGAAGAAGTAGATGAACCAGATTTATCAATAAAAAAATTGTGGAATTTGGACATGACTGTTATAGATGTTTTAGACTAGGTAGATTTTGAAGAATTTGTTGATGTATTAATAGGTAGTGATTTTATTTCTCACAAGTTAACTGACACTGCAGGCTGGTACAAATTCTAAAGAAAGTTCAGTTGAGAGTGAAGAAGATGAGGATTTTGAAGTTGCAGAGTAGTCAGCAGTAGTCACTTTAGAAGCCATTTCAAGTATAGAAAGGAACTGTTTTAGTTTTTCTACTCTCATAAGGATGTTTTTGATGTAGTTTTGCACAACTAAATGTTGTAGATGAATATTTAATGACAAGTTCAACACAAATTCTTATGAAAAGCAAAATTACAGACTTTATCCAAACAAAATAAAGCACAGAAATACTGCTTCTGTAGCCTGTATGGTGGATGGCTTAGCTAATATAAATGTGTTTGTTTTACATTTGTTTCAAGCAGTTTTCAATTCATTGAAATTTCAGTATAACAGAATAATTTGGACACTGCTTGGAAGTTCATTGTCACTTCCCATCTGTATTTCTTTTTTATTGTTGCAATTATTACTCATACTCTCTCTCTCTCTCTCTCTCTCTCTCTCTCTCTCTCTCTGCATAGCATAAGTTGTTGACAGATCTCATATTGTTACAAAAACTGGGGAGAAACTTAATGCTAGATGTAGTGAATCAAAAAAGTATCCAGCTATGGCAGTAATCATTTTGACAGTAATTGTTGATGAAATGTGTTTCACATGCCAATAAAGTATATACCACCTGATGTGTTAATGTACAACAAATTCAATAAGAAAAGACAAATTGTGAATATCTTTAGTTTCATATATTAATTACATATTGTTTATTGTGAAAGGAAGATTGCTGTCAAATAAATATTCAACTTGTTGGATAAACTTGAAAAATAGTCCTTTAATATGACCACCTTGATACCAACTTTAAAACATTCTGTCATGAAGGAGACTAAATTTCTGCAATATTCAGTTGAAGTTAACCTCCTTGACAATGATAGTTTTTAATGGATTCACTGCTGTAGATTTCCTCTAGTTCATCCTTTGCTTCATAACTATTAAACTAGGTTTAGATCTGGAGTACTTGTCAGTCAACACCTTTCCAAGGGATCATTTTCCTGTTAGAAATTATTATTTTGTCCCATCAGTGTCATTTTTTCTTTTCAATATGTCCTTGTATAATATATCTGGGATTCATTCCATCATTTTCAACTGACCAACTTTTCCCAAGGTGATACAACCCCAGAATAGAGCCTTTTGATTACTACTTCCATCTAAAAGTAGGTACTATACACTTCCTCTCAAAATCTTTTCCAGGCCGCCTCAGCTAATAAATTTTAAAAAGGAAATTCCTTTTACTTTCATCACAGGCTTTCCTTCTTTTTAATTTTAGAAATTTTTTACATGTTTTATTCCTTCTGGCTACTCTTTCATGCATTCAGGCAGTTTATTACTTATTAAAGACTAATAATGGTTTTTCCATTCTCTCGCATGTTTTTGGCAACCTGTGCAGCAGTCATCCTACACCATTCTCTTTCTTATCTGTCTGTCTGTTCTCTCACTTGTCTTTCTTGAACAGCCATTCCTAAGCTTATTAATCAACACTTTCAGATGCTCATAGATTTACCCTTTATAAAATACAACCTATTAACATGAAACTAGCATTTGGTATAGTGTTATGCCTTTAGGTCCATGGATCATGCTATTGATCTTATGTTTTTTTTTATAGGAATTCTATCTTAATAGCAGTTTGAATATTTATTTTCCAGCAGTGTTTATACTGCTAGCAGACAGTACATAATTAGCATAAGAAGGTAGCAATATTTACGACATGTTTCTGTTATAAGTGTTTTACATGGAAACATCAGGTGACACACTTTAAAAACAGGAATTTTTTAAGATTTACTATATAGAAGGAAAAAAAAGAACCCAACAGAATCTTTAGGAAAGTTAAAAAAAAATTGAGGCTATCAAAGCCTTTGGCAGTAGTTTGTAGAAAAAACTGTTTGTTAGAATGAAGTTTTTTATCTTACCTACATTAGAAATGGCAGTGATACATTTAGAGAGACAAAAATAAGCTTTTACCACCCTCCACATAAACCACAAAATTATAGGAGTTTTGAAAACTTTGCCTGTTAATAATTGAATATGATTCAAAACGCATGATGCTTAATCGAAACTTTAGTGCATTAAATCACCACAAGATATATATAGGGCACAAAAATCTGTGAATATTGGAATTTACTGCCGGTTTTATTAACGAGTGACCAAAACAGACTACCATCTGGCAGTGGTGACTCATATCTAATATCTGATGTAGGAAGCATGTGAAAAGAAAGTTTTAACTGCACATATTTTATGTCAGCACTTGAAATTTTTTTAGTCTCAACAGTTGCACAGTGCATTGTAAAAACATTAATTTTAAAATGCATGCTTGTGTATGGGTATGAAAATGTGGGTACAATATAGCCAACATCTGTGCAGTAAAATCTGCAATGGTTCACAGAGACATGGCACATAACCAAAGGCATCAGTTACAAAATGACTGCAAGCAAGTTGACATTGCTTCAAACTGCAACTTTGAAAAGCCAGTCATAAGCTGATTAAACAGGCTACCAGTTGATGACAGGCCCAGCGGAAGTTGTCAGTTTATAGATGGTCATGATGAATGGATGATCATAGGAATGACTCAGCAAAACGTATTATTTAGTGTTACAAATCTAACAGCACTTGTTGGCAGTTAGAGGGACTGTGGTATGCAACAGACAAGATGGGAAAGGTTTAAATTATTGGATGACAAGGGTCCAGTGGCAGCAAGTGATATTTTATGATGAAGGTCAGTTTGATTTGGATTTCTCTGACAAATTGACTGTCAGATAACTACCGCTGTTGACAGCATTATGCAGCATTGTCATTATGATGGTAATGTTCTGTTTTATTGGTTGCTGTCCTCAAAACAGTTCTATTAAAAAGAGTTGAGCAATAAAAGTGTGTGTGGGGGGGTCAAACATGATTATTCTTGATCAGAAGCACAGATAAATTTCTTCCAAGAAGTTGCATGTAGCTAGAAATGTAGACGACTAAAGAGTTTACAATTTACATGGAATCTAGTAATGGAGTATAGGATGAAGTATTAATAATGTAGAATGAGATGGCAGATAGATTTATTTCACACGTATCTCAAGTGGGTGGACACAAAGTAAAATAGTTCAGATGTCCTCTTCAGAGGGTCATAGCGAAAACAGAGAATGAATGCTGGGAAGATTTGATTTGAAGGGAGATTCAGAAAGTTAGAAAGATGGGTTTAAAGAAGAAAAAACGAAAATATAACAGGGTTATAAGCATGGATGAAGCACAGGGTAGGAACTAATCAGAGATAGAAAAAAACCAGAATAAACTACATACTTTTTAAAAATTTATATGGTAAGAAGGTACAGTTAAAGTGATTCCTTTTTTTTATTATATTTATTTATGCCAGATGAATTTTAGACTTGTACATTTATAAAATGATTCTATGTACTCCCTGTTGCATAAAAATAAGTATATGGTGGATTATATTTTATGTATCTAAATATATTTAATATGTGCTGTGTTATATTTTTCCAGGCAGTTGAACGTGCCACAAATGTCGTCTTTCAATCGCATCATGTATCTCGAGATAAACGAGGCAAAATCTTGGGCCAGCGTGGTGGTTTTCGAGGATGCACAATATGGCTAACTGGTCTTTCTGGAGCTGGAAAAACAACCATTTCCTTTGCACTAGAAGAGTACCTTGTGAGCCAAGGAATTCCTGCCTATAGTCTTGATGGAGATAACATTCGGACTGGGCTTAACAAAAATCTCTCATTCACGCAGGAAGATCGAGAAGAAAACATTCGTCGTATCTCAGAAGTTGCCAAACTATTTGCTGATGGTGGAATTGTTTGTATCACCAGTTTTATTAGCCCTTATGCAAAGGTAATTTTTTTTCTTCATAGTATTAGAACATCCAGATGTGCACATAATAACAGAAGACTTCTATTAATGTATGGGATTCAGAACTTAACAATGCCCCTATGCTGTTTTTTTTTCTCATGATTGTTGAAATGGAAAATTTGTTTTTCAACTTTCAGATGCCAAAAGACCATGTCTAATTAAAAAATAAGCAGTTCTTATCCATGCATATGATCTTAATATGAAGTTATTATAAGTTTGAGGTTCTCCAATCCACTGATCTATGAGACCCGACAGGATGCTTTCAAATTCTTCATGTCACATTCGTAATTTATTGTGAGTGTGCTTTTGTTTTTTTTTCGGTTTCTGCTGACAAAACAGAAGTCCAAAGCAAGCATGATTCAAGTGTAGCTTTAAAAAAAAAGAAAACATTTCTGACTAAGATGTAAATATAGCAACCTGCCTTTGTAATAAATTAAAATAATAAAAATGTCATCCATTCTTTACGCTCTATGACTTTGAAGAAATATAAATCAGCATTAAAGAGAGAGAGGCCAAAAAAATAAATGACATATGTCTACAATTTTTTTAAAAAAGGCAAATAATAATTGGTAATGATGCTATGACATCTTAATAGCCCTTATTCTGAAACAAGAATTAATTTAAAGAATAATACGTATAAATAAATAAATATAGAGATACAATACAGCGGACTGGTAGTAAAAAGTGAATAGTCAGCTTGGTGTTGTAGCTAATAGAGTTACAGTGAAACAAATCTGGAAGAGGACTAAGTACCAGGGAAGTTGCTCATCAACTGATGTTCAAAATATTAGTGCCATTCTTGTGTAATACTTGGTTATCATCACTTTTCTCTTTTGTTTTTCAATCTCTAAAGCAGCCTTTTCTTCTTAAGGGCTTTTCAGACTTAACAACAAGGTTTATTTAAATTCCACTCAAGGCCACAGATGCACATGATAGAAATTGACATGGCTGTGTGTTCCTTTTAAATAGGGTTTATTATTTTTGTGTGTGAAGGTAGATGATGGAGAAAACTGTACCTGTTCACTACAATAAATAAATAAATAAAAGATGGCAGTATCTGCTTAAGTCCTCCCAGGACTAGTAATCTGGCTGATTGCAATGGGAGAAGAGGCTTTCAGAATCTAGTTCTGATTTAGGTGAGTTTAGGGCATTGGTTATAAGCTCAAATATCAGCCAGTAACTTTCAGTTATTATCTGAAGCATGACTATTTAAACCAGGAAAAAAAAACAAAAACAAGAAAAGATCTAATTGAAAACATATCATCAAAGCTGCAAAGTACAGTAAAACTTGTCTTGAATTTATTTGTTGTGACAAATCTCTTAGGCAAATATTTATTTTCAGTTCACTAGGACATGGGGTTCAGACATTTATACAAGGTTATGTTAAGAGATATTAATGGTGGATGTGGGTCATTGTGCTGCCTAAAGAGGTTAGAAGTGGTAACCCCATAATATTTCTGTCCGCTATTTTGAAGTAGGACAGTTATCACAATACTGAAACTCCACCTTTTAATAATGCTTATCATGGCTCGATAATGGTGATTTAGTGAATTTTGAAAATGAAATCTTATCATCTCTCCACCTTAATTTACAAGAACATTAAATCTGGTTTCAAGTGAATGATTGGATTGCCAACTAAAAACTGTCTAGTAATCATAAGCCCAAAAGCAAACTGCACAACCAAGAGAGATAATGTAAATATGCAGTGTAGTGTGATTACATCATGTGAGAAGGCATTCTGGTTGACGGTGTTTTAGTCTAGTTGCTATTAGGCAACAGGAAGCCATAAAAAAAAATTTGTCCTTCATTCTACATGTCAGTAACCTTTTGACTTTCTTAATATGGCTCAGTTTAATTTTTGGTTTAACTAACTTAAAGTCTTCAACATGTTTTAGAATATCCTACCAAAATAATAAAAAAAAAAGAAAATTCACTTTAAACCATGACAGCTGTTTATATAAACTATTGGCCAAATGTATATGTAGCTCCATAAGTTTAGGTTAATAACTTATCAGTCAGTGGACCAATATGTCTTTGAGGTAAATTTGCAGGACAATGCAAACATTTTGGAATGAATAAAGACTCTAAAAAAATTTTAAAAAATTAAGGTAAATTCTCTTTTACAAATAAATAAGTAAATAAATACATAATAGATTTACCAAATACATTTGTTTTTAATTATATTGATATGATTGTGTAATAGTGGAGAAATTGTATCAAATTGCTTTAGTGATAACACTGCTGGTTTAATTAGTTAAATGAGGTACAGAAGTCTCAGATGTTTGGTACAATTATAACAGATTCAAATTTCCAATTAAAAAGGGGGGAAGAAATGTTGCTAGTCATGTGTAGCCAATAGCCAATGGTGATTTTGATCAAAGGAACACTAAGTTAGTGTAGAACTGATAAATTTAAAATAAACTTAATACAAATTGTATCCTGATTTCTAGTAGTTAATAGCGTGAGCACTTGGCGAATATCTAAATCCACTTACCTCTTAGGGCACCCTGGCAGTGCAAGAATTTTGTTTGTTTTTTATTAATTTAATGTATAGTTTATTCAGCAGTAAAATTTTTTCGACACATTGCATCTTTTGGCTACATTGTTATTTTTCAGCCTGATGTGTGTATTTACAAGTTTTTTCATACATTGTTACTGGAATGAACAATTCAGATTTTAAATTGTTTGCCATTCATTTATTATGACAATAGAAGAAAAAAGACGAGAATGCACTACAGTGACATATAGAGATGTGTGTATAGTGCAGCCTTCATTAGCTTGAAGTATGTAGGATAATTCTGACTTAGAGCCGCATTATTCTTAGTCACTGCAGCAAGATTTGAATCCAGTGCTCAGAAAACTGACGTAAGTAAAAGAATTCCTTTAATTTTTTTTTGTTTTATATTTTTTAAAGATGTTTCTTTTCAAAACTTCCAAAACACTTCTTACAATCAAGAGATTTTCTCACTGTACATGGCGGGTTATTTTTTTTAAATCTTGAATTGGTTTTTAATAAATGGAAGCCAGCTAATGCCTGCCCCCCTTTTCTTTCTACATATATTTATTATTTGAGATAAATATTTTTAAGTTTTGAATGAAGAATACTACCCTTAAATACAGAACCTTAATGGTGCTTCCTTTCTTTTAAAAAAGCAGATTGGTCAACTTCTGCAAATGATATGAGGATTACCTCAGAAGAAACTCCCCAAAACAAGTATGATAAGACTAATAAACTGAAGTTATTAGAAAAAGGTGGCAGAAGGATGTAACCAGCAATATTTAATAGCAGGCATTGTCTACTTTCTGAATTCTAATATCATAGTAACTTTGTGCGTTATCTTTTATTTCTGTATGCAAACAATAACTCACCTGAATACCTAGGGTTCTTTGTTTTAATGTTTCTGATATATGCCTGTCTTAGTCAGCTATTGGAGGATTTTGTGAAAGAAGAACTGAGAGAATTCTTGAATCAGGCATGTACAAATCACAGTAGACAAGTTACCAATGTGTTTGTTGTTTGTTATTTTTTCATAATAATAAAAAAAAAGGGTGTTATCTTTTAGTCTTTGTTAAAAGTTAAACCACCTGATAAAATATGACATTCAGTAAATTTTTCTGTTTCAATGTTTGGTTCTGGCAAGCTGTTCTAGAATCAAATTACTGTCATAAAGACTTTCTGTCAAATGTTAAATGTTTGTTTCCAGACATATCAACACCTTTTCTTTTGTGAAAATTATTGTTACTCCTCCTAAAATGACTCGGTGATCTAGAAATATGATGCACTGTTCTCCACCAACAAGGGAACGATTTGTGATACTTTTATTCACAAATGAGAAAAGTTCTCTCTCAACAAATTGGTCGATGGTTGTTATTAAAATTGCATCTGCTGTGCATTTTCATAGTTTTTCTAAGGTACTATCCCAGAATTCTTAGTGAGCATTAGCAAAACTGATATCACGAGATGTTCATGGGGATTTTATCACCACCTCTTATAAAATTATCAACATTTTGTTGAACTAATTTAATGTTCCACTGGATAGTGTTCAGCTAACAATCAGTAGTTTACAGAATCAATCTGGAACTAATAGTTTCAAGGCCATTATTGTCAATGAAGTTGTGGTTAACAGAAGTTAGCATTGCATAACCACACATTCCTTATTAGGATACGTGCTAGCACACTTGTATAGTGTGTAAAAAAAAAATACTGAAAAGTGGCTTAAAATTTCTAAATTCATAATATCGGCAGATTTTTAATTTTTATTTTAGTTTAGAAATTAGCTGAAGTTTATTCTGGTGCCTTATTATTTTTCACCTTTGAAGAAAAGAGGATTAATAAACATTTTCCAAATTATGTTCATTCTTGCATGAACCTCTAGCATCACGAAATGAGTTTTATATGAAGATATTGTGAGAACTTTCTTTTGGATGCATCAGATAAAGTTCTCCCTGTTATTTCTTCAGCAGTCTGTGTCTTGTTGACAAGCTTCTCCTCTGGTACAAGAGACGTTAATAACCACCAGCCAGATGGTAATTACTGGTGTTCAAACAGACACCAACGGCCATCGCAATATTGGATCCAAGGAACAAAGTCTAGGTGATCACAAAAGAACTGTGAACAAGCCAATTCTCTCTCTCTTACTGCCAGATGGTACTACTACATCTCTCTCTAATTATTTCCTTCCTCCTTCAAAGCAACTGATGGCTTTTTTCTTTTTTTTTATTAGGCATTTTATCCATCAACTCTTGATTTGCTTTTCACTTAATTATCAGCTAAACATGAACCCTCAAGTTGTCATGATGGATCTCCGCAACAGAATGCATGCAACTACAACAACGAATTGATTTGATTTAATTTAGGTAACGTCAGGATGCTGTTCCGCTTTGCACTAGATTGAGATTTCTATAAATATCTTCTCAATGTGATTGTTCATTCCTCTATTGACATTTGGAGTAAGAACTTTTCGATCAAGATGAGCCTGCCTTCCCCAAGACCAGAAAGCTTTTTTTTTTCTTTTCAAAGATTTTTGTATTAAGCTTTGACAAGTTAATTGTATGGCTAAATTAATACAAAATCTGTCTGAAATTCTTTAAAGTAAATAAATTGAATAAAATATTTATTGGGGTGATATTTATTTGCATAAAAAGGATTCAAAGAAAATGCTCATTTGCTAAGTCAGAACTAGTGGTGGGTAGGTGCAGTGTATAGCTCACTTGCTGATCATGGTGGCAGCCATCAGAGTCTGATTTCCCAACAGCGTGTAGCATTCTTGAATGTTGAGTAATCAGAAGTGTATGTACAGTGTTGATGAATGTGTTTTTGTTTTTCACCAGAGAGCGCACAGTTATCTCATAAGCATGAGATTTAATTTAACAAAAAAAGTGGGGGCACACTTACCAGTCATGTCCTCCTGCTAAGATTGGCTTGTGGTTAGCAACTTTTGACAACCTTGTTCACTTTTGGTTGTGGTTCCTGTTTCAACCTGATGACATGTGACTGAAGGAAGCTTCACCAGTTTTACCTTTTGGTTTCCTATAAAATTACAAAATGTTTTTGTGTTTTTTTAAATAGTTTGGAACCACATGTCAGGTGTTTGTTGACAGGAAGGAGGAAGGCAAAGGTCATCTTAAAGCAATATTTTTATTGTATCTTTG
The DNA here is from genome assembly GCA_018389105.1 of Nautilus pompilius. Taxonomy (NCBI): domain Eukaryota; kingdom Metazoa; phylum Mollusca; class Cephalopoda; order Nautilida; family Nautilidae; genus Nautilus; species Nautilus pompilius. The sequence goes on along the minus strand of JACATO010002204.1, from coordinate 2,956,676 downwards.
CTCCCATTCTTTTAATATATTTTCCCAGGACAGAGTGAATGCCCGAAAACTTCATGAAGCCACCAATTTGCCATTCTTGGAATGCTACGTCAATACTTCACTGGAGATTTGTGAAGAGCGGGATATTAAAGGCTTGTACAAAAAAGCCCGAGCCGGTCTTATCAAAGGTCAGTACTGATTTTGAAAAATCGATGTCTTTAAAAAAAATTTCATCTTTTTTTTTTATTATTGCTATGCTTTTCTGATCAGAAGCACTTAGCATTGGGGTGGCCCAGTAGTCTGTCCGATGGCTAGGCTATTGGACTACTAAAGTTGAGGGTCCGAGTTTGAAGCTCGGTTTGGCATTCCTTCCTACATGGTTTCTTCTCACTCTTCTTAACCAGTTGACCATGTGGGTTTCCTTCAGCATTGGAGAACGAAGAGTTCTAGTAGGAACTTTTGATAAGTTTTTTCATCGTGCAGACAAAACTTGAATAATAGTTCCATTTCAGATAGGAAGGACTAAGCCACGGTTATTTTCTCTATAGCAAGAATCTTCAAATACCAAGAAAAAATTAATCAGTAAGCTTTCTCAATGACATTTTCTAGTTTCTTGGCTTTTTCAAAGAAAACATCAAAGTGTTTTTGGTGTCTTGCATTTAATGTTAAATCCATCGTTTCACTCGAAAGGGCTTGGGTAGTGAAAGGGTGTATGTAGCACTAGAAACAACTGACCAAACTAATGATGTGGTGTGTTTACCAAACCAAGTTGGACCCTATGAGGTTTGAATTCAAGTCTTCAGCCATGACAGTCTGATGTGTCTCACCTACAGTGTCATATAATATTGATATTTTTAAGGTACAAATACACTAAATAAAAAATTAAGCAGATATTTAAAAGCATTGTTTGTGACCTTTTACATTTTTTTTAAATGATAATTTTCATAATGATAAAAACATCAAGATCATTGGTGATTTTTTAAAATTGCCTATGGGAGATAATCAGTGTTGTGATTCATAATTTGTCTGATATAAAATATCTCCAGTCTAAAGGTCAAGTCATATTTATTCAATGACCCACAATGGGAAGCATTCACAGTAGGCAGTAGCTATCTATACATGGTTGCTGTCATTAGCAGTCCAGCAGTGATTGAAGACTAGCTACAGAGTGATGCTCCATGTAAAACATGTATAAAGAACCTCTAGAAAAAAAATTTTTTATATGGTAAATAATAATGAATTTTCTGTAAAATTTTCCTTCTGTTAGCAAATGTCATTAACAAATATTTTTCTCTGTGTAAAAACAACAGCATCTTTCATTCTCACTCAACTGCATTTCAAAAATGTTTTAAGGTAGGACAATTGAAATGAATCCATTTGAATCTTTATCATTAAGAGACCTGCATGGAGGAAAGAACTATTCAAATTTCTATGGTGCCCAGTCTCGTTCACCAATTAAAATTTTTTTTTTTCATAGAATTTGTATAGTAGAAGCTATTCATCTATGTTGGCAAACATGAAAAGAAAGAAGAAAGGTGGAGTGTAGTCTTTCTTAAATAGAACCTGCCTGGGAAAGTCAGAACTAAGGGTTCATAAATACTGCCTGAATTTGGAATTTTGAAAAAAAATTTTAAAAAATAAAAGGGGGTTCATCAAAACATATATATAATTGTGGACTTCAGCAAAAAAAGCAGTAAAATGTTGGTACACATGTAGATACAAAGAACTGGAGGATGGATAAGTGATAGACAAATTTTAAGATTTTGAACCTCCACCAGCATGTTCCATATGAGGTTTAGTCTCAGAGGTATGAAATTTTTCCTTGATTTCTCTCTCCTAGATCAGTTCAAAATTCTTACTATGTAGGTAAGTGTTATTAGCAGCTACTATTCATAACCACAACCAATTTGCCATCTTGACATCACATGGTAAAGAGTTTTTTCATTGTGATAACTTGGGTGCTGAAAATCAAAATATCATTTTTCACAAATAAAACTTACATTTGGTGCATCAGTTATATTAACACATGAAACAGATACATTCTTTACTTATAAACTTTCTCTAGACATTTAAACTATTTTTCTGTCGACACGTACTATACACATTAAATTATTGCAAGAAGACATGCCGTTGCTCATTCATCAGATATTAACTATCATGGATATTGCTGAACTTTGTACTTATTACAAAATTGTTTCTCTAATATTTTTTTGTTGTAAAGATTCTATGAAGTCTTATAAACTGTTTAGCCCTTTTAGTGGATATGGGCTTCCAACAGCTTGCAAAGCCTTAACTATTCCCCATAAATACACATTCGTTTTTCAAGGATTTATATTTTCTTTTATCAGAATTCTGGTAATATTTTGGCTAAGTATTAAGACCAACTTTTCAACAACACAAATTTCTTAAAACTCAATGATGTTATCACTCATCTTTTAACGAGAAAAATAACTGGTAACTACTAACAGCTCTATAGACCAAATATTTCATCTTTTTTTCTCTCTCTCGCTTTAAAAACTGTTTAATATTGTAGCCAGCACAAACCATACATGATGCCTAGACAAAGTTTCTGGATGCTGTTGGAGGAGGGGGAGGCTGTGTTGAAATGAAACTTCAGATAAGAAATTTGGTGTGTAACTAATTTATGTAAGCTACTGATGAGTTCAGCATGGTTGTTTTATCACCAGCAGTAATACATTTAGTATGAGAAATAACTGATTACTTGGATTCATTCAAATGAAACTTGAGGACTGGATATCATTATGATGATGCTATTTCAGCTGGGTTCCATTTGAAAATCTCTAGTAAAATCTGTCCACAGGTTTTAGCTATCAATATTTAAAATTTATATTCTGTTTAATAATACAGGCATTCTAAAAATTTGCAGTTAACAAGATTATTCCACGCAGTATTTTCATATTAGGGATCATTAGCCCTTTATTGGTGTCACACTAGTTTGTTTTTAGTATGATTCTGACCAAACCCAGAATGTACTGGGAAGTTATTTTTATATACTTAAGAAAAAAAGCAGACTAAGAACTTGAGCTACTCTATATTTATAATGAATAATAATAACCTAGTTTGGTTGGAGTAAAGGGTTAACCTGATTTTTTTTCAGAAGTATGTAGCCAGTGATTCTGAGAGTTATTTCATCAATTTCCTTGGCCTAACATGGGTTTGAGATGGTAAAAAAAATTTTTAATGAGTAATCTGAATTAAATTATAAATTAAAACTGTGTTAAATTAACTAATGTAAGTTAAGAGATTCTGGAACAGTGTAAAAACTTGTAGATGTTTGTACCTGCAAGATCGTTCACTGGGTTGTGTATGCACTTTCCTGGATATTGAAAGAAAGATTTCATAAAAGTATCAAGGATGGTGAATATGGAATCGACTTAATTATTAGGCAATGGAGCAAATATCTTATGTTGTGAAGCAAATATTTTGCAGGGAGAGCAGCTATTCTGCTTTCTATGTCTGGTCATAATGCCCTTCTGTTCTATTATTTCCCATTTCACTGTGGTATTCAATAGTTCTGAGAAACAGATGTGGATTTAGTTTTCTTCTTGCTTGACAGATAGGCAGAAAGAAAAATAGTTGAGTATAAAGTGCATTCCTTGTGCTTTGAAGATTTCTCAGTGTTTAACTTCATTTTAATGATTTGCATTTTAACAGCTGGCTTTCACCCTGGCTTTAAATTTGTTTACACCCACTGTTCACCCATCTGCCGCCTGGTGGTGATCCAGAAATTCTCCTTAGTCCAGAATAAGCTAGTCGTAAAGTTTCAAACATTTATGCTAAATTCTAATGACCCACCAGAGAACATGTACAACAATGCTGTAGTCCCTGAACTCTTTGGAAGCATTGGAGCAGTTTGAGAGGAGAAAGGTTTCTTAAAACTAATTCCAGGTGTTCCTTCATGTTATAGAGTTAATTTTTACCTGTCTTGCTAGTTTAGTTTACCTTCTTTTTGGTAAAACTTACAATTGTAGGGCTGTGGGGAATTTGTATGTTTAGCAGTATTGGCAAAAGAAAAGCAAGTTTCTGTTACTCTCTCAAATATAATAATAATAAAAAACGTAGATGCCCAAATCATTTGTTTTAAAATTCTGACCAACTTAGTGAGTCATATATCATTAAATGTTTTACTACAAAAATACTCATGAGCAATCAGATCTGAAACACTTCCTCTTAATTTGGAATTCCAGCTACAAAGTCACAGCTTTGAAAGCTGTTCAATATTTTTAAACCTTCACCTGGGTTCTCTGCTAAAGACATGGCACCTATCATAAGATTTCTATCTAATTTGCTTTTATAGGCTACATTCTCAAACCTGGACTATATCTGTATTGCTAACAGCAAAAGATTTTTTAAATTTATATCTCTCCTTTAAACTTGTTTAGAGTTGAAATGGTTGCTAAGGATATACCTTGACAACATCATCTATGCTTTCTTCTCCAGCACCTGCTGGTATTTATAAACAAAGATGCTAAGAAAAGAAAAGTAGGTAAAGAAAAGGGCCCAGAGAGAGTGCATATGCACAAACTGATAAAGGAAACATAAATGATGTCATTAGAGAGAAGTGTATATCACTGATAAAATAACAATCAATAACTGCAATTTTACAAATAATATAACCAAAACTTACCATTTACCAAACTTGATCATTAAGCTTGTGGTACAGTGAAGTAAATAAAATATGATAAAACAGAAAGGTATTAAACTTTTAAAACTTTTTATACATTCATCCATTAGCCCAGGAACTCTTTTGGTGGCTGACTACACATTGATGCAATGGCTTTAGGGTTACAAAGAAAGTCACATTGTTAATGAATCACCAGATGATGATCCTGATTTCTGAAAGAAGTGAAGTGTGAATGGGTTCACTTCAGTAGATACTGTTAACAAAGAAAAACAAGAAAAATACTTGCCATTGGTTTGTTTGTGGTCAGGGCTAGATTAAGGCATAAGCTAAGTTAGGTAAGCTATAGCTTATGGCCTCTTGCATAAAACAAAATTTTTGTTGAATTTATAAATGAATGCACATTAAAAAAAATTGTTAAAATAATATACCTTATGTCTTAAAATTGTCAATCATAATAAATTAGTATTTATAGGGTTTTTTGGTTTAAACTTCTGGAGCTTTAAAAATAGTTTAGCTTAGGACTTCTGAATGCCTTAATTTATCCCTGATTATGGTCATAATTTTGTTATGTAAACAGGAAGTGACATCTGGCCTGCAGTGTTATTTTTAGGTATCATGGCCTTCTCATGTGCAACACTTTAATAAATTTTTCTTGTCATTGTTGATTGGTTGGTTACAATATAAATAAAGTTCGCAAATCGTAATTTTGGCTATTTCCCATGTACACAAACTGTTAGGCACTAATTAACTTTCATTATCATCACATTCCATTCCTGATCCACAATGGACTAACAGGTACTTGTGTAGTGGGCTCCTGTAGTTCTTACACTAATCCCTGGATCAAACATGCCAAAAGTGCCTACTGCAACTGTTTGTCACATGGCTGGCTGGTGAGGAAGAGCCCCAGAAGTACGCCAAACTCAGTCAGTCCACTGTGGGAATCAAATTCTGGTCATGCATATTCAAGGTGAAATACAACTAGTGGACCTTTAACATATTCAGAATTTTTCTTGTTAATATGTGGCAATGTCTTTCTCTTTAACCTTGAAGGTATCTTGCTTGCCACCACTAGTTGTGGTGCTAGACTACAATACCAGTCACTCTAAATCACTATATTACAATTTAAATATATTGAATTGTTTTGAATTTTTTTTTTTTTTTTGAAAAAAGGAGGAAAATTTGAGTTCTGTTTTGTGTTTATACTTTGAAGTCTAAATTACATTGATATGCAAAAAATTATTTTGAATTCTTAATATATCTGTCTATATTCCCCTTTATAAGTATGGCTTACCATCTTGGACACAACAAAAAAGAATGAAACATGTCAGCTAATGAACTGTTAAAAAACTGGTCAATGGACAGTTTACGATATCTCTTATTTAGTCATGACTTGGTACATTTACATTTCAGTTGCTTAGATGTAAATATATGAAGAACAGTTATCAAGCAAAAAGGTTATCTGTTGATAAACAGCTTTGTCTGATTAAAGTACACTTGTCCTTTGTTTTACACAAGGAATGCATTTTTGGCAAATGCTGTGTATCTTGAATTTGTGTAAAATGAATTGGTTTTACATATTAAAGGGGAAATTTGGTTCCAGAATTCTTTATATCCATCCTCAAATTCTAGTATTCCCACTCCTATCTCACTAAATCACATACAAAACCTTAAAAGTTGCAAGAAACAATAAAATTATACAGATAAATATAGAAATCATTATACAACATAAAATATATATATATACATATTTTATGTGATTACTCAATAGTTCACTAATAGAGGCTGGTATTTAAGAAAATGTGATTGTGGAGGGTCAGATTCTACCTCATTGGAAATAGGTAGTGACAGTGTGCTGTCAAGTGGCAATAACTTTGCTGGGCTACCAGGGATTGGGGTGGATGTGCTGGGCCAGTTATTAGACAGAAGGCTTTTAAAATTGATTGAGGTACACTGCTTTGACATGCAGTGTTTCTCCTTGTAAGTCTTCCTGTCGGTAGCAAAGACAGGTGTTAAATTTCCCGACCTGTAAACTAGGAGATTGTCCACCTCAGACAGTACATTTTAAAAAGTTGCTATGATCCACGGGCTGGATTAAGGCGACAGTGTTGGGTGGCAGAAACCTTGCTTTACCGTTAGTGTGCAAGTCGGTCATGCATGTTGGGTGTCCCACAGCATTATCAAGGAGGAGAAAGGCCCTGACAGCAGTGTTAGAGTTGTGGCAATATCGCTTCACCTCCACACCAAAACAGTCGATAAACCACTCTACAGAGAGACTTCCAGTTAATCTAGGTTCCTTATTTGATCTCCTGTGGACCGGTAAGGTTTGCTTGCTAAGACTTTTTTAGGCTTGGGGATTCTAGAAGCGGTACACCAGTAGGCTCAACACTTGGAGTCACCCTTGGTGTTGTCACATAGCAGAATTGCTTGTCTGTCTTTGCTGCCTTAAAATTTGGAACAGTCTTACTTTGGAATGTAAGTTCTGCTCAGTGCCAGTTTCACTGTCTCTGGCTTGTATTCTTCAGCATTTACAACAGCCTTAAACTCATTTAGAAAAATAGCAGCAGCAATGCTGTCAGCATGCGTAACTTTATCTTTAAGGTTGATCTGATGTAGGTTCTGGCATTTTCTGAACTTGTCAAATCACCCTCTGCTCACTAAAAGAGGGTTGGCAGTTGAAGGCCCCTCCCCTCTTGCTGTAAGTGATTGTATAGATTTAGCACTTTTTGCACAGATGATTCTAGAGCTGATTATCATCTGCTTTTGCTGGTCTCCACATTTCTTATTCTCATGAGTACTTTTATAGTTAGTGAAGAGATTAAGCCACTGTGCTTTTAATTTTTTCTGTGCTCTTATTGTGCATATGCTTGACTCATTCACGTTAATTGCATGACCAAGTGATGTGATTGACTACCCACCCACTTCAAGTTGAATTTGGTTAGAGGAGGCCTTTTAGGATGCTTGGGGGGGGCATCATGATGCGAGAAAATAATCCAAAATGTGGGTAAGCTATGCTATACGACAAGTGAAAGCACCTGTCAATGACAACAACACCTGAATATTAACTGAGTGAAGGAGGCAGGGACCATTTTGTTTTCCCATCAGGCACTGTGATACCCACAATCCCACAATGAATTGTCTTATTTAAAAATGAATTTTCTATGACTTTATTAAAATATACCCCTATACTAGTTTAATTAATAATAAATAAAGTTAAAAGAAGCAGAACTTAGTATTGTACTGTATTGTTTATACATTCAGTGCAGAAAAGAAATGTTTTGGTAATTACAGTTTATTTCTTAATTTGCATTGCCTTTTTCTTATTCCTTAAATCATACACAAGCAAATTCATGTAAACAGAATTTGTTTATGTAGTATAATCTGTCTCACATTTTAAACTTATTGTAGCTACATATTCTATTAACAACTGTATGCTAATGCATCTGTGGTTGTTTGTACTAAATTAATTAGTTTTATATGGAAGATTTGGTATTTCATTGGTGAGTCTACAGTTATGTTGACATGTATGAGAGAAAATAATAAAATTTACTCTACATACTGAATAATACATATGGAATAAAGAAATAAAGGGAAAATTCATATTGTTTGAACTCTGAACAGTGACTTGATACAGGATTGTTAAGTTTGAGGGCCTGAGTTTGATTCCTTTTAGGGCTGGCTCAGTTTGACATGCCTCCTTGACATGGTTTCTGTTTACTCTTCTTCACCAACTGGTAGTGTGGGTTTTCTTCTGACAATCCACTATCCTCCCACATCTAAAATTGAAGAATTCTAATAAGGATTTCTCTGCCAAACTTGGCAGTGCCAGCCCCTATGGTGCAAGATAATGCTCTCTTGCCAGGTTAGTCTCCCTTGTAGAAATTGGTGAACAGGAAAGTACAAGGCACTATCCTGCTTCCTCTCCTTTAGTCAGAGAAGATGGTCTAGTTTTCACTGGAGATATTTCATATTTATTTTTATTGGAAGGTTTTCATGATAAATGGCTAAATTGTTTATAAATTTTAGATTCATGCATTCAGAAAGTTGCATTCAATGGTGAAAGCTTGTAATTCTCTTTGCTTCTGGAAGGATAGAGAAATCTCTTTCAGATAACAGAAACCAGGTGGTTTATTGATTAACGAGGGATGATTTGACAGGTGACGTTTTCTGTTAATTAACTTTTCTGATGTCTGGATCAGTAGTGATTAAAATAAATTACATTGAGTAAATAGTACCTTTGTTAAACTGGATGAGAAGAAAGGGAATTTTTAAAAAAATGATTATAAAAAAGTGCATTTTGTTGAGAAGTCTGATAAACTTGTTAATGCTTTTGACATTCATAAATCAAGAGGAAATAACTCCTACATTGTGTAATTCTATTAGGTCTGATAATGGAATTGTAACATCACAAGTGAGGTTAATGTGGTTTTAGTGAAAATTTGTTTGTTGGTTTTTAATGAAAATGAAATGAATAGATTACCTTACCTTGGTAACTTCAGTAGGTAGAGGGTCATGAGATGATGCCATTATCCAAACTAAAACCTAACATTATTAGAGTTTAGAAAGGTAGGGAGGGTACTTCTGTTTTTAACCATATTGCAGCTTAACTAATTTAATAATATAAATCGACTGTTAGTTTGGGTATTTATATTTTGACTTTAATTAGATTTTTCAGTTCCAACCTAGTTATTACTCGAGTGAAAGTAGAAGTAAAGTTACCTTGGTTGGACATTTAAGATGGCACCTGATAAAAGCTCTCAAGATAAGGGTTTTTCTTAGCATGTTGGCAGTAAAAAATTTATATTTTGGCTGTCTACAGCTGCTAATAGTAGTGGTCCTAATTACAAGTTGACTAAAACTGTAACATAGGTTGATATTAGAAAATATTTTTTTCTTCTTTTAACAACAGAATTGCTGACAAGAGGAATAAACCACTGGCAAATGTAGTTAGTAGCAGTTTCACAAATAAATCTGAAAATTGTACTGATGGTTTTTGCCTTATTGTAATCACTAAACTAAACTGTTTAGGAGCCAAACTTTCATTCCTCCAACTGTGGGTTAATTCTACCTTTATACAGAATATAGATTTGCTTAAAAAAAACAACAACAACAACAAACTCTGCTTTGATTAACAGATGGAAGCAGTCTGTTTTGTTCTTTTTTTTACTGGATTATCATAAAAAGATTTATGTTTTGGTTGTAAACCTACTTTAGTGTCTCCCAATATGGCCTACTTGCTGTTAGTGTTAATTTTAAATTATCATCTTATCAAATGAAAAACACTTTATGGAATATCTAGTAAAGTTTACCTGGGTATGTGTTCATTAAACTTTGAGTATAATTATCTTTGATCCAACACAGGGGTTACATTCCTCGAGAACGGCGTGTTAAATAAATTCACATTGGACAAACTTAATATCTTATGGGATTAATGGAGATACATGAACGTGGCTATGTAAAGTCTTTGATAAATACTTAGATATGTAGATATTTATACACACACAATAAAATAATATTTTCATTTATCATATGTTAATGTCCTTATGTTTATAATTTTATTATATTCTTATTTCATATACAATATAGGTAGGACTTTTCATTTGTAAGTCACTATGAATAATGATGACGATGATAATAAATTTGGAGGCTAAGGAGTTAATTGCTTGGGGCTGATTGATCATCAGGATCATCAGAAAAGTTGGCCTTGAACTCTAATGAAACAGATGCAGAAATTGATGGTTTGGGATCAACAGGAGTTGGAGTGGGTGCTTTAGGCTTCATAAACTCAGTGATTTTCTATTGTTTTGCTTTCCTCTGAAAATCTTTCAAGATTTCCCTGTAGGGTGCTATAAGGTCATTAAACCCTCTTTTAAATTTAAGGCCTCTTTCCATTATGAGATCCATGTCTTTAGCCATTTCTGCCAGCTCATCTGCCTTGCAGAGAAAATCGGACACAGCTTTCATTGCTAGCATGTTCTTTCTCTTCAGCATCATCATTACTCTAACTTTCATTGGAGGCTATCAATGCTTCAAGCTCATCATTCACTGGCTCTTGGTAATGGGATTCCAGTAGCTCATCCACCTCTTCGTCCCTCACATCATCAACCCCCCTCCACTTCCAATTTCATTAGCGAATCTCACAATTTCAGCAATCTCTTTCTCTACTGTTGGAAAGCCTTGAAATTGTTTGCGATTTTAGACCAAAGACTGTGCTGGCATGCATTTATGGTAGACGCTTTCACCTCATCCAATCACATTTTGATGACATAAATACAGTCCTCGATGTTGTGTGCTTCCTAAAATTCCATTAAATTGTCAAAAGCACCAGAGTCTGTAGCTTGGGTTGCACGTCTGCAGATCTCTCTTGTATAGTAAGACTTGAATGTCTTAATAGCTCCTTGATCCATGGGTTGCAGGATAAATGTGGTGTTCGGAGGTAGAAACATTATTTCAACATTAAGATGGCTGAATTGCAGTGGTTCTGGGTTATGGCCGGGGACATTATCCAAAACCAATAAAACCTCAAAGTCAACGTTCTTCAGGTATTCTTTCACCTTGTGCACAAAACCGTTTTGCCCAATCATTGAACAGCCTCCTCATTACCTAAGTATTTTTATTTGATTGCCAAACAACAGAAAAATGTGGCTTATTCTTACCTTTTAATGCATGCAGGTTTTCAGATTGGTATATGTACTAACAAGAATTTACACTTGAAATTACCAGATGCATTCCCACAAAAAAGCAAAGTTAGCCTATCCTTAAAGGCCTTGAACCCAGGTGCTGCCTTCTGCTCTTTGGTGATGTATGTCCTGTTGCCCATTTTCTTGTAAAAGAGACCTGTCTCATCTGCATTGAACACTTGTTCAGGAGCATATCCCTTTTCCTTAATAAATTCATGGAACTCAGGCTTGAACCATGCAGCTGCTTCATGATCAGCTGACCCAGCTTCACCTTACAGCTTCACATTATGCAGATTGCAGCATCGTGTAAAGTTGGCAAACTAGCCTTTGCTTGCTTGAAAATCGCTTGTGCTCATATCACTCTCATTGGAGACCACGTGTTCGTACAAACTAAGAGCTTTCTCAAGTATAGCTAAGTCATTAACGACACAGCCTTTTTGTTCCCTTGTTCACTTATCCATACATTTAACATTTTCTCCATTTTTTCCTTAAAAGGATTCCTCCTTGGTACTTGAGATGCCTCGACACTTACAGAGGCAGAAACCTTAACACTTGCACATTTCTTCTCTCCACTTTTTTAGTGGTACATATGGTAGACTCATTCACGTGATACTCACAGCCAGCTGATGCTTCACTCATTCCATCATACAACTTATCCAGAATCTTAATTTTCTCACCTAATGCCATAACTTTATGGCTTTTCTTTGCTTCGTTACCAATGGAGACACTTTACATTTGGATTCCATACTGTTGGCCAAGGGTAATAGCAAAACAACAGTAAACACGGCAAAAATAAATCAACACAACTGCACTGAACTCAACATGGTAACAGTGTAAGCAAAACTGAGGCAGAGTTACTTGTGTGTGATGGCTGTATGGAATGAGATCAAGGAGATAAAAAAATAATAAGAAAAACAACAACAATAAGAAGAATAATAGAAAAAAATAGTGTTTAAAAAGGCAATGCTAAGTTGGCAAGTCCTTTCATTGTTTCCAAACCTTTAACATGTTACAATGGACAGTCATTATCATCATCATCATCATCATTATCATTATTAAAGTGAAAGAAAGAAAGGTTTTGTGTATCTTTAAATATACCAGCTGGTATCATATCTGGCAGATTGTTTCCAATAACAGGTTGACTGTGTTGACACAAATAAAGTGCATTGTCCACGCCTTTAACAATAATATTAGGAAAAATTGTTATAGAGAAATAATAATGAAACAACGGTTTTTCCTAATATTACAGCTGTAGTGTGTTTGGTGGAGAATGCATATTCAAATTTTCTGCTTTCTGAAAATAACTTCGCATTTATTTTTGCACATATAAGAAAATCTGCGATGGACGAGGGCTGAGTGTATATCAAATAAAAAGAGAATGTTACTGATTTGTCTGTAAATAAATGTTATGTAGAGATGGCCTTTATTTATGTTTACTCTGTCAGTAATTGTGAGATTTCTTTAAGTGTTTTATATATATGTGTTTGTGTATGAAAGTACTGTTGTTCTTGTTGGGTTTTTTTCATGTAACATGAGCATTCTGGATTTCTTGTGTTTAGAACCAGTTTGTTTACTTAAGCAGCACCCAGTAAATCCTAAGGACCTATGTTCTTAGTGACATGATCATCCTGGATGATTTATTCATTTTCTTAAACTCAAGCTGTCTCTTAATGATTGATGGAACACAGCTTTCGGCAGTGCTCTTTAAAAAAAAGAGAAAGTTTAATTTATTTCTGACTCTACCAAATGAAACCAGAACATGAAATATGAATTTATTTTTAATCCTGTTTAAAATTCAAAGTCTGTATACACTACAGTAACTTAATGTTACATTTTGGAGCTTTTACTCTGTAAAGACGCTAGGGATCAGCTGCTACTTGTGATGCTCTCTTTTCGAGGAAGCTTAAATTACATCGAAATTTTCGAAACAGTTCCCACTTTTTTGTTTTGTTTTTGTTGAAAAACAACAAGAACACATTAATTTATCACGAATATTTTGAGAGCAAAGAGTATGATTATTTGAAACATTGCGATTGAAACTAACCCTAGAAGCCTGTTATTAATTAGTCGGCCATCTTTTACTTGAGCTATTTGAGTTTTGTATTGTTTTACATCTGGTCTTTTTCATGAAGTGGAAAATAATATTAGATTGATGTGTGAATCAGCATCGTTGGTTTCTTTATTCAGAGACCATTTCTGTGGTCACATCATTTTCTTGGTTGAACATCTCTCTGCAATCTTCCACAGAAGTGGTTCTGCCATTATTTGCAGCTTAGCTTGAATATATTCGGCATGCTGTTCTCATTATTCTCACCACTTACTGATTTTGGGAAATGGAGATTTTCAGTGGAAATGTCAAGTCTGTTGATTTTATTCTGGGCGCACAGGAAATTAGCTTTTTTCCCAATTCTTGTGAGCTGCATTCATCTCCTCCTCTTCTCTTTTTCTCTGGAAATAAATTTTGTCGTTGTGTTGATTGGCAGTAAAATGGAGAATTTTTAAATAAGTAAGTATGATTTTAAAAGAAAATAAAAAATTCTGTATACTAGCCTCCACAATTAGGGAAATGCCTTTTATTTAAATGTTGGAAGATTTGATAAGTTTTTAAGAAAGTGGGGTTCCTTTAAACACTCTGTTTTCTTTTCATGTTTAAAAATGAACGGTTCTAGTAGGGATTTCACTGCTGGAATGTGGGCCTCTTGTGGACAGAATATGCTCCATCACTGGGCTTGTCTTCATTGTGGACGCTGATGTATGACGTGTCAACAGAGTCACTAAAAGCGGGGTGGGGGGCCTTCTTTACAGATGGTAACAGCTTAAATTTCTCAGGTAGCCAAATTGATTTTTCATTTTCTACAAAGTTTGTACAAACTTTCCAAGCTGTGACATTGTTTTCAATGACTATCCACAGAAATGCTACACCTGGTGTAATAAAAAAAAAAAGGAAAACGTTTAGAACTATATTTACACACTGTTTTATATCGTGTTACTACTACTACCTTTCTTGTAAGCTTGAAGTAAATTAGTTTCTTATAGCGCTGCTCATGGAGAATAGATTGGAGAAGCATTTCCTACAATGAAAAGCCAAACTTTAATTCCTTTGCTGTTTGCTAAAATTGATGATAAGGTTAGCTATCCAACATGGCGGCAAACTCTAAGTTAGCAAATCTATCTAAAGCAAAGATCAAAAGATTATTTTAATTTCTCTGAGGCAGCAAGTTTGCTGTTGGCTGGATCAAAACTCTTTCAATAAATCACAAATATTGTGTGCATTTTGTTTTGTTTTCTATTAATTTGCTTGCCTTGTTGTATTCTTTAAATCTTATACAGGGTCCCCATGCATCCTGGGAAATTCATGGAAATTGGAAAAAATCATTAAATATCATGGAAAATGCTTGGAATTTTATTTTGAATGAAATTGTCATGGCAATGGCAGTCTTTCACTTTGTTGTACACATTCTTTCTTAAAAACTCATTTTCACAGTACTTTATATACTGTAAATGGACATACGTTTAATTGAAAGGGTGGGGAATCTGTTGTGCTTTTAGAGCCATTCTGTGTGGATGCTCTGTCAGAAATCCTGATTGAGAACATCCAAGAGGAAACATTTGTTGTCTTATGAACTGTCTATAACAGTGACTTTGCCACACTGACCTGCCCTTGACGTCAAAGTTATAATTTAATATAAAACCTGCAAGAAATACCAAGCAAGTGAAAAGATGACCAAGATGAGATAAGAAATGTGAAGAAGAAGCAGAAACTAGAGAATAGTGTAGAAGTCATACAGAAAGGTGTTGAGCTAGTAAAGAAACCTAAGGAGAAACATGATTTAACTTTCTGACAGAGTTGAATACATTTCCAAAAGAAGCCATCTGAAGCTGTAGAAGACTTAAAATTAGTCATAGAAATATTGATTTGGTTTTTACCACTTTTACTGACATGTAGTTTAGCTGTTAATGATAGTCTCATGCATTTAAACAATGTCTTGGTTTTAGTTATGGTGCTGATCTTTGATTCTGATGTCTTTCCCAGGTAAAGACTACTCTTGATATCGCTGCTTCTCCAGTCCTTTACCCCTATTATTATTCATCTGTATTTTTTTTCTTTCTTTGTTGCTTTTTTTTTTACTTATCTTATGAGGTGTGCTTTCCTTGTGTGTTATGTGCATTTTGTATTTCTGCTTCATTTTCATCTGAAGTGGGAGGATTGGATGTCTACAAGGGGTGAGGAGGAGGAGGCCACCTTGACAAACTCACCGTATACTATCCATTATATATCATGTCTTGTCACAGACAAAATAGGGAACAAAAGTGTTCTTGGAAAATAATTTTCTAATAGAAATTTTAAAGAATTTATAAGTTACATTTGTTCTTTTAAAATTATTTACATATTTATGCAGATTCCTGTTAACTGTTTCTTTTTATTATGTATTTTAAATTAGCATTTAGTTATTTTTCTTGAGTTATGGTTTAACGTTAAGAAACCAATGCTTTGTGCGGATTATTTATGGTGGTACAGCTTTTTTGTTTTTTCTTCTCTTCAGGGTTTACTGGGTTGGATTCTGCTTATGAGCCACCGAAGAATCCTGATGTTGTTCTCAAGGCAGGGGAGGTGACTGTTGATGAGTGTGTCAGTGACATTACACAGGCTCTCATTGAAAGGGTACAGTATGAGGCTTCTAAAAAAACAATTCCTTATCTTTAGTTATCAGGTTGAAATAGTAACCCTGCTATAGTAGTAATTTTTTTCATCTGCTATTGCATTAAACTAGTTTGTCGCAGAAAATGGTGAATAAAGATAAGCAATTGACTGAGTTTCTTTATGTCATTACTTGGTCAAGGAAACTTTAGTAACACGAAGAGCCTTGTTTGGCATCAGATCAACAAAACTCTGTATCACTATCTCATCCAAGTTTTCCCTTATCCATGTTCGAGCTTTCTTTAATTTTATCATGTTAGCAGGACATAGACAGGTTGGTTGCTCTTAGCTGATGATCCAGATACCCCTGCAGGTGCCCGATCAGATTCATATCAAGGTTTTAGGGGTGTCCAGAGAGGAAGCTAAATGCATTGATTTCAATTCTTGGTTGTGGTCACATGACAGGTGTTGTATGTAGTCCATTCTGAAGAACATGGGCATCATTTCTCAGTGTGCCATGTGGTAGAATGGTAGTGATTGTTTTTAAAATAGCAGCATACATAGCAGAATTTAGACACTCTTAAACAAACACTAATTCTGTTTTCCACCTTGTCAAATTACAAACTATACCATGACACTTATGCTTTCATACTTACTGTGGGCTGAAGATATTTGGACTAAAGGTCTTTGGTTTGGTGTTCTCCAAGCTCAGGTGCAAAATCAGATGTGAATCGCTGAATCCTAGGCTTGTTTAAGATGAGTACATGACACCAAAACTTATTAATCCTGCCAGATATTCTTTGACTAGATCTTTTAAAGCATTGCATTCCAATTGTATAGAAGGGATTTCTTATGGACTACGTGCCTTACATAGTCAAGTCATTGGAGATGGACCATTTTTTGGTTCATTTTTGTAGCATGAACATTTTCAGCAAGAGAATCTTGGTGGGGGGGAGTTGTTGAAAGCCTTCTCTGATAGTCACCTCAATGAACTTGACAATAACATTGACCACAGATCTACAATGAATGTTGAGATCTTCGACAATCTGTTGCTGACTGGCCCACACTAAATTCCCTATAATATGACCTTGGGCCGACAGAAATATTGCAGGATCTGCCTCTCTCTTTTTCAGCATGTTGATGGTGCACTACTTAGCTACCTACCTAGACAACCAATGCATACAAAATCACACCTGAAATATGTCAAGTTTGGTCAGATAAATTCATTTATGGGAGTGATTAAATTAATATGACAAGAACTATATCTGTAAAGAAATGCTGTGAGTTAGTGACAGGCACGTAGCAGATATCAATGTACCCTGCAGCTTCAATATAAAAGCAATTTTCAACAGGGAATACTTGTTACAAAAGCTTTGTTTCATTATTAATACAAGAAAAGGTAATGTTTTTTGAGTGTAATGGAAAATAAAAGAAAGGAAATTAGTGTTTTTGAGAATCACGGTGGAGATATTATGTGAAAACATTTTAAGTTCAAATTAAGTTAAAATGAAAAGAGATTGCCTGCAACAAAAATAGAATTGAGAAATTCAAACCAGGTAAAGTTATGATTTTGATATTTAATTTAGTTTTTTGTTCATTGTTTTTCTTACATTGAAAATTAGTTTAGATCTTTAGAAAAATGATTTTTCTTTTTAGTTAAAGCAAATAAAATTACTTTTATTTTTTTCATTGAAAATATTTTCTATATAAAGGAAGGGGTGAATTGTCAAACAGCAGAGAATTTTGGCAATGATGCAATAAACTCTTGTTATCTACCTCTGTATATACCAACATTTCAGAATCTACTTATACTACTCAGAATTTTCTAAGGAAGAAATGATTACCAACAAACCATGCATGAACAATACTAGTAAAATTTATTGATACCTAATATAAGTCTCTCTCTTTGGGACCCTTACCCACAGTGTAATAACTGGATTTTCTCCAGTGTGTTTGAGATGCACATGCACCCTCTCATCTGGTTTTCACATAGGATGCAGCACATTGATATTTGTCATTTTTGAATTTAAGAATTGCTTCATCACTAAATTGCTAATTTTTATCTTTTGGTTGATGCATAATGGCATCTGTTGACCATTTATGACATCATTATTTAATGATATCTTTGACATTTGTCAGCATTAATGTTTTCTTAAATTACAGTTTATACATATTCCAACTTTGTTTTTTCTTATGGAATTTACCAACATTGACATTGTATCCCTTGACCCTTAGCCACTTTTTAGCAGTACCTGTGAGTAATTTAAAAAGTTTGAAGATGACCATGAAGTGTGATTGAGATCTCTTGGTGGGAATAGGAAGATTTTAGGAACTATCTTGCATTTATTAATTTATTTTTGCTCACTGTAGATGTGTACTGTTTCTCTATGGAAAACCCAGAGTCTTCCACTGCTGATTAAACATCAGTAACTTCTACACTTTAGTAATTAGGCAATCTACATTGTCATTGTTTTAAAATATTTTCCCTTGTCTTATTGCACACACAGAGCATCATCCCAGCATCAGCACTGAATACAGTGAAAGAGTTGTTTGTTCCAGAGAACCGTATAGCAGTTGTGAAGGCTGAAGCAGAGGTCCTACCAGCTTTCGAGATCACGAAGGTAATGCAAACTCCTACTCCCAAAAAAGTAAACTGTGAAACGTATTCTTGGAAGAGTTTCTTACACGACTTAATGGAGTCGCACAGACACCTCTAGAAATTATACTTATATTCTGTTTTTTATCACAGTAATTTATTTTAAGTTATAGAGTTGTAATTTACAAAGAGTAGAATAAGTAAAAAGAAAGATGATGTATCCTTATAGTCAGGTCACTCACTGTTTAGTTATTTTATATTAGTCTACTTACTATGAAATATTTTGAGAAATTTTGGTGTTTTTTTATATTCAAATTATTGTTTTCTTACAGAATTTTAAAATAAAGATTGATATTTTTTTATAAGAAGACTATATGGTCAAAGGTGTTGTACATTGAGAGCTCTTGTGTTGAGCCAGTAAGAAGTAAGATCCTTAAATGATGAAGATGACCTATGAACTCATTGTAGCTGACTGGTTTGTAGATAAAACACCCCTGGGTCAGTTAGGTTTATTATTTAAGAAGTTTGCACAAAAGATACTAGTTGTTAAACAATGGTGATTGTTAATGCCCCAAAATAACAACTACCATTGAACTACACTGTGCTTGCTGGTAGATTTAAGGAGACCCCAAACTGATTTGTATTAAGGGATGAAGATGTTTTTACTGATGTGATTTTAATTTTAACTGGTTGAAGCCTGTCACTGGTATTTTATTTTACACACCTGTTATTTTTTTTTTTTTACTAAAAAAAAGTCCATTTTGACTATCTCGCTTTGGAGTTGGCATAACTAACTAGAATTAAGATATCTAATACCTAGGCTTATTGATGTCGGAAAAATGTATTAATAGATAACTAAAACTTGCTTAGTGTTCTTGATAAGTTCAAGTAGATCTACTTTCAAGCATTTACATACTAAACTAATCAATTTATTATTATTATTATTATTATTATTATTATTATTATGAATGTGCAGTGGTCTGTTGGTAGACTGCTATGGTTGAGGGTCTGGTTTCTTCAGCAACTGGTCACACGGATTTCATTTATCAAACTCATGTTCCGACTTTCAAGAAGGGGAGGTGTTTGGTATTAGCCCTGGTGACTAAACAATTTACCTGGATACAGTTTGGAGCTTTTTAGCAGTGGCCAGTTCAGATTTACCTTCTCATGTACCCGATAAACCCTATGGAAATCTTCATTTTTCGGTATGAGAAAAAACCTATGTAACTGGATGTGGCTGGTGAATAAGAGAGAAAAGAAGTTGTGCCAGGGAATTAGATATCACTTATAAAACAGCGATATCGAAAATCTTTTATAGTGTAATGTTTCATGGTCCGTTTGTTCAATTAGCAATAGAAAATGCATCAGTTTTAGCATTTAAAACTGTATTGATAATGACTAAGCCATTCTAATCACCTGCTTAAATTTAGTTAGGAATTTTTTTTCATTATTGACTTTTGCATAAATCCACCTCATACTTTTGTATACCTACAAGATTGTAAGATTTAAAAAAAAATAAATAAAATAAGACCTGAAATTACTAGTTTCTGTCTATTTTGCAAAGATTAAAAAAAAAAAAAATGTTTTTCTAAACCTTTGAGATGAATTCTGTCAAGCGCCATATTAAGGTGTAATAATTCATACTTTTCTTTTCATGGTTTGCAAGCTAATAAATAAATTACGCTAATCAGCAAAGATGTTTTCTCCTGAGTAAAAAACATGTATGGATTTGTTATAAGAGTGATTAAATAAACTGTATTTGGTTTATATGCATCAGACCTGGTTTTTTTAGATGCATGCTATTATAATTATACAGTATATGCATACAGACATTGTATGCTGCATAGCTTTTTTTACTTTCTTTAATCTCTTCTCAGATTTGAATTATGTGTTGAAGTAGTATCTGACTGTATCAACAGTGCAGACCTTTGGTTGTGTGTGTGGTAAATTCGCAACATAGTCACAACGAATGACCATGTCTCCATTCAGAAAGACTGCCTACATCTTCAATTTGGTTGCAAAATTTGAGATCTGAACAAGAGTGGAGCTCATCATATATGTTTCATTTAATGTGCATTGAATTTCAGGCTGTGTATGGCTAAGAAGAAAACCCAATTCACTGTCTTTCTATCCTGGTCTCTCAAAAACTGCTGGGTTCTCTTCTGACAAGCATAGTATAAAATATGCTAATGTGCCTTTTGCTATTAAACTAGTTTCTCATGATTAAAAATTTCAAATTCCAACTCTGCTGGAAACTTTGGAAAAACAACAGTATGAAGAAGACAACTGCTGGGTTCTCTTCTGACAAGCATAGTATAAAATATGCTAATGTGCCTTTTGCTATTAAACTAGTTTCTCATGATTAAAAATTTCAAATTCCAACTCTGCTGGAAACTTTGGAAAAACAACAGTATGAAGAAGACAGAGCCAGCTTCGGAGTCACTTATAAACCTCTGGTGAAAGGCAGAATGTCACACACAATAAATTAACAAAAACTGTGGAATCTATGGACAGGAAAAAAAGCGCAATTTCTGTATTCAGGAGCTGCAACAGTATTGCCGACCTGCTTGTAAATGCAAGCAATCAGTGGCCTGGTCAGGGGCGTAGCTAATGGGGGGCGGCAGGGGCGGTCCGCCCTGGGCGGCACGTTTTGGGGGGGCGGCATTTTTTGGTCCGAGTGCGCGTTTGTCAAATTTAGTTCAGGACAGTATGTTACATATATAATGTATTTTTTCGTTCTATTTTTCCAGATATTATTTTTTCCTGAATTTTTCGTTCAATTTTTAATGGTAGTTTTTTGAAAGGAAGAAAGTTTTTCTAAAATTTGCTGTAAAAGAAATTTGCTCACTTGAAGTGAGTCACTTCTAATTAATTTTGAATTGAATATCAATATTTCTCATTATATATTTGATAATTTTTATTTTCTAATAGTACTTTTTTTCAATAAATAAATAAATAAAAAATGAATTTTTTGGAGGTTTTGAAATTCTACGTTATTTAGAGGGCGGCAAATTCTACGACCGCCCCAGGCGGCACAAACGCTAGCTACGCCCCTGGGCCTGGTTATAAACAACTCCAATGAACGGTGCCTGTTTATAGGTTTTTTGAAATTAAGTGTAAAGAAAGTTTTTTTTGCATAATGGAAATACGAAGCCTTTGCTTCCATTATCTCATTCTCTTGGTGTGAAAGAGACTTGTGAAAATAGCCATTCTTGTCAGAGGAACCATAACAGGAACATTTGTAGTGATTTGAAAGCCATAGGGTTCCTACTTGGTTTGCACTCAGGCTTCACACTGCATTGCTGCTTTCTTTCTCTGGAATAATTGAACAATTGAACAGCCCTTTTGGCGAAGCAGCAGCCTCCAAGAGAATTCACTCCTGGAAGGAGCAATGTTCAACTTTTTTCCATTAGTAAATTCAAGCAGAGCTCTTATTTCACCCTCTACACACCAGGCTGGGCTTAATGAAAAACTTTGTCAAGGCTTTCAAAGGAGAGGGTTTTAATTGTCTCATGGCTAAGTTTCCAAAAATCAATGACACCAGCTATTAGGTTGTTACAAAAGTTCTGTCAGCTTTTTTACTGCAACAACGAGACTTCATATCCTTGCTAAGCGTGAATTTTATTAATCAAAGTAAGTTCATTTACAACCAGTACACTTCTGCCAACGAGTTACACAAGTGCATTTATACCATTTTGAAAAAAATCTGGATTTCTGGAGTCAATAACCTGTTGGAAGACAGTTTCAATTGCTGCCTGGTTGGAGAAGGATTTCATATGGAGGAAGCTGTCAAGGTGTTTGAAAAGGTGGTAGTCTGTTGGAGAATGGTCTGGTGAATAGACTGGGCGAGGGAGAACTTCATACCCCAATGTGTTCAGTTTCTGAAGAGAGACTTTTGCAACATGAGGACGAGTATTGTCGTGGAGCAGGACTGGGCCTCTTCGATTCACCAATGCTGGCTGTCGTTGAGAGAGTTTCTGATGAACAACGTTTAATTCACAACAGTACCTTTCAGCTGTGATGGTTTTGCCAGGTTTCAAGAAGTTATAGTGGATGACACCAGTTTCAGTCCACCAGACAGTGACCCTGACCTTCTTTGGGTGAAGGCTGGGTTTTGGAATGTGGTTAGACTCCTTGTCTCTATTGAGCCACTGTGTTGATCATTTGCTATTGTTGTAAAGGATCTATATTTCATCACATAATGATTCGGTCAAGAAATGGGTAATTTTTGTTTCTTACGACAAGCAAAGAGCAGATCTCCAATCACTGATTTTGCTGTTGTTCATTCAACTCATGAGGCATCAACTTGTCAAGTTTTTTCACCTTGACGATTGCATCAAGATGCCAGGAAACAGTTGCAGTGTTTATGTCAAGCTCTCCAGCAATTTCTCGCACTGCTTTTCTTGGATCAGCTTCAACTGATGCTTTTAGATGGTCTTTATCACAGCTGGAAAGACATCCGCTACGTTCCTCATCTTTGGGGCTCCCATCTCCTGATCGAAACTTTGCAAACCATCGTTGTACTGTGCACACATTTGCTGTGTCCTCGCCCCATGCCTGCTTAATGTTACGAGTTGCCTCACTCGTTTTGTGGCCCGGTTTGAACTCATGATGGAAAATGGCACGAAAAACTTTTCTAGTCATGCTTCACTCAGAACCTGAAACAAATATCCATTTTATGATTTTTTAAAAAGATAGGTTTTGCATAATGTATGGAAAAGCACATGCTACAAAACGATATATAGCTTATCTACATATACCTTCATAAACATGCAAAAAAAGAACCCCAAATTAGCATAATATAAAAACCGACAAAACTTTTGTAACGAACTAATAAAAGAAGGGATTTCTGTTGGATCACAGATTGTAAATGATTCAACTTTTGGCTGAATTAGCTGCTCGGCAATCATTGAAGGCAGTTGTAATAGGATTCTAGGACTATGAAACACTGGGGTCAGTGGCTCTGGATGACTACAGAAACAGGCTGCTAAATGTTGCTAAAGATCTGCTTCTCTCACCTGGGTGCTGTTAGCAATAAACAGGCAGAGTGCTTCCATCGGGGTATTCAATGATGGGAGACTTCTGCTGGTTTCTTCAACAAGAAACTGAGATTGAATACAAAAGAAAATAGAATAGCAAACAATTTTTTCTTAAAAAAATTAACTTACTCATTTTCTTGCTTTTATGTAATAATAGTTATTTTATATGTATACAGTATTTACATAAACCTGTTCATGTTCATGAATATATAGAAATTTGATATGCTTTTTTCATGTTTTGTGTTTATACTTCAAGTACTGAGAAAAATTCAGTATCATAAGAAATGATATTTTTAATTTCTCAAAAACTGTCACATGCAAAAATAATTTTTTTACTATAATCAGTATTGTTGATTTTACAAAGGGCACAAACGAAAAGTTACAATTTATTGCCTATTGTCATTGGGCTTTTTTTTTGTTTGTTTCCTTTATTTAAAAAAAAAAGTAAAAGGGTAGGTTAGAATAAACTTTGACAGGGTCTTCAGTTACCGGGAATCTAAACCGTCTCACAAGATATTTGATAGCAAAAGACTGATTCACTTGTATTTTGCTTAGATTTAGCATTGTTTTGGATAAGTAATTCTATCAGGCAGAAAAGTAAATTTTTATGTCTTCAGCAAACAGACATGCCCTTGGATTAAGGTTAATCCTCCTCTCTATATAGCTACATTTGTATCAATGAAAGTCAGCTGTTTATTTAATTAGTGATCTACTTATTGGCATAAGATCAGCTTGAGCCTAGAAGGACAAATATCACTAATGTTAATCTGTTTACTCTACTATATTATTATTATGAGTAATCTTTTCTGTCAAGTTGTACAGACATTTAAGCTTCAGTTATTTTTATACTCACTGAAAAGTGAATGGAATTTTTTTTTTTACTTTTTGATTTCCTGATTTCACATAATTGAAATCATGACTTTAAGATCTACGTTGATGCGTGCATTTTAAGGTGTACTTTGATTTTATTTTTCTTTTGAGGTAATTATGTTACATTCGCAGTTTCTGGCTTGACATTCACATCTTCTCAACAGTAGATGGTACCCGACCGGGTTGCAGGTGCTCGGTTTTAGACTCCTAATGAATTTACCTCATCGCCCAGACGTTTAATTAATTAGCTGCTCTTCCAAAATGACACCTTGCTGTGGTTTACTAAACCATATGAACTTTATTCAAACGGACATTGAATGCAGTGGAAAAAAAAGAGAGAGAAATAACTACTGTTTAAGAGTTCTGATAATCTACTGTCATTTCAGATAAAAGAAAATTTAGTCTAGCACATTTACTAACCCTGCCAATTTACACAGTAGTTTTACCATATTTATACCAAACTTACACATTGCTGTCATGAAATTGTCAGCATTCATTAAGTCACAATCTTTCTGGTGAAGCCAGCAGGCCTTATCTTGTTGTCCCTCCACCCTTTTGGAATGCAGCAGCAAGTTACATCTAATTTGCCTACAGCATTCAAAATATTGCTGTGGAAACCTGCACTACTATTCCAATGTAAATATTAGCACCAGTCAGTTGTAGTCCTTTAGCTGTATGTAGGCCAGTGTTTGCGACCCCACTAAATAGCACAGTTTTCCAAATGTGTTTTACATTTTCATCTTGTGATGGTCGTGTTTTTTTGCGAAGCATACTCGGTGATTGGCTACATATTCAGATTTGTTCTGAACTTTCCATGTTACCAGATTGTTGAGGTTATCTGACATTGAGAAAAATAGCATGATCAGGAGGCTCTGCAAGCTAGGATCCTCTGTTCTGGGGGATACTGACTGATCATAAGTTGAGTAGGAGGCTAATTTCATCAAAGTCAAAACCCTTGTATGATGTCACAGACCTAAGATTTCTGCCTATGGTTACAGCACTTGCAGGACTGCTTTACCACTGTCAGGCACCTCAACAGCACAGAATATCTCTAGGCCAGTCTGACACCTGACCGACTTGACCATCAGGAACCATTTATTGATTCCGTTATCCAGTTCCTATGACTCAGGTACTTAAGCAGATTCAGCACCAAAGGCATTTTGAACTCTTGTGTGATGGATGACAGTAATATCCAGTGATTAAATCCATATTTTGCTGTGTATAGTTTATGATTACAGAAACGAATGGTACATTGCTGTCCATGTCACTTTGTGTGCCCACACTGGTCAAGTCAGCTGAGCAAGTTTTATGATCTGAAGCTTACAATCCCTGCACTGATCTTGTACACACAAAAGATCTGACAGTGATGGGATCCTAGTGCCACGTTCTCCATGGTTGATTAGGATTTTC
Source organism: Nautilus pompilius (assembly GCA_018389105.1). Classification (NCBI taxonomy): domain Eukaryota; kingdom Metazoa; phylum Mollusca; class Cephalopoda; order Nautilida; family Nautilidae; genus Nautilus; species Nautilus pompilius. The sequence goes on along the minus strand of JACATO010002204.1, from coordinate 2,930,821 downwards.
TACACAGTACGTTGGCTATCTCATTCCTGAAACCTGAATTTCATTGTCCACCTTTGAGATGATCTTGATCACTATATACAATATTGCAGACATACCAGAACCATGGTGAGGAGTTTTGGGAAGAGTGGGGGAACATCTCACAATAGGTTTTGTAATGCATTGTGATGTCTCTGGTTGTATGCAGATATCAGGCCATGAATGATTGTCTTTGTCAATTCATGGGACTAAATTCCCAATCTCAACTGTCTCTTCAAATTCATTCTGTGATCATCTGCTTGTAATGCAAACTCTAATATCCATGCAATTTTATAGGGGAATGCACCAGGAAATAAATTTATTATCACCCTAAACAATGTTATTACATAGTGGTTTGTTTGTCTTTTTAAAGAATATATGTTGGTAAATATAGTTTTATGGTACAGACTTTTTAAAAAAGTTTTTATTATTTATTTATTTTAAGGAAAAAAAGGAGAAATTTATAGTAAAACGAACATACCCAGTAACATTTTTTTTTTAATTGTAAATAGAGACATATTTGTAATGTCTGTAGTTTTAAGGAAGTTAAACTAGCTATAAGAAGCTGATTTTAGCATCCCAACTGCGAAGGGGAATAATTCAAGCAGTTACTGGGTTTTGTGCTTGTGTTTTTCCTTCACATAAGCAAGCACACGAGGTTTACTTTACTTGTTCTTCAAGTAGTGTATCACCAGTTTTGCAGTTCATCGAAAGCTAACACTGGTTGTTACCAGTTTGCCATTGGATGCTCTTAGATGATGGCATCATACAGAAAGTGGCCATGAGTGCCGTTGCTACTGCTCGGCTATCTTCCAACTATGCATTCTATAGGAATGATCTGTCATAAAGTTTCTTTCTTTTTTTGAAATGCAGCATTATTATTTTTTCAGATGTTTTGAACCAATTTATTCATCGCAGATTGAATTTTGCATTTCAAATGTAAGATGTGCAAATGTGATATTAATTCCGAATTTAAACTTATTAAGTAGTCCTGTCCTATGACATACTTTTTAAAAATTATTCCATAGTTTATTGAGTTTTGTAAAATCCCTGTACAGTATTTATAATTACATATATTTTCTTTTAAAAAACTCCAAATAGCTTGATCTTCAGTGGCTCCAAATTTTAAGTGAAGGTTGGGCCACCCCTCTTTCTGGCTTCATGAGGGAGCGGGAATTCCTCCAGTGCCAACATTTTGGATGTCTTCTGGATGGTAAGACCTTGTTTTTCTAGACATGTTTTTGCATTATACACAGAGAAGAGGAGACAGATTAATCATTTGAACCTGATTTACCATGGAATTCATGGCTCTGTCCTCCCAACCAGGTATGTAAATTTAACTATAGGATAGAGTGTATGCAGTACTTTGCTAATTTTTGGTGTCCTGGTGTTCTTAAGCCCCTTGTACATGGGAGTGAGTGCATAGCAATTGATTGGTTTTATACATGTGGAAAAAAAAATCCACATCTAATGTAATAAATGTAAATATTTAAATCTGGTAAAAGTGTATGTAAATTTCAGATAAAGTAATTATTATATTATTCTTTTGCTGTCATAAGGGCAACCCTCTAGAGAGATTAGTGAAAACCTCAGACTAATTCGGGAGCAAAATTCATGCAAAAACAAAGAATAGCTTGTTAATGAAGAATTTTCCTTTACTCTCTCTCTCTCTCTCTCATATATATATAATCTTCCCATAAATACAGCGCTTAAAGAGCTATAATTGTTTTTTTTTTGTCTATTTAGTACGTTTTGGTTGTTATTTGTTAACCTTTGTATGGAAACTAAATTTTAAAAAATAAAAGTTAACATGAACAAATGGGAATTTAGCTTTAATGTGGAAGGCATAGAATCAGAAGTTTCCTACTGTCTCCCCTATAATTAAGAAAACATTCCCAGATAGATAATTCTGTTACAATTGCCATATTTTGAATAAGTGGTGAAATTATTGCCAGTAGATTAAAAACACTGCAACAATTAATTTGAAAAACCAGAAAGCTTGCTGAAATACAGTGAACATTATTTTTGTTTATGTAACTCAAAATGAGAGGTTCTTGTTCTGTGCTCTGTAGCTACTCTTATATCTGTGGTAGACCCTTTTCTGGTTGCTTATGCACAAAAATTCTTGTGGTCCACATATAACTAGTTTCCATTGGTGGAATTCACAGACAAAGTTTCTTTTGATACTGGCAACTTGAATGATGGATGGAAAATCTTGTATGTTGATGATTCTCTCTGGTAGCTGAATGGAATGGCTCTGATTATGTGCCCTGGCTGTTTCTGGAGTCTGATTGATATTAAATAAGCAATTTAGAGATTTGGTCTTATGACAGTAACTTTAAATGTATCCCAACATTTTATTTCTATTATGTAACAGCTTTTAAGATGTTGTCCACTTCTCCAGTGTTGTCATCAAGGTGGTAAGAATCAAAAATGGCTATGGACATTTTACTACAAGTAGTTAACTTTTCTCAAAACCTGTTCATATTTTTCCATCTTAAACCTTCAACTTGACTTTATGATGGTGCTTGACCGTCATGCAAGAGTGGTTTTAAATCCTATGTTGAGAGCAGAAAGTTATTGGTGATGTGTTACCTAAGGAAAGTAGATAGATAGGTCAAACATTTCCAACTATCTTGTTAGTATGACTGTTTTGGTCAGCAGTGATGTTAATTTTCAGTAGCCATTTCTATTTTTGGATTGTATGAGATGGTTTTGAGTCTTTTTGATATAACTTTCAGACCAATACTTTAGTCCACTATAAGGGCATCTTCTACTCAGTCAGATAGTATTTTTGGAGATATTTAAGCTCCCTCAGTTAGTAGAGGTACACAGACACTACTTTTCAGCCACTATGGTTGCATCACACTTAAAAGTTATCTATAACAGGTACCAGTATTAACAATAAATCTAATGTTTTTACAAATAGAAATCTCCATCTTGGTTTCTAGAATCTTAGTTACAAATATTGTCTAATTTTCTAACAAACTCTCTGAATATTTGAATAACACAGAGGATATATAATATGAAACTATATTTACATAATAAATTATTCTAATTCTCTTAGAATTCCCTTTCATCAGAAATAGTTCTGTGTTGGGAACTGAATCAGATTTTTTTGTAGTATTGAAATGTGGAAATGTTTCCTTATTAATAATAATAATTATAATAATAATCAGCAAAGGGAAGTTTGTTTCTTACACATTCCCTTGCTTTAAATAACACAAAAGTGTGGAATGTAATGGTATGTTTACATTCACATACAACTTAAATTGTACCATAAGTTTACAAACGTAGAGTGTTTAAATATTTTTTTAAGTAAAAACTGTTACTGAATAAATAAATCTTTATAAATATTATTATAAATGTTTTATTTATAGATTGGAACACATATGCGTACTGTTGTTTGTTGTCACTATTTGAGAAAGTTCCCTGCCACAGTGTTATAGTCACTGGGTCTTGATCAGTTGGTTGCTTGCTTATTTGTTTGTTTTAAATTACCAATTCCAGACTTACAAAAATGGCACCAGAAGAAGTCTATGGCTGATAACATTAGCCTCACAAAGATAAAAGTAGATTAAAATTGTTTATGTCTCTGTCGCCATCATTGCAGACTTGATAATTATGTGCAATGTATACAGCATAAGGAAAATGTCTGTACATTGTCACCAGTGACACTGCACTCTCATTCTTCAGGTGGTGTGACCAACCAGCCTATACCAATTGTGTTACCTGTCCAGACTGAAGACAAGGAAAGATTAAGTGACTGCGCAACATTTTCGCTGCGCTACAATGGTCGGCTGGTAGCCCTCTTGAGGGATCCTGAGTTCTACCCTCATCGAAAGGAAGAGCGATGCTGTCGGCAGTTTGGGACAAACAACAAAAATCATCCCTATGTTAAGGTGAGTACAAAGAGAAGACTGGAGGAAGCAAAAGGCCTTTACTGAATTCTTGATAGAACTTAGAGCTTAATTCTCCCAATTCTTGGAATTTAAAAAAATAGAGAATGTATTTATGATCAATTCAAGAGATGTTATCCGTGCAGAAAATAAAATTTGTGTTACCAAAATAGAACTTTTTAGTTTAACAAGATTAACAGCTAGTAAGTATTTCAAGGTTATGGGACTCAGTAATTCTATTTTTTATTAACAAGTTAAATTTCTATATTTATTTATGTAGTCATGTTAATAAGAAGAAATTTTTCACCTGAATTTTAATTTTATAAATTTATTTTTTTTAAAGACTTTTAATTTTAAAAAGTGTAAGCTTTTGACAGGCTGTTGAGTTGCATGTCTGTAATGGCACTCATCAGACCTCCAATACCTAGGTGGCAACCTTCACAGGATGTTCTGCTTGACCATAAGGTAACATTGCAGCCTGTGACAGGAGCAATTCATCTGTAATATTGCTAGACTAGACATTACATGGTCACTTGCCTCTGTTGAATCCAGATGAACCAGTGGTGTGGTTCTGTTCACTCTAGTCTCCTTTCGCCTCTTGTCAAAACAATTCCTGTAGATTGTTTTGTTAAATTGGCCAAAGTTGGAGTGCATTGGTCACTTTCACGGCAGCATCCCTTCCCAATCCCAAACTGGCTAGTGGTCCAGGTCTCAACTATGGGAGTTTGCACTCGTAGGCCAATTAAGGAGTTGGCAGTTAGAATAAACTATTGCTGTAGAAATGTCTAACCAAGAAACTTAAAGTAAACCGAAAGAGGATTCACCAAGTACCATTGTGGTGTGGGAATTGACAGATGGCCAAAAAAATATGACCTTTTTCAAATGAGTTTGGTTGAAGAGATCTTAAGAAGATTATGGAAAAAATGTATTCTCAAAAGTTATCAGAGATTTCTGGACTTTCAAATTAAATTTTGGTTTTTTTTTTTGTTGAGTTTATTCATAAAATTAAGAAGCAGGATTTAAGTGCTCATGGAATTTAGCTGGTTTTTAAACAAATAGTTTTCTTAAGTGTTTTATTGTTTGTTTTCTAATCTCTTACATTGGCCTGGAATTATGTTAACCATTTTTGAGCAAGTTTGTGAGGGGAGTTCCTAACTCTTTGATAATTTCAGATTATATATGAGAGTGGTGATTGGCTGGTTGGTGGAGATTTAGAAGTCTTTGAGCAGATACGCTGGGATGATGGACTTGACAAGTACCGGTTGACACCAAGGGAATTACGAGCCACATTTCGTGCAATGAAAGTAAGGGACTAAGCATTAAGCCAATACCGAGCCATTCTTTGATAATAATGGTTATTATTTATAGTACCACCTGACTGCTCTATGTTCTGGTGAGCTTCTCTTTATTTACATTGGTATACACAAAGAAAACAAGATGTTGTTTTTTTAAGGAAGAAATTTTGAATTTAATAATTTGTACCACATTACTTTTGTTAGACAGAAATGTTTTTCTCAACACATATATTTCATAGCATCCCTGCATTTAAATAAACATGGGAATTAATTTCTTTTTGTTTACCTTTTTTAGGCAGATGCTGTATTTGCTTTCCAGTTAAGAAACCCCATCCACAATGGACATGCACTGCTGATGGCTGACACAAAACGTAGACTACTAGAGCAAGGATATCGTAAACCTGTTCTTCTGCTTCATCCATTAGGTAGACAAGCTAGATGTTCTTGTTTCAGACCTGTCTCGATTGCTTATCTTATCTAACCTTATCTGGACTTGTTTAGGAGAAAATTCATGCCTGCCTGTCTGGGAAATCTCTCTTGTAGTTAATATAACCAAGGTCTAAAGCATTTTTTTTGAAAATAATTCTTTAGGTCAAAATTTTCTTTTTCAGCATTTAAAAATAATCCAATAAGGTCAGCAGACTGACTCACTGGTACTGTTAGTTCAGATACACAGACAAAAGCATCCTGATCATTTGGGATACATGGTTTAGATACTTCTGAACTGTGTGCCGGTATATAGATGCTACTCTTGAGAATCCAAGATTTACACTTAATTGTCTGTCATCATACACTGTGTCATATGATATAATTGTGTGATGTGACATTGATGTAATTGTAGCTGATAATTCAGATATTTAGTCTTCCGGATATAGCAGCAGTTTGCTTGCTCTCGAGCAGCGTCAACCATACATCAGTTTTTAACAAAAATAAAATTCAACTCATTGGCTTTATAAATTATTTTAATTTATTCAGTGTATATTTGAAACATTTTTAAAATTTCTTACTGCTTCATTATTTCTAGGTTTGTCAAAAAAATTGTTTATAAATTCACAGCTCTGAGACTTTGGTAAGCTTTGTATAGCATAATCTGAATGCAAACACTGGTAAAACTGATTTTCAAAGATTGTTATTGTTTCAAATTACTTATAATTTAAAAACTTATCCATTGTTGTTACAAGGAAACAGAAAGCTATCATAACGTATCATTAAATGATCCCTCTCATACACTTTCTCTAGCATAAGGAATAGTTTACCAAAGTGGCTATTAAACTGATCCACAGTGACTTTATTAACAACTACCATTTGTAATGGGTAATAACTGGAAAGTATACTTGAAACCTCTGTAAATTTTAAAGCAGCTAACTGATTGGCTCTCTTCTCAAAGGTGTCTGCACTAAACTGAATATCCCATCTAAATTGTTGAAAGATTCTCAAGGAATGCTGATCATGTTCCAGTATCATTTCTTAAATAAGAAGTGAATTCTAGAATGTAGGAACATTTTTTTCTCCTTCACCTTTTGAAAATGAACAGCATCCATTATTTAGTAATATGAAACTAATTCTTTCTGTGTTTTTTTAAAAAAAAAATTAAAATCATTTTTTCAGGTGGCTGGACCAAAGATGATGATGTACCACTTTCTGTTCGGATAAAACAGCACAAGTCTATTTTGGATGAGAAAGTGTTAGACCCAGAAACTACAGTGCTTGCTATATTTCCATCCCCCATGATGTATGCAGGGCCCACAGAAGTGAGCAATCAATAGGTTCTTAAGTACCATCATAGGATGTAATTACTGGTTCAGAAACCATTCTGTTGTCTTTCTGTGATAACTCCGAGCTACTTCATCTCTCAAGTTTAAACTGAAACTCTAAATCTAAAAATAAAAAAAAATGGCAATTTTATTCATATTTTAAACATTTATTGAATTATTGCTTCTAAACTTTGATTTAGTGTAAAATAGGTTTAGAAATTGTAAACCACTGGATAAGGAATGTTCATACTAGAAAACCATTATTCCTTGTACAGAGCCGTCAGCACAGGCGATTTTTCTAAAAAACAGAAATACATACGCCAAGATGGCTTACTCCTTGCAAAGCTAGCATAAGAAGACTGCTGCAACAATCAAAAAACTATTTAACCCAATCATATATGAATTAGTCAGCTGTAGTAACTAGCTGCTATAATTTGCCTTGTCCCGAGTTTTTTCCTACATGTTTAAAATGGTTTCTGGCTATATCGATAAAAAAACAACTTTTGTGTGGGCATAGTACGATTTGATAGCATTAATTTTTAGGTTAAAATTGTCATTTAAAAAATGATAATGAAAAATTATGTTGTAATGAACTCTGTGCTATCTTTCATCTTTTGGAATGGGATGATGGAACAAACCACTGTCATCATGCATGTTCATACAAGATGTACTCTGGTTTCATTCTAAGTGATTAAGGTTTTGTAACGTAGTTGTTGTGTGTTCTGTGTTGCTCATGACTGTGACTTGTGTTGATAGGTACAGTGGCATGCCAAAGCAAGAATGGCCACAGGCACCAACTTTTACATAGTGGGCCGAGATCCAGCTGGAATATCCCATCCGGATACTAAGGTTGACCTTTTTGATCCAACACATGGTGCTAAAGTGAGTTGGACAGTTTGCTGGTTGTTTTTAATGTAAATTTTTCTTTTTTTAAAAAAAAAAATCACCATTATTTGTGTGTGTGTGTGTGTGTGTGTGTGTGTGTGTGTGTGTGTGTTGTTTTTTTTTTTTTTTTTTTTTAAAAAAAAATCCTTTAAAAACTTAGATTTTATTTGTAATAACATCCACCTCTTGAATTTAACAGGTATTTAAATGTATGTACAATAGCTAAAAGAAAAGAAAGGGTTTGGTCTATGGAGTGAACACCATATTTCTGTACTTATAGACTCAATCAAATCTCCATTCCTGGAACAGACCACAGCCATACAGCTATTATGTCCAATTAAATCCTGGCCAGACTTTGACTATGATCTAAAAACGAGTTCAGCCCCTCCAGTTGTATGACCTGTTCTTTTAAGGAGAAATGTGGAATTGATACACAAGTTCTGTCTTCTACAACTTACATGTTCCTACTAAGTTCCTTTATTGCAGAAATTTCCGTTTTAGTGACATGTCACTGAATGGAAGAAAGTGGAATGCTGCAATCCCTTTTCCCTGTTAGCAGGAGATGGAAGACTACAAGTGTGGAAGAGAACTTGTGTATCAATTCATACTGCCAGTGGAGGATAGCCTGACTATTTTTATCCAAATCCTCTCTCCCTTATCCCATTGCAGGGGTAACCATTTTATGTTAAACTAGATTGTACAATACTTTTGCTTCATCTTAATGAAAATGTCTTTTCTGGGCATTTTGTATCCATTGTATTAAACATTTAGCATGTCTTGCTGCTGTTTAGATCAAAGTCCAGTCTACACCATTATTAACTTTTGTGGCTGGTTGGACTAAGTAGATCATTTGTTAGATAATGGAATAGTATACATTTGTGTGATCACCTTTACAAAAATTTTTTACAAATTTATTTTCCCTTACTCACAAGAGGATGCAGAGAAGCTAATGTTAGGAAATAGGCAAATTTATTCTGTTGTTTCCCTACCACTGCTAATAGCTACAGGAAAAGAGGTTCACATTTACATAGGCAGTATATATGTAGTTTATTGAATCTTCATTCCTATGCCTTGATTCAAATTCTAACTCTAATCATCCATTACTACAAATATATTATCAGTGCTTTAAAATAGTTTAATTTGAGTAGAATTTGGTGCTTATTTCTGGAGTTTAACAGATTTTCTCGAGGTTTTTTTTTTTCCCTCTTCCCTTTTATTGGTTTGATAGTTTGTTTATAGATGTACAATTTATTTTCAATTGTTGTCCTGTCATGGTTAACTGAATGCAAATAAATGCCAAACAGCCAAATAACACGGCAACAGCTGTGTCTTTCCAAACAGTCTGGAGGATGCCACATCTACATCTCCATTGTGATAATATTGAATAGCTGTAACAGATGTGTTTCACCAGACTTTATTGGCCACAGCTTGCTCTCCAAGTTGAGTTCCTACTTGTCTGAGGGGAGATAACCTGTTGTAACATTACGAATTACTGACCCCTTTCAACTTCTCAATTGTAATCTCTATATTTTGTTGTTTTTTTTTTCTCATATTTCCAGAATCCTGACTGAATCTTCATGAAACAACACTTAATACTGTATTGTTCCTGTGACATTAATTTTTACTTTTTCCTACATAGTCAAGGACAAACAAACTGCAGTTGTTTTCACTCATCTACAGCAAACTTACGCAGCTTGTTATTTGTTACTGACTATAAATTAAAATACTGATACCAGTTTCTTCTTTAAGGTTTATAACAATGGATAGAAGCAGCATCCAAGCTGGATTTTCATTAAAGATAAAGCCTCTACGAATAGCTCAGAAAATTTAGTGAAACAAAATCTAATTTAACAGAAAACAGTGGCACAACTCAAAAATAGAAATGTGCTTAAGAATAGTATGTAACCCAACTAACCCAACGCAGACATAAAAACCCAATATTTCTGTCGTACTTTTTAAGATTAAAAAGAGTAATAATGAATATTCAATGCACATTTAGTTCACACTGCTTTTTCATGGGTGGAATTCTGGCTTGGAGCTGGATGACCGTTTGGTGACCGCAATCCTGTCTACAAAGATGCAGCACACTAAAAGATTGTGTGTTGCCAAAGTTTAAAGTATGACCTTTTAATATCTGGATTCTTCGTGTAGTCCATCTTTTGAAACACTGAAATTATCTATATAGACTGCCTGTTTCTGTCAGTTACCAGAATAAGGTGGAAGCTATAACAACCTCCAACTCACAAGGGGTCTCATTCAAAAAAAAAAAAACATGCTTTTAAAATTTGATGACTTTATTGATGAAGGCACATCACAAAATTATTTATATAATAAAAAATAAAATAATACACATCATGTGTGAAAATAGTCCATTGTAATAGTTTAGTATTTGTAGCGTTTTGGGCTTGAGTTGTTTTGGAACCTCAAAAAGGGCCCTGTACTGTTTATGTCACAATGTCAGGTAAAGTTTGTGGGAAGGGTTTTGAATTTACCCAAATCTTGTAGTTACATTGGATTGGAACTGTAAGCTATGTGACTGTTTTTGCAAGAAAAGGCCAGAAGAACTGATTTGATTGACTTGCATTTAGAAGGAACTCTATGTTAAAGATGCTGAGTTTTGTAATTAGGCCAGTAAATAAAAGAATTTCCTGCCCACTTTTCCTATGTAAAATTTTGACATAAAACAACTCGGTCTCTTGCTCAAAATTGAACATGACAGTGCAGTTAGTTCAACAGTGTGACTTCTTTGGATTAACCTGTTTCTTATTTTCTTCACAAAATAGTAATCAGCATATGTAAATTCCATGGTGCTACACATCTGCAGATTGGCTAACAGTCACAAAATCGCCAAAGATATTATATGAAGTGCAGAAACTTTGTTCAGGTGGAAGTGCATTTATATAGTTTAATGTATCTGATCATTTGTTGCTTTCCTGTGTTGTACCAAGTGCAGTAGGTAAATAGTTAGAGCCTTAAATGATATTAGAGCTTGGTATTTTTTACTCACTCGAAGAGTGTACCTGTTTGCTTGCTTGTTCTAGGTTCTGACCATGGCACCTGGCCTGACACAGCTTGAAATTGTTCCATTCCGAGTCGCTGCTTACAATATCAAACTGCAGTGCATGGATTTCTTTGACCCTGAGAAAAAGGAAGACTACAAGTTTATCTCTGGTACACAAATGCGTAAGCTGGCCAGTGCTGGACAGAATCCACCAGATGGCTTTATGGCTCCACGTGCCTGGAAGATCCTCTCTGAATTCTATCAGTCAAAAACAGAATAGTTTACTGTAGCAAAGTTTTTAAATATTATTGTACATGCATATGGCTTAAGTTAGTATAAGGTGGGCTATAAGAGAACAAAACTATACATACATATATATATATATATATATATATATATAAGTAAATAAATATCTATTCCAGTTTAACTATTAATCAGAGAGAAAGTTTTAGGTGTTTGTTTTGTACTATTAGTTTGGATATTTTTACTAAGCCATTTGGTAATTGCATTAAATGTGGTCATTTTGAATCTGTTATACATTTACACTGCTTTGTTTTATTCAAATGTAATATCTTTGGATATATGCATTTTTATGGGATCAATTTTGTCTTGTAAGCTTGTTTAACACGTATTATTATTATTATTATATTATTATTATTATTACTACCTATTGTACATTTATTAAGTATGATAGGCAGATAAACTCCAAAACCTACCATTGGTGATTAATTCCATTACGAATATTTTTAAAATTCATTTCTTTACTGCTTTTTTCTAAAGTTATAGAAAAACATGATTTTCTATTTATTTACTTTTAAAATTGTAATCGAAGGCCCCAATGTTTAACTGTTTTTGCACAGGGTTCTTTCAGAAATGATTTAAAGATACGGAGCCAAACTCAAGCTCAGTTTGGTGGTGCAGGGAAAGAAAACCATATATGTGAATTGGATGGGTGTTTTTTAAAAATGGAATGAACTTGAACAGAGGACTCCTTCCAGTATATCTCTCCCTCTTTCTACACACACATGCAAACTCTCTCCCTTGCTTCATACATTTTGGTCCAGCATTTAGGGGGCAATCTGTTGAAATTGTGGTTGTGATATCATTGGATTTAAGGAAGGTTTTCCTGCTCTGTATAACTGCTGATTAAATTCACTTAAACTTTCTGATATTCCTCTCATGAGTAATTACTCAGCCATACTTACTACATACCCTGCATCCGCTAAACATCTTTTTTTAAACCAAAGAGACAGATGATACCAAACTGTTAATATGCACTTGTGTAAGGGCTCTCTCAGCCAACCCCTTCAACTGAAGAATTTTAAATTAAGAATCCATTAATTTTAATTATTTCCTATTTGTGGTAACAATTAGTTGATTTTTAGTTTTTAAAAAATGTGGGAATATAGTATGGAATATAATCATAATTACAAATTTAAATGAACTGTTTTATACAACGCTACTCCTTGTCTTCATTTCATCTGACTCATTTGAAGGAGTGAGCAGTTTAGAGCAAAGGTTACTGTATTCTACTTAGTGTTTAGAGCATTTTGAATACTAAATGTGCATTGTCAGCTTATAACATTGTATAAGGCAACCAAAGCCTTCGCTCTATCTTGTTTGTACCATGCTAGTCTTTGTTCGCAAATACAAAAATTCTTTAGAATGCTGTTAATGACCTTGTGACATCAGCCTACATTTGTTTTTCCCTCAGTATATCTGAATAGAGATGTTCTTTTTTTAAAAATCATTGTTTTCTGTTCTTTTTAAACATATACACACACAAACTTTCAGCTGTTTGTAAGAACTTCCCATTTTGGAATCATAGATTAAGAGTTTATAGGTTGCATCTGTACAACTTCCAGCTACTTTCTTTGTAAACAAGAATTAATAACTTCAGTAATATGAGACCACCCGCTATTGTGGTTCAACGCGAAGCTTCCAACACCAACCCTGATGGCTGACTTAGCTTATTTGTAATCACAATCTTATTTTATACAATTGTTTACATTGTAGCTGAGCTTTGATGAAAAAGTATATTTTGAGAAAATTTTTAAGTATAGAATATCTATATGAACTTAATAATAACTTATTTTAAGAGTTATTAAATAGATTGAATAAATTTAAATTCAGAGTTATCTAGTTTTAAAAAAAGAGTTTCTGTTGTTGTTATTTTTATTGAGAGGCAGTTACAAATTCATTCAATATCTTTTCCATCTTTTATCAGGAGGATCAATCAAGTGTTACTATGCCAAATAAAGGAGTTTGGAAAAACAAATTGCTGGAATTATCTAAAGCAGTTTAGTTTTAAGAAACAAATTTTTAAAAAGTTTAATTTAAATTTTAGAACATCTATTTTTAAGAAAATAATAAAACTGTTCTTTTTTCTTTTCTTTTTCTATTGATCTAGTGTTGTGGATTATTTTGAATGTATAAATGTTGATTAAACTATTGTATAGCTGCCATCTTGGATAAATTATCAAATTTTAATGTACAAATAAAATACTACATATAATAGATTTTACATCTTTTTACTGGATTACACAAGATTCTCATGTAAGGTTATCAGGCTAATCATTTTAAACCCTTTTTTGTGGTCGACAGTTTAGTCTAATATCTACCTAAATAGTTAAGGTGGTAATTATGTTGAGGTGCTAACTTTAGTATAACATCTTCTGACAGACTAGTTCCATAAATATACATTTCCAACGTTTCACGGCCTCTAAGAAGCCCTACTCTGGAAACATATTTACAGGATCAATATCAACTCCCTATAACCTTTTGACGAGTACATTCAGATATTTAAACATTAAAATATATATACATAGCTTATTTATTTAGTAATACATGTTTGTAAAAATATCATTTGCATGTACATTCTTGAAGTATAGAAATTATCAACTTGGGCTATAATGTAGCAGTTTTTTTTTTTTTTTAAGACAAAGGAAGTCTGAAATATTTTATATCAGGCTGGGAAATTTTGGTATAAACAGTTCAGATGCAAGTAGAATTGCTGAGAAGAAACATTTTTGCATGTGGATTTCAGTATACATATAAAATGATACAATTTCTTTGACCTTTTCAGAATGGAAGAAATGTTGCCTAATATGCATAATTGCTGGCCAATTTGTGCGATAGAGTTTATTTGCTCAATTTTAATCTAACAACTCTTCTATTTCTAAAGAATATTTTTGATGATGAAAACTAGGATGATTTACTGACTACTGAGGCAGGAGTCAATGTCTTCTACAAGGCCTCAGAAGAGAAACGATTCTCAACATCACTAAATAAAAAAAGTTTTTTTTTTTATACAGCCAAGCTGAAACTGCGGGTAATTTCTGGTTGATCAGTGGTATAGGTAACTGTAGATAAATTATATTCCCTTATCTAGTAACCAACAGAGGATCAAAATGAGAGTAAATAGAAGCAGTATAACTACAAAGTTTTAAAGGAGTTTTGGTAAGAAAGTAGAGTTTAGTAATTCAGACAGCACAAGCTATGGTAACATGAACTTTACTACTGACTGGCTGAAGACTGGCACGAACAACTATTCAGATGCTTGGATTCATTTTATTTCCATTTAGTTTGTAAATACATATTCTATGTATGTAGCTGTAATTACTTTATCCATAGTCTTTGATCATACTGCAACAACATTTTATTAGCTAGTAATCCCAGCTCTTCCTCTTTTCTTTAGGTGACACTGAAATAAGATAGAAATGTCCGCATAAAGTGAGTGCCAATAATGAGCCCAGATAACAAAGGAGGGTTAACCAGGGGGAATAACTCAAATGCATTAAATAACCCGAAACACTATATAGGCTGCTGGAAGGGGCAAACCTGGTCTACCTCTGTTTATTGCTAACTGGTTCTCTTCAATGAGCAGGAAAGAAATCTGAACAGAAGCTTGAAGTGAATGATGACTGCTGATTGCATAAAGATTCTTGTATCACCTTTAAAAAGAAAACCAAAAAACTTTATACCATCATGAAATATCACTTAAAGTTTTTAAAAAATAATTTTATTTTCTTGAATAGTTGGTACATTTACACAGAGGTCCACAATGGAGGTATTTTTAAAAAGAAATATCTTTGACAAATATATTTATAGCAAAATTAGAAATGTTAATTTAACATCTTTTCTGATTTTTTTTTTTTTTCATTTAGACCACAAAGAATAAAAATTCCAGAAACAATTTTTCAACTAATTCTTCTTTAAACATGGCTTTCACATGAAATCTCTGATCAAACCAAACAATTTTATTTTTTACTACAAGAAATAAAAAATAAATGCAAAATAAGACTAGACTGTATTTGATTATCTTCAGCCTGTTACAGATAAAATGGCTGAAAGCTAGTATTTTACCATAGTGTGATCTGTAATTTGGTCCAGAAAATAAGAACGTTTACTGGATCCTAAAGTAGAACCTTACACCTCAGGTGAACTGATATCTGTGCTCATCTTATTTCTTTTTGCCAGACTTAAGTTCTTCCAGATGCTGTGCTCTCTTAGAGTACGTCTTGTTCAAGTTACTGTATTTCTGATGGTCATTTCTGCAACGAGGAATGAAAATAAATGCCAAAATAACATTAGCTACAACAATACCAAGAGAACTGTAGAGAGGAAGTGACTTTGTGACTAATGACAGAAATTGGCTTAATTTCCCTTTGGTTTTCTCTCCATATCTGCTCGTCAATATTGTTTGTTCATTTTGGAATAAATTTTTTTCTTTTTTTTAATGTGGTAGTTTTGGTTCATTTTCATACTGAACAGTGCAACAAATTTTGCATTTTTTCACAAACTGTGTGTAAACAAAGGACATCAGACCTGTCCAAGACTGTTTTAGAATGAGGAAATGTTTGAAGATTTCACACGAATAACCTGTTCTTTTGACAACCAGTCGAGTTTGTTGCTTACTAGGCCACAAGAAAATTGAAAAAAAAAAACAAAGAATTTTTCCAGTTGCACAAATCCAGATTTATGTAAAATTTTTAGACCAATATTTTCCATTTGTTTCAAGAATGATCTGTTATGTAGTCTGGGGTTGTGAAAGAGGATCTGGGAGAGACTATGGTAGATTTTGTTTTAAAATTTCCTGACCAAACAGTATAAAGTTTGGGTTTAGTGAGGCGAGCAAATCTAGAAAGAAAAAAGACAATACCAGAGTAAGCTATGCTCAGTGCATCTGGAGGATAGCACTACATATGAGAAAAATCCAATTAAACTGGAAAGATTTGGCCGTTGAGGATAGTAAGTCTAAAAAGAAACTTTTCCAATTATTTTTGCTCAAAACGACAAGCCCTAGACTGACAGTCACTCTTTCTAGTATCGGAAAAGACAGACAATCTTCAGTAACAAACAACAAATATCCATCCTGCCTATCTGAAAAGGATGCTCTACAAATTTTGCAGTCAATACCCTTTATTTTTTTATAATGCATCAAATTAGTATGAAAATTGCCGCTCACCCATCTAATCTTGACTTTAACCCTTTCTGGTGGTGAGGGAAGTTCAGCCAAAAGCAGCAAGGCAAGTCAGCTGCTTATGGATGGGTTGTAATGAGGCATTTGATGACTGCTTCTGAATTATACTCTGCACACTGCATTATTACTTCCTCCATCTATTCCTTATCACTTTATTTTGCCAAGTGCACCTATCTGTTGTAGTGATCATATGAGGTCTGTTGAAAAAGTATCCAACTTTATTTTTTCCCATGGGAAATAATGATGTTAGGGAGCAAAAGTGTGAATAGTGGAGCCGCATGCGTGGTTTTTGGCGGGCTTGCTGGATGCGTCAGTCGCTGTCAGGCAGCCAACGTGTGAGGTGCTGTACTACTTACTCGCATTTTCATTTCAGCCGTGATGGCGGAAGGTGTGGAGCAACAATCTTGCATCAAGTTTTGCCAAAAGCTTGGAGATACCCAAGCGGAAACAATTCGCAAAATTCAACAGGCTTTTGGTGACAATGCCATGGGTGTTACCCAAATAAAAGAATGGCACAACAGGTTCAAAGATGGCTGCTCATTGGTGGAGAGTGACCAACGTTCCGGGAGGCTGTCAACAAGCCGCAATGGAGTTGTTATCGAGAAAGTGCAGACTTTGATAATGGAGGATCGTCGTTTGACGGTGCGGGAAATTGGTGAGGAGGTTGGGATCAGTAAAGATTCTGCACATGCAATTTTAAAGGAGGATTTGGGCTTGCGCAGGGTGGCAGCGAAATTTGTGCCCAAGCTGCTTTCTCAGGAACAACAACAACTTTATCTTGAGGTTGCGCAGGACCTGCTGGATACTGCCAACAGGGATCCTGAGTTCCAGAATAGCGTGATAACTGGAGATGAGATGTGGGGTGTACGGGTACAACCCGGAAACCAAAGCTCAGTCATCACATTGGAAGCACCCAACGTCGCCAAGGCCCAAAAAACTTGTCAGGTCCGGAAAAAAATCAAGGTGATGCTGACTGTTTTCTTCGACTACTGAGGCATTGTGCATCACGAATACGCACCAGAAGTACAAACAGTTACAAAAGAGTACTATCAGAAAGTCCTCTGACGTCTTCGTGATGCAATTCGGCACAAGAGACCAGATCTGTGGGCCTCGCAAAACTGGCAGCTGCATCATGACAATGCCCCGGCTCATTCGTCACAGCTGATCCAAGGTTTCTTGGCAAAGAAAGGCATTTCGCTCATTCGCCAGGCTCCCTACTCTCCAGACATGGCTCCTTCTGTCTTCTAGTTGTTCCAAAAAATGAAGATGCCACTGAAAGGCTCCCACTTTGAGAGCCGAGAGGACATCATGTGGAATGCGACGGCAGAGCTGAGTCATTCCAGACGTGCTTTGAACAGTGGAAGGATCACTGGGCTAAGTGTGTGAAGGCACAAGGGGCCTACTTCGAAGGGGATTAGCAATTGAACCCCAGCAAGTACGAAGTTTTTTTTCCCAACCTAAGGTCGGATATTTTTTCAACACCTCGTATTTCATCTACGATATGCAGTCTGACATTGAACCATTTCATTCTGATGTCAAGGTTTTGAGCATGCATACTTGTTAATGACAGAGGAGACTAACCAGTCCACTGCACAAATGCAAAGGGAAGCAGTCACACCAGGCAACACCGATGGACACTTCCATTGAGACGTTGGCTTTCATAGCAATAACCATGGCTTTCCTTCTGTTCCATCCATCAACCATTTTTTGAGTTGAGTGTAGCCAGAAATAATGACACTAGAGAGATTTAAGAATTTGAATCATTATTGGCACGTCTGTGACAACATTTGGGTACCTTCCTCTGATGATCCTAACAGAGACCAGCTGTTCAAACTTGTGGATCTCTCCCTTATGTGGCTACACCCAGAGTCTTCAGGCTGGATGTTGAGGGGGTGGCTTCTGCTCCAGAAAATTGAAGCTTACTAAGAGAAAAAATGACAGTGAGATGTACCTTGACAACCAAGGCCAGTACATCCTGAAGAGGCAGAGGGAAAGAAAGAACTACATGTTGTGCTGCAGGAGTGGTGACAAAAACTCCTGGTTGCTGAGTTCAGACCT
The DNA here is from genome assembly GCA_018389105.1 of Nautilus pompilius. Classification (NCBI taxonomy): domain Eukaryota; kingdom Metazoa; phylum Mollusca; class Cephalopoda; order Nautilida; family Nautilidae; genus Nautilus; species Nautilus pompilius. The sequence continues at coordinate 2,912,432 of JACATO010002204.1, read as the reverse complement.
GCTTCTGCTACCAGCTCTGTAGCATTCCCCTGACAATGTGAACAGGGTGACTGACCACTTCCAGGAAACAAGTGATTTTACTCTATATTTTTTTTCTCTTTCTAAAACACAGAACAAATTTTTCCTTTCATTTCCTTGCCATATTTCCTTTTCTTTTGGATTACTAAACAGTGTGCTAAGTCCTTTATTCTGTTTGAGTCATTTATTTTTAAATAACTTCAATCAAGTGGGTGCATTCGTGTAAAATCCAGAGTTGTCTGCTCTGGAAAGGATCGATGGAAGCAGCCTTTATACAATAACAAAATTCCAGGTGTGGTTGAGAAATCTGCATTTTCAGTTTGTTTTGCATGTTTGGCATTAAAGTCATCTTCATGACTCCACTGCCACTTACATTAATAAGGGTAAATTTTGTTATAAATATTCAATTTTTTTGGAACAAGTTTGTCTTACGCATCCATCATGTAGTTATGCCAGCTATTTTATCATGAGCTCAGCTGCCTCCTTAATTTTTGCAGTCAGTCTTAGTCTCAGAGACAGGGACTATATTTTGTTTTGGTTGCAATTAATATATATTTAGGTAAACTATTTTGATTTGGTAATAAAAACAAACTAGTTTCTTTTTTCCAGTTCATAATTCCTTTAGATGGATATCTGAATAGTAATTTTTTTAAAAGTCTACTTGAGACTTTTAAGGCATTAGACATTTCAAACCACAAAATATAGATGTTTAATTAACCACAGGATATTCTGTCTACTTTGAAATCTTTTTCAAGCTAAGGAGGGTGGATATTTTCATTTAATTTTGCTGAAGTGTGTATATGCTTGTTTACCTGTTCATTTTGGTTCTGTCCCGGCAGCCTTTGCCTCCCTCCCAGTGGGCAGTGGCAGACTTCGTCAGGCTGTGGTGGCAGGCAGCACAGGGTTTGTCGACAGTGTAAGTCTGCGCAGAAAAAGTATTGGGCGTGTGTGGTCCGCTTACAACATCAAAGTGTCAAAAACATTCTCAATTATAGAAAAGGCTGTGTGCACAATACAGATATATCTTTATCAAACGATCACTATTAGCAATGTTTTTCAATATACATCCATTAAAATTTTTTTTTAAATCCAGCTATTCTTAGAATTATTTACCAAATCAACTGGAGATCACTACCACTACCAGAGAGACTGCCATAGAATTAGAGAGCTCTTAAATCACACTTGCACAATGAAGTAACCCCAGACGGATATTCTGAATTTTAAAAGTCTTGTGATCAAAGTTCCAAAAAACTGACTGTGACAAGATTCTCACTCACACACACACACACACACACACACACACATATTTTTAAAGCTGACACTACCATACCTGTAAATAAACTGGTAGTATGAGATATTTCATTGAGTCAAGAAGTGTGGCTACCAGTGAGTATTATTCACACAAAACCACACAATTTAAATAAAAAAGAATGAGTGACTGTGCTCCTACCATGATTAGCACTGAAAATCAAAATCACATATCTGAACATTATGTTAAAAATTTATTTTTCCCCAAAACACTTTAATTAGTTGATAGTTAATACCTGACAACTGTGAAAATATTTTATTCTTGTTATGTCAGAGTTTAAACCCATTATTTTATTTTTTTAATATTAATTGATTATGTATATCATCTCTATATGTACAGCCTCATGGTCTACGCTACCGACCAGTTTCTAGCAGCCAAGGGAAAGCATCATGGAGATGCTACTTTAGCTGGCTTCTATCTGAATGTCCCTGGTGTTAAAAAGAAAGAAGTTGCTGGAAGTAAATGAATGTTGTTACCTGTTCTTTACAGCAGAATCCACATATCAGTCTTGTTGCATACTTCATCTCATGATCCAACTCTTTTTCATCGTGGCATAAATCACATGGGTAACATTTCCCACAACATGGAAATCTGAAGAAGAAAATAAGCATCAGACATCTCGCTCCTCTTTAACACTCTCCCTTCTATATGGTTTACAAACCTATAGATAAAACAAATTAACTAGTGAAAGCAGAAATGAGTTAATTTTAAAAAAACAAACTATCTGGCAGCTGATCAGAGCTGATAAAGACTACTTAATATCATTACAGATGTTATAAATAAAGTAATATTTGAGCTACTAAAAAACAATGTATAGGAACCTCAATGATAATTAAAATAGTCTCCATTATATTCATTTGAAATAATATTACACTGGTTTCCAAAAGTAATGAAAATAAAAAAATTCACGAAAAAGTTAAAGTTTTATTCACCAAATTAACAAAACAAACTTCTCTCCATTGTCACAACAGTTATCACAGAAATATGCAGAAGTGCTTCAGTAGAAGCATGCAAATTAGCTCTGGTATAAACACAGGGGAAAAGCTGGCTTGTGTTCATATCAATCCTGGCTCTGCTAGGATATTTGTTTTAATGAGCAATGCAACTCTTGGTACATACTCATCTGAAGAAAATGCACAATCATGGAAAAGGAGCACAAAAATGGTCAGCAAGTTTATTGGGTGGATATACTGACTTGCATGTGCTTCAGGGAGGTACCCTGACTGCAAAGAGGTATTTGGAAAAGATTCTGAATCCCTATGTTAGACCACATCAACTGCAGCTTCATTTTAATGGATGACTGCTATCGTGATAAGGTTATAAGCAGATGAGAGTCATGTATTACCATCAGAAAAGAGCACATTCCCTAAAGACTACATCTAATTTATTTTGTCTACATTCTTTGTATTAGAGTTCTATCTTGTTTCCTAATTTAGTCCCGCTTTTTTCCATTAACATCCCTAAAATTTTTGTAATTTACATATTTCTTTGATTAGAGGAGGAGTTTGCATTAAACATTTGGTGAATAACAAACCATTTTTGGAATGTTTTTTTTTTCTTTCTGTTATTTGGTTAACTTTTGGAAGCCAGTGTAGTTTAAATGAATATTAATTACAAAAATGAGTGGATGATGGTAATATGCTGTGTTTGTTTCTACACTAATTACAGTCTCAAAAGTGATTTTTAAGAAAGAATTGTTTGCCACATTTATCAAACAAACATCATCTCCACCAGAATTTGCTGAATTAAATATGGGAATTTTACTTTACTGTAAGCATTTAAAACTATTTAATTTAAATGCAGTTGAAAAAAAATAAGTATCGATTTCTGATACTCAAATTGTACTAGGGACATTCAACTAAAACCTGGGGGCCAGATACCATTAGAGTGATACCATCAACCCCGGTACTTCTGTTCTTGAACTTGAATAGCTGTTATATTCTGTTTTGAGAAATGGAAGGCCTAGCTCTGTAAACTTCAGATCACAATTGACAATCAATATACACATATTAATTTAATATTATAAAATAAGAAAAAAGTATTAATATATATCAGACTTAGAAGTCAGCAAGATTAAGCTTTTCTTTAGAACAGCATTTAAAGCGGCAGGAAGTTTATGATTTGTATGAATCCACTATAAGTTTTTGAAATTATTATTGAACTTGTTCCTAGAATCTGCTGAGAAAGATTTACATCTGGCAGTCCCTCTATATCTACATTTAACTAATTGGATCCAACTAGAAATAGCAGCTAAAGGGGAGATTTTTTTCCTAAATTTATTAGCTGTTAGTTTTTAAATGAGAAGATAAAAGAGTAAGAGATGGGCTAATTTATCTATTCGTAATATCCAGCAAACTTTTGACTATAGTTACAAATAAATGGCAGAAAGATATATTTAATTTGCTCTTTTTTTCTTTTCTTTTAAGAATTAGAAATAAAATTATAAACAAGTCACAACAAACAGATACGCACCTCAACCATCGGTAGCTCTTCTTGAAGTGTCTACAGGCACCAAAATTTGGCAGTGGCGATCCCGGTTGGATTGCAGGATCTTTGGGGTTTTTGCTGCTTTTGTTAACATCAATGACGTTCACGCACCTGCCAGCTAGAAATAAAAAAGAAAAAGCAAAATTCAAAAGTTTCTAAAGATGCTTGTTTAGCTTGTTTTTTTTCTTTCCTTCCTGTACTCTTTTCCTTGATATAATTACTCAATAAGTTACTCTCTGGCTACGTTTACCTGTGTAGTTGTTCACACAAAGACGTTGGGAATAAGGGATTCAAAACTATTCACATTCTAACCATAGCCCCCAACAAGTTCAAACTGCTCTATTGCACTCTGTTTATGCAGGTCCGGCCACCACACAACCAAACTGGATTTCTCACGTGGGAAGACATCAGCCTGTTTTTTTAAATCATGAAAAACAAAAATCATTAGAAATCTCTTTGCTTTTTTTAAATTCCCCAGCCCCATCAAAGCATCCTTTGGGTGGTGGGATTTTTAGAAAGGCTTTTGTCCTTACGAGAAGCAAACGGACCACAGAATCGAGCAAAAGGCAAAAAGAACAACCACATCCCAATGCTTTACTTGCTACAAACCATAAACAAAATATTGAAAAAGAATAAAAATAAATCACCCCTGTCAATCCTTGATGGCTGGAGATGTCTAAAGTGCACAGCTTCTGCTGCAACCCTCATCCTTTTATGGCATCTTAGACAGAATGTGTCATCTATTTGGCCAGGAAAGAGACCCTTCCAAAAAAATTTTAAATACATACAGTATGCTTTGTATACATATAATTTATCTTATATATAATACTTTGAATAACAATTAAATCATACAATTTTTTTATTACAAGCAAATAACATGCAGACAAAAGAATGCTATATGTTGCTCAAAAGATTATCAGGATTTGTTATCAGTTACTTTAATTAGCTAAAATTTAACATCTAAGGTGCCTAAGGCCTTTGCAGATTAATGCAGGTTGAGGTTAAGATGCATGATACCAGAAGCAAATAACCACATAAGTACAAAACAGTTCATTAATACACAACCAGAATGTATTAATTTGTTGGTGACTGAAAATATTTTTACTCACAGTCACAAGAACAGTATCTAATACCCTGTCTGTGCAACTGCGTTCAAGCAACTAGAAGTACAAATATGATGTGAATGAATTTTCTGACTAGGCTGTTTCTACTTCTTGCTGTGTGGACATGATTTTCATCTCCATCACTGTTCACTTCACATCCAGAACTGCTACATCTTGGAAGACAGGAAACTAAACTGATTTTCTTCCATAGTCCTAAATGAACCTCAGTAAGCAACCATGGAAGCATCTCAATAGACAGCCAGGTTCAAAATGAGAGCAAAAACTGAAGGAGTACATGCAAAGTTTGTGGGAAACCTAGACCAAGTCACCAATGATAATCTAAGTTAATTCAAACAATTGTTGTACACCTATAAGAGAATAAATGTATCAGGTCGTTACAAAAGTTTTGTCGGTTTTTATATTATGTTAATTCTGGGTTCATTTTTTGCATGTTTGTGAAGGTGTATATAGATAAATTATATATCGTTTTGTAGTGTGTGCTTTGGCATACATTTTGCGAAACCTACCTTTTGAAAATAATAAAATGGATATGTGTTTAGGGTTCTGAGTGAAGCATGGATAGAAAAGTTCTTTGTGCCATTTTGCTTCACGAGTTCAAACCAGGCCACAAAGCGAGCGAGGCAACTCGTAACATTAAGCAGGCATGGGGCGAGGACACAGCAAATGTGTGCACAGTACAGCGATGGTTTGCAAAGTTTTGATCAGGAGATGGAAGCCTCAAAAATGAGGAACGTAGCGGACGTCCTTCCAACTGTGGTGACGACTGTCTGAAAGCCTCAGCTGAGGCTGATCCAAGAAAAACAGTGTGTAAAATTGCTGGAGAGCTTGACATAAGCACTGCAACTGTTTCCTGGCATCTTGGCACAATCGTCAAGGTGGAAAAGCTTGACAAGTGGGTGCCTCACGAGTTGAATGAACAACAAAACTGTCGATTGAAGATCTGCTTTTCGCTTGTCATAAGAAACAAAACCTAGTGAAATCAACACAGCTGAAAAATATTATCGTGAATTAACGTTGTTTATCAGAAACTCTCCCAACGACAGCTGGCACTGGTGAATTGAAGAGGCCCAATCCTGCTCCACGACAATGCTCATTCTCATGTTTCAAAAGTGACTCTTCAGAAACTGAACTCGTTGGGGTACAAAGTTTTCCCTCGCCCAGCCTATTCCTCAGACCTTTCTCTCACAGATCTTTTCAAGCACCTCGACAGCTTCCTCCGTATGAAATCCTTCCCCAGCCAGGCAGCAACTGAAACTACCTTCCAACAGCTTATCAACTCCAGAAATTCAGATATTTTTCAAAATGGTATAAATGCACTTGTAATTCATTGGCAGAAGTACATTGATTGTAATGGAACTTACATTGATTAATAAACTTCACGCTTAGCAACAATATGAAGCCTTTTTGTTGCAGTAAAATCCCAACAAAACTTTTGTAACAACCTAATACATCTGCAAAATCTTTGGTATTCAAATTATTAGGCCTGGGTTTCATTGTACATACAGGTACATCTAAAAAAATTAGAATATCGTGGAAGAGTTCATTTTTTTCCGTAATTTAATTCAAACAGTGAAACTTTCATATATTCTAGACTCATTACATGTAAACTAAAATGTTTCGAGCCTTTTTTGTTTTAATTTTGATGATTACGGCAATAAAAAAAAAGGATTTATAATATAGAACTGTCGAACTTCTGAAAAGTATATTCATTTATGCACTCAATACTTGGTTGGGGCTCCTTTTGCAAGAATCACCATCAATGTGGCGTGGCATGGAGATGATCAGCCTGTGGCACTGCTGAGGTGTCATGGAAGCCCAGGTTGCATCGATAGCAGCCTTTGGCTTGTCTGTATTGTTGGGTCTGGTGTTTCTCATCTTCCTCTTGACAATACCCGATAGATTCTCTATGGGGTTCAGGTCAGGCGAGTTGGCTGGCCAATCAAGCACAGTAATACCATGGTCAGCAAACCAGTTACTAGTAGTTTTGGCACTGTGGGCAGGTGCCGAGTCCTGCTGGAAAAGGAAATCAGCATCTCCATAAAGCTTGTCAACAGACGGAAGCATGAAGTACTCTAAAATCTCCTGGTAGATGGCTGTGTTGACTTTGGACTTGATAAAACACAGTAGACCAACATCAGCAGATGACACGGCACCCAAATCATCAGTGACTGTGGAAACTTCACACTGGACTTCAAGCAACTTGGATTCTGTGCTCTCCACTCTTCCTCCAGACTGTGGGACCTTGATTTCCAAATGAAATGCAAAATTTATTTTCATCTGAAAAGAGGACTTTGGACCACTGAGCAACGGTCCAGTTCTTTTTCTCCTTAGCCCAGGTAAGACGCTTCTGACGTTGTTTCTGGTTCAGGAGTGGTTTGACACTAGGAATGCGACACTTGTAGCCCATTTCCTGGACACGTCTGTGTGTGGTGGCTCTTGATGCACTGACTCCATCCTCAGTCCACTCCTTGTGAAGCTCCCCCAAGTTCTTGAATCGGCTTTGCTTGACAATCCTCTCAAGGCTGCGGTCATCTCTCTTGCTTGTGCACCTTTTCCCTTCCAGTCAACTTTCCATGAATATGCTTTGATACAGCACTCTGCGAACAGCCAGCCCTTTCAGCAATGACCGTCTGTGGCTTACCCTCCTTGTGGAGGGTGTCAATGAGTGTCTTCTGGACAACTGTCAAGTCAGCAGCCTTCCCCATGATCGTGGTTGTGTGTACTGAACCAGACTGAGAGATTCATGGTATTTACACTGCATTAATAGTGATTTACTCAAACTCGAAATGGGATATTCTAATGTTTTGAGATACGTTTTTTCTATTTTATTTTTTAGCTGTAGGCCATAATTATCAAAATTAAAATTAAAAAATGCTTGAAATATTTTAGTTTACATGTAACGAGTCTAGAATATATACAATTTTCACTTTCTGAAATAACTGACAAAAAATATTGAACTCTTCCACGATATCCTAATTTTTTGAGATGCACCTGTATGTTATGTAATTTTTTCTTTCAGGTCTTGAAAGGACTTTCAAAAGTTTGTTTGTTCAAAGATACTGTTCAGCCAACCTGCCAAAGCAGGAAAATGAAAACATGGACATATCCTTTATCATTCACTAATAAAGTTAAGTTAGTGTCTCCACTTTTACAATTGTTACTGTTGTTCTTATTGGCATAATCATTACCTATCAATTAAAATACGTGCACCTCAAAAAAGAAACTCAATTATTTGTTCAGTGCAGGTGTTACTATCAATTGTTATAATATTAGAACACAATGCAACTACCCTGAAATAGTAACAAAGTTGTCATATTGCTTTTTAACCCTGTCAAGATAAGTTTAAGGTAAAATGCTGATATATTCTACAATGACTAAGCAAGTTAAACAGCTTTGATGTGAGATAATGATAGCAAAATATAAAAATGTGTCATATCTGAGGGACTAAAATATTTATCAAAATTTACAATTAATGTGAGTGTTCAAAAGCTTTTATGTATTGCTGGTTGAAAAAAAATTCTAGATTTTATTAACTATCCATTTATAAACCAAAACAATTTTTCTTCTTTAAATATTGTTCATTACAGATCTGATTCATGCTCTTATTAAACCACCAACAGATTACAGAATTTGCCTCCTACTTCTTATCACATTATAAATGCTCTCAGCCATCTAGTGTCTGTTGAGGGCTTTGTCTTCACCATATGAACCCTGTACTCTGCAACAAATTAATTTTATCACAAACCAGCCTTACTCTGATTCAGAACCGAGTACAAGATTAAACAGAGTTATGTGGTCATCTGTTTGAAATGTAGATTAAGACTTTTCTTTTCTTTTCTTTTGCTACTTCCATTGATCTTTTAATAGTCATTCTTTTTCTTTGTATAGAACCTTAGACACATGCAATTCAAAGTGGTGTTAGATGTAAGTCCTGCCGACTAGGTAAGTTAAATGTTTGGTTGTCTGACTCAAAAGTGGTTGCATTAAGCCCTGAGAAATAAAGCCCAGAACATACCCACAAGTAGGCAGACTGAAATTCCAGACATTATTACAAAAAAAAAATAACTAAAAAAGAAAACAATTTAAAATTTAAGTTTGAGAGAGTTTTTTTAGCACACAGCTCTAATGAAAATAACCTATGGATGCACTAGACTTACCCGTATTTTTGTTTCTGTAGAACAATTCAAACAGCCCACCAAACAAACTGCTTCTCTTAGCACCAGATCTATTGGAGTGCAGCCTTCCAGATCAAGATACCCCATGGTAGACGAGAGTTGATGAATTAATGCTGGGCGAAATATGATCAGCTGAACAGTGTTGCACTTAGTGCAATGGATAGAGGTCATGTGATGAGCAGAGGCACTGAACTCACTTTCAGTTTTACATCGTGAACATCGGATACTGAGAAAAATCTTTTCAAAAAGCAGTGTCGCTGCATTTTCTCTTAGTTGCAAGTCTTTCAGAACAATTTCTGTACCTTTCCTCTCCGGGTCTAACACAGTTGCTGCACTACTACATCCAGTTGCCTGTGTTTGCTCAACGCTACCTGCACTGTCATCAAGTTCACCATCTTCAGCTGGTGCAATCTGACTGGTTACAGAAAGTGATGAGCTTTCTTCATTCTCAAGATCAGCTGCATTCTTCTCCAAAACTGCAGATGATTTTGCTCCGGGAAGATCAGTGGCCAAGATAAATTCAAAACCAGCAGCCTTAGCCATTATTTCTCGCTTAAACTAAAAAATAAAGGAGGCACTTTAAACAAAAATCAATAAAAAACACTTGTTTTTTGAGTTCATACTTTACAAACAAACCAACCTATTTGGTTTTCATGTTTCATAACAGCTTTTCTTTAAAATGTTTGACTAAGTTCTTTTTCGGAAACAACAACAACAAATTTTCACAGAATGCATCATTTACTTGGCTCTTAAAGCTGCAGATCGCCAGCAAAGAGCATTCCTCATTGTGTGACTTTCTTTATTATAAAATTAAAATCAAAATGGTTTTAACAAATTCCCTACTAACAAACTGTAGTAACTCCTCTTTTTCCTGCATTAATCAATTTATTCCCAAAGATGAAGATGTCAATGAGTCAGTTTAAAAAAAAAAAATGTATCAAAATATAACATAGTGAAATAGTGAAAGTCCAAAGATAGAACTAGTGTACTACTTGTTCATGTGTGGAAATACAGACCAATTCTTACCACCAGCAATAAATTTTAACTCTCCTCATTCTTAAATTCAAATATAATATTAAGTTTATACCATTTCTTTTCTTCTTTCCATATTAATGCAAAAAAAAAATATCCAATGTCTCTTGATCAGATGTTAAGATAACTTGGAAATTTCCTCTGTAAAAAACGTCTCTCTAGATTACATACAGTAGACACTTAAAGAATCTAACTACAAAAAACAACAAACATACTTACACCCAAGATCACTAAAGAAATTTCCATATAATGAAATACTTTGTTCTATTATCTATACATTTTTTTCTATATCTTAATTTCTTCTCACCTGCTTTAGAGCTTCTGTGACTATCTCCAATAGCTTTCTGTCCAGCCAGATCAGAAATGACTGCAATATCCTCTCCACTATTTCAGAGCTTTCCAGGCTGTTATTCTTCTTTTCCAACCATTCAATGCAAGAGACTTCTACATACCTAAACAGAAGTTGTAATATTAAAATGGAAATGTGCAACTATGATGTTTTCTTTCAAATTAACATTATTTACTGTACTATACAACTCACCTGTCTTTTATAACACACCAGAAGGTTGATTTGGTTGATGTGAGTAAAGAAAAAACAAGGCATGTAGAGTCAAGTGTATGCCTCTTAAAATATATCAATAATAAGTAAATCAGAGTAAAAGTGAGAGGGTTTCTACAATTTTGCTGTACGTGTTTGCATTTCATCTTTTGTGACAACACAGATGAAAGGCAACATTGTGCTTAGTGAAAGTAAGACAAATGGACTCAAAGTTTATATGAATATGCTTCCAGAGATAATGCTAACTGTTAAGTTTCAGTTTCAATGATAGAATTCAAAATAATGCACATTTCTCCCTGAAAAAAGAAAAAAACAAAGCCAGCCCATGCATTATAGGTTGTCATGATGATTTCTGAGCAGAGATGAGGGTTCAATGCAAAGCATCTTTTTTATAACTGGTCCAAATTATCTTTAAATTAGTTTTACTGTATACTAACTTGTGTGTCATCATTATGTCAATGGAATTTGTGTATTAGATTTGTTTTATGTTATTACCTAACCTGATAATGACAAAGAGGTTTTTTCACTACAAAGATGGTGTTTAACATCAACTAGGGGAGATTTTTAGTTATTCATTACAATAATAAAATATTTATAATAACTATAGGAATAAGAAAATAAGAAAATTCTATCTTTTAGTGAAAACGTTTTCAGGACCAATTTCAATGTTAGTGATGCAGAAAAACGAAAATGCTAAACATTCACACATTTTAAAAAAAGAACTCATTTTATAGTCTTATAAAAATACACAGTGAGCAGAAATATATCTGGACACATGTACACAAGGTGGGAGGGACCAGACAACCTCAGCTGGGATCCAACACAGCCCACTACTAGAACAAACTACTGTTCCATAACTGAGTCAATGTATTGCACAACACACTGAAAAACATTTGAATAATAATTAGTTTTTAGAAAAACCTTTAATATGATGTATTATACATCTGTTTCTTTTGGAGGAAAAGCAGATTAGTAAACATAGCCAGGCTGGGATAGTCTTTTGGCGAGTAGCATAAAAATGTTTTCTTCTATCTGAATCTATTGTATTTAACATCTGTGGCACATCAGATAAACATCGCAGCTTTACGATAGGATATTGTTTTCATTCCTAGATGATCTAGATATTTTTTTTTTAAAAAAATGGAAACAAATCATTACACATTTCACAGGAATAGTATAATTTTTCTGTTATAATCATCATCAGATTCCTTGATACATTAGATAAGTTCCAAGAGTCAAAACAGAGAGAGAGAGAGAGAGATGAGAGGGAGATGGAGAGAGAGAGAGATGAGGAGGGAGATGGAGAGAGAGAGAGAGATGAGGGAGATGGAGAGAGATGGAGAGAGAGAGAGAGAGAGAGAGATGAGGAGGGAGATGGAGAGAGATGGAGAGAGAGAGAGAGATGAGGAGGGAGATGGAGGGAGGGAGAGAGTTTTTTTCTAAAGTCAAAGATTACAGTGGATTTTATATATATATTATAACATGTATTTTTTAAAATGTATATTGAAAAAGTGGTTACCTTCTGACTGTTTCTGGTAAATTCTCATCTTCTGACACCTGGATAGTAAACAACTGCAAACAAGCACAAAAAAATTATGAAAAATAGTTTTGGTAAAAATACTCAGATAAAGTAATTAATAGATTAGTGTCTGTATCTGTTATACTCTTTGCATCCTTGTAGGTAATCTCATTTTCTCCAGACAATTGCAAACACAGTATAGAATCAGAAAATTATTGGCACTGCTGGTAGCAGGAACCTTCTACCCATTGTCAGAAACAACTGTGTACACACATTTACAAGCACTAAAATTAGATAATAAAGTGCTTTTTAATCGTTTATATTAATGGGAATCCTCGTTACAAATGCTGGACTGTGTTGGCACTACATACCTGTGAGATTATTATAAAATGACGGGGGTTTCCAACTGTTTTTTAAGGCATCGTACAATTTAAAACGTTTGAACAAAGGATTGATTGATTACCTGTAGTGGATACTGGTCAGGGAAACAAAATACCAATCCAAACGTTTTCACATCAAATGGCTTCAAAAAGAAAATAACAGAATAAATACAAACTATGAAAAGAGAGATCACATGTACTACAATAAGGCTATTATTATTACTATTATTGTTGGGTTGGTATTACTATTATTATTATTACTGTTATTACTATTATTGTTATTACTGTTATTACTATTATTATTATTACTATTATTAATATTATTATTACTGTTATTAATATTATTATTATTACTATCATTATTATTACTATTATTATTACTATCATTATTATTACTGTTATTATTATTATTATTATTATTATTATTATTATTATTACTATTATTATTACTGTTGTTATTGTTGTTGTTGTATCAGCCTCACCCAGTCTGGGTCCGAGGAGGAGAAAGGCAGCATAAACCGACTGGCTCCCCCATCCAAGCATCTCAGCCGTGGATACCGCCGTCCGAACTGATCGATCTCCATCCTCCTCAGACGCCCGAGGTTGTCCGCGCTGACCCCGCCCCTCGCCAGCACCTGTCTGATGCGCCTCTGGGCGGGTTTCGGTCCGAGCTTCTGGTTGTCGCGCATCCTCGGAGGGCCCCTGCCGCTGGCCTCCCCCCCTTCCGGGCCCCTCTCGACGTCTCCCTCGTTCTCGCTGACGGGTCGGTCAAGGGGCTCGTCGTCGGCCGGCCCCCGACTGCACCTGCCGGTCTGAAAACGCACACGGGGCGACAGCGGGGAGGGGCCGCTGCTGTCCCCTAGAATTACAGCCGCGCCAACGTTGGGGCGCTCGTCTCCCCCGTTCGTCGCTGACCGGCGGCTTCCATGATCGCGCCTGGAGTAGAACCTCCCCCTCGGGCCCTCTCCCGGGCCCTCTTCGGGGTGAACGAACCGACACCGGTCCCCGAACGCGCAGCCGTCTTTGGTAAACACGTATCTACAAACAGACTTGGGAGCCGGCAACATGGCCGCCCCTGCCCTGCCCTGCCAATCGTCCCCTCGCGGATTTTATACAGCTGCGCGTGTCCTCGGGCTGGTTGCACAATCGTCGGTAACTCGGCCAGGTTTCCCCGACCTTCACCTGACCGGCATCAGCATCGGTCGGGAAGGCTACCGGTACTCACATCGCTGACAATAGTTGGCGATCTACGGGAAGCAGGCACCATCCTCCTCCTCCTCCTAGTCTCGGCCCCGGTCAGTCTGCTGTTCCAGGCCTACAGGTTAGGGATCGGGTCGCAGACTTTTCGGTAATTCGTCACTAAACCCGAGCACCCAGGAATTACCGTTTCCGAAGGTGGGGGGGGTGGTTATTTATGCCAAGACGTACACAAGGCAGCTGTGCGTCTGCATCTACTCCGTATTAAGCATCTCTGTACTGTGCGTTTACAATGTGTCACCTGTGCTGTCGCTAAGCCGTTGTCTTTTTCTGATCAGGTATCGTATATCCCCCACGCGTACAGATCAAGCACCCTTAGGCAGGTGTATTAAGGTGGTCTTCGGTTTTCCCCTTTTTCTCCCCCCCCCCTTTCTGCCTATTGACATTGCCCCCATGTCACTAGTACAGGTCTGCATTAAGTGCAAACTCATAATTATAGAACCGAATCTTACCAAGAATTGGATGGTAATCTCAGCTTCGGACTTCTTTCTAATATGAACAAGTGCAGAAGCAGGATGTACATATAGTACATACATACATATATATGCTTCACTTAGATGGACTTTATCGCAGAGATGAACTACCCAAATCATAAGAAATTGTGTAATAATAATAATAAGTTTTTCACCTTTGATTGTTTGGTGGTAAGCAGTTTGAAGCTTCTGATCTCATGATTGCAGAAAGGTAGACAGATTACCATGGCAGAAAAAGATCCTACAAGAGCTGTCGGTATAAACCAGAAAACCACTAGTAAAAACTTACAGACCAACTGATAAAAATTACAGTCCACATTTGACATAAGCAGCTCTTTCATAGAATATGTCTCTTAATATGGTGACAGTATAATGATGGCATTATTTATTACTTGATTCACCACCATCCACACTGACTGGTGTGTGGTGAATTGGAAGGGCAGAAGGTCAAAGGCCAGGAAAAGAGTAGCAATATAGGAAAATAAAATATATTTTTTAAAAAAAATTGGTATCTTTTTAATATTTTTAGGTTAGCATGCTTTTATTGCTAGGCACATTCCTTGCACTTGATATCATTTTGTCAGTTTTCTCCTCTTCCCTGTAATTTAACCTGTAGAGATTTGTCATTTTGCTTCCCCACTGGAAAAAATTTTGCAGATGCTCATGAATGTGGGCATGAGCTTTCCTATTGTCTTTCTGAGATTAAACATATTTACATTTAACTGTTATATTTAATTTCCTCTTTCTTTCAATTCCTTAACTGTAAAAGAATGCAGTAAAATAATTTTCAATGACTCTGATAGAAAATAAAAAAAACAATTAACTTCATAATTGGTTTTTGTAAGAGAAGAATCAATTTATACAAATCAGATAACATAATTTGATATAATGTTGGTATTTCACAAAAATCTTCCAAGTAGAACACTTAAGAAAATGAAAAAAAAAAACAAACAAACTGCCAATGCTGAGGAAAATCATATTAAAATTGTTATCTGGTCTTAATGTTCCTTGATACCAGGTTACGCTACTTATGAGCATGTTTGCTACACAGGCAACAGCTCCTACTTACACCATTCTTGCCTTTAAACCATTGCAGATGGTGGAGCAAAAAGGTGGCCTCATCCTAAGTGACCACGATGATGCTGAGATAATCAAAAAACTTTCCTTTTCAGGTGTCACATCTCTGGGATACCCATTATGAAGCACTTTTGAATATTCTAACTAGTCAGCCCATTGGTACAAAAACTGGTGGATAATCACATTTCCTGAACAATTTCAGCCTCAATAATATGACTATTTTTGTGCATGGAAATGCAATCAGTATCAAGGCATTACCCTTGTAAAACATCACAGTATATGCAGGCAATATTTCCTTATGTTAACACTTTGCACATAAAAATAATCTATGTGAACTGATCATGCAAACTGCTTTTACCAGTGATTATGTATGATGTCACTATCATGATTACAAATTTTTAACTCATTCATTCCCTTCATGATGAATATTAGAAAAGTTAACTTGCACACACTGTCAGATATGGCCACTGAGTTTGGAGTAGTTTCGTTTGCCCTATTTACTGTTCATCATATTAAAATAAAAGTACCATTAACATTACTAAAATAAAAGCAGAGTATCTAAGTACGTGAAGAGGAAGCATTTATGGTAGGCCTGAAGTAGCATACTTGAATAATTCTTGGTTTTATTAACTAAGGGAAACTAGTAGATACAACGAGTTAGATAGATCTAATTGCTTTTTGTTAAACATTTTTTAAATTAATAGGTACAAGAATAAATTTCAAATTTGAAAGAGCTTGAAAATTAACAAAAAATATAAAGTGAAATTAGGCAGCAACAGCTTGAAGTCGAGATTTTTAGTTGTATATTGCCTTTCTAAACATCTTTGTCAATATTCAGTCTGTGTATGTCAGCAGTTACACTGTAGTTAACATGGATGTGTACAAATTTCAAATTTGAAAGAGCTTGAAAATTAACAAAAAATATAGAGTGAAATTAGACAGCAACAGCTTGAAGTCGAGATTTTTAGCCTTTCTAAACATCTTTGTCAATATTCAGCCTGTGTATGTCAGCAGTTACACTGTAGTTAACATGGATGTGTACAGGGCTTCTCCTCCAGATACTTCAGGAATTTGGTAAATATTCTCCACACAATCTGATGTAAATGTTCAACAGCTGGAAAGTAAATATTTTTTTTACAATACATTTAACAAAAGCATGTATTTTATAATTGTTTGGCGTTAACAAAATGGAATGGCCTTATCAATGTAGTCGGCCTAAGGTTGTTCTCCCTTTTCCTCAGCTTGTTGAAGCAAGTGTGATACACTACAGCTGACTGTGTTGGCCGAATAATAATTAGTATCTACTGATGATAATCAAGAAAACAAGCAAGCCATTTGGACTAGAAAGTTGTTGAAACTAACTTTAAGAAATACCAGTTTGCCTACCAGGTTTACTAAATGATGTCTTTTTATTGACGTATTCTTTCATTCTCCTACAATTTTTTTTAAAGCTACCGTTACTGAGCTGTTGGCTTTATATTGGAGTAGGTCTTCATTAAAACCTCATTATACTAATAAAAGTTTGCTTTTTTGTACATATTACTGACCAACACATCTGTATCAGGGGAAGTAACTGCTATATAAAAATATCTATTTATCTCCCTTAGAACATTATAAAATTATTATTTTCCTCATTAAGCAATACAAATTTTACAATTTATTTTGGGTATCTGCTGTGGCAATCGTAATAATTATGAATCAACGAATATTATTTAGAGGTCGAAGAAAAGATGAAGGAACAGATGTTAAAGACTTTATTTGGAATTTTTCTCCATATCCCTGAATTAAGAAAAAATTACGATACCAATTCCGATATTTTATTTTTATTCTTAGCGTGTGCGTACCTCATTGCGCTCTACTGGCTAAATTTTTACATACATTTAAAAAGAAGAAAGCAAACTTTAAAGCCTCTCATACCTGGAACTCGCGGGTCCTTTATTTAGTAGCGAGAACGGGTCGTCGGTGTTTCCATCGTTTCGGTTTCCACAATCCACTTTTTTGGTTCTCCCATCTTAGAATCTCGGGATCCACCTGGTATTCTCGTTTCGAAAACAAAATGGCGGTCGCCTCCTTGAAGATGCGCTTTACGCGAGGATTGATGCGCGTATTCCCCAGCCACCTGTGGAGGTTTTCTCCCAGTGGGCCACAGTTGCTAACGTGCCGCTGCCAGTTACACGGCGGCAGAACTCTGCGCCAGGCGGATAAGCCGCATTGTAATATCGGCACGATCGGACATGTCGATCACGGTAAGACCACCCTGACTTCGGCCATCACTAAAGTCCTGTCAGAGGGAGGCAGATCTAAGTTTTCCAGCTACGAAGACATTGACCGAGCTCCTCTGGAAAAGGCCCGCGGAATAACAATCAATACCGCTCATGTCGAATACGAAACTTCTGAAAGACACTATGCACATACAGATTGCCCCGGACATATAGATTACATTAAAAATATGATTACCGGGACTTCGCAGATGGATGGAGCGATACTCGTCGTTGCCGCAACAGATGGCACAATGCCTCAGACAAGAGAGCACCTGCTGTTAGCGAAGCAGATTGGGGTGACTGATGTTGTAGTATATATCAACAAAGCCGATATTGTTGATAAAGAGTTGTTGGAACTTGTAGAAATCGAAATTAGAGAAGTGCTTGATGAATATGGTTACGATGGCATGTCAGCACCAGTTGTTTCTGGATCAGCACTTAAAGCTTTAGATGGTACTGATGATGTGTTGGGTAAGAATTCTATTTACAAATTGCTAAATGCGGTTGACAAGTACGTGTCTATCCCTGCACGAGACTATTCAGCTCCTTTCATATTGCCAGTAGAAACGGTTGTCTTAGCGCCGGGACGAGGCAGCGTTGCTGTTGGCACATTGCGGCAAGGAACGATCAAAAAGGGAGATGCAGCTGATGTGCTTGGCTTTGGGAATCACATAAAAACGGCGATATCGGATCTGCAGGTGTTCAAGAAGTCTGTATCATCGTGTAAAGCTGGAGAAAACTTGGGCGCACTGATGCGTGGAGTAAACGCTGGGACGGTTTTCAGAGGCATGTCCGTTTGCAAAGCTGGGGCTTTAAAACAGTTTGAGACGTTTGATGCCCAGATCTATGTCTTGACAAAAAGCGAGGGCGGCCGCAATAACCCGCTCAGAGACAAGTACATCCAGATGATGCACAGTAGTACATGCACCATAGCGAGTTGTCTTTTCCTTCCCCCTAACATGCCAATGTTAATGCCAGGTGATGCAACAAATGTGACAATCCTACTCCGAAAGCCAGTTGTTTTGCAAGAAGGGCAGAGATTTACAATACGAGAAAATAGGATGACTACTGTTACTGGTATTATCACTAAATTACTTCCACCATTGGAAGAAAAATTACCAGGGTTTAATTTTGAGAGACAAAGAACATACAAAATAGAAGGAAATGCATGGCTTACTATGAAAAACAGACAAAGGAAATAATTATTAAATTTAATGCTAATTGAAATGATTTGTCATGCAAGCTCAAAATGAATGATTATAAATATTTAGATATTCAAAAAATTTTTGTATTAGATGTACTTGCTGGCAATTTGTAAATAAAGTGTATTTATAATTAAAATGAACATTACTGAAAATTCAAATATATTGTTTCTATTTTATATCTTATGATGTTGCCCTTTTCTTGATTAATCATTAAAAGGATTGGTTTACTATACAGATGCTGTGGTGAAACAGCTAAAGTGATGGTCAAAAACTTAGCAACCAACAATTCATGGATTCAAAACCAGCTTATGGCACTTGTAAAATTCAAAATATAAATGTTTGCTACAACTTGACATTTTTGTACACTAAAACAGTCCTCCATACTAAAATTGGTGACAAGTTAAAATTTATAAAAATAATCAGATTATTTACTATCAATAAGGTATATATTTACTACCAACCCTCTACTTTCTATAAATAAAACTTACCATTCTTAACATTATCCTTGCTTTTGTCTTGCAATTGCATGTATTCAAGCAACAGATGCAAGGATTGTATGGAACATTGGTGGAGGTGGTAAGGAATCTTCCTGACAGCTGCTTGGTAGTGGGCTAAATACTGCAGACTAGTGGGAGGAAACTAGAGTAGCTGGAAGAGACCACATACTTGGCTAGAAATAAGAACAACATCCTGGAGCCAATAGGAATTCACAAGAGATTTTTAAAGTTTATCTCAAAAAAGGTATTAAGTTAACTCCTTTTGGGAAATGGGTTCGAAAGAGTTGTAGCATTTTACTTGAAAGTTGGTGATATTTTCCGAAAAATTGAATGTTTGCAAGAAGTAAAAATTCTAATTAAGAATTTAAATGAAGACAAGTTTTAGAGGCTTATGTTTAATGTAAGCATTTATGCATTAAATCTACTAAGTACTTAAATATTTTGAATCTCTAATATTTAAAAGCTATAACTATTAACATCAGTCACTGATAATACCTTGAAGCAGAACTATAAAATAATTTACATACAAAATGCTTTTAAATACCAATTGCAACCACACTAGTGATTTCTTATTCTGCAGGTAGTGTGTGCTTTTAGACTCAGTGCTTGGAATGAGAAGAATTTAGGCTGCTTAACAACTCTTAGCAGTTTTGATTATTTAAAATTAGCCCAGCAATTTGGCATTTGCGGATATTCCAGGTAAGTCTTTCGGTTGGACTCTCTAAACCAGACATGGCCCCCTCCCCCCGGGGGCCTGGACACTGTTTTTTTTATTTTAGTGGAAGTTTGAGGTAGAAACCTTAAGGGTGGTAGTAGCTCTGTTATTAGTCATCAGAAAGTAATGCTCGAATCCGGAGGGCTTAACCCTTGTCTTCTCGTACCCGTGTGAGTGCGTGTGCGCGCGCGCGCTAATGCTTCTGCTACGTCGCGTTGACACCTGGACCTGATCTAACCGGGCTAATTGCCCCCCTTCACACCGGAATGAGATCAGACCTGAGAGACCCCCGCTCGCAAGAGTAATCTCCCCTTTGTTGTTAGAGGGCGATTCAAACAAATGTTATTCTCCTCCTCTGCCTTCACACGTGTGCTGTCGTATTGATAGGATCTGCGTGCCCCCGCTAACCAATTACTCTGGCGAGGATGTATCCGAACCCTTCCAAAAGCCACAGAAGTTCGTCCACCTACGACGTCTTCGTTGGAAACCTGCCGCCGGATGTTAATGAGGTATGGAGAGTCTGGCCGTATTTCGGGGGACACCTTGTTTTTTTGAGCTGGTGGAGAGAGAGAGAGGAGAATTCCGTAGACGAGACGGAAACCCTCGCTATACCCCTAATCCGGGAGCGGACCCCGCGACAGGCACCTTCTCGGGACGACCACCGCTGGTTATCCTGTACCTGGGCGCGCACACACAACAACCCGTTATTTCCTTCTCTTTTTTTTGTTATCGGAAAATTCCCTCATTAATGAGAATAAAGTTTCCATAATCAGGGATCCAGTTAGGGGACTCGCAGCCTTGATATAATGTGTGCGGCTGGTGCCTGTGGCAACTCGTGGAGAACATAGGCGCGAGTTCTTCAACGTGGCAGGGTTATTTGGTTACATTTACAACCTTTTTAACTCCAAAAACGGTTCTATTGTTTGGCCATTGTGTGTGTGTGTGTGTGTGTCTAACAGGACTGTCTGAAAGCACCTTGATTTACTAACTGGACTGTCTGAAAGCACCTTGATTTACTAACTGGACTGTCTGAAAGCACCTTGATTTACTAACTGGACTGTCTGGAAACACCTTGATTTACTAACTGGACTGTCTGGAAACACCTTGATTTACTAACTGGACTGTCTGAAAGCATCTTGATTTACTAACTGGACTGTCTGAAAGCACCTTGATTTACTAACTGGACTGTCTGAAAGCACCTTGATTTACTAACTGGACTGTCTGAAAGCACCTTGATTTACTAACTGGACTGTCTGAAAGCACCTTGATTTACTAACTGGACTGTCTGAAAGCACCTTGATTTACTAACTGGACTGTCTGAAAGCACCTTGATTTACTAACTGGACTGCCTGAAAGCACCTTGATTTACTAACTGGACTGCCTGAAAGCACCTTGATTTACTAACTGGACTGCCTGAAAGCACCTTGATTTACTAACTGGACTGCCTGAAAGCACCTTGATTTACTAACTGGACTGCCTGAAAGCACCTTGATTTACTAACTGGACTGCCTGGAAGCACCTTGATTTACTAACTGGACTGCCTGGAAGCACCTTGATTTACTAACTGGACTGCCTGGAAGCACCTTGATTTACTAACTGGACTGCCTGGAAGCACCTTGATTTACTAACTGGACTGCCTGGAAGCACCTTGATTTACTAACTGGACTGCCTGGAAGCACCTTGATTTACTAACTGGACTGCCTGGAAGCACCTTGATTTACTAACTGGACTGCCTGAAAGCACCTTGATTTACTAACTGGACTGCCTGAAAGCACCTTGATTTACTAACTGGACTGCCTGAAAGCACCTTGATTTACTAACTGGACTGCCTGAAAGCACCTTGATTTACTAACTGGACTGCCTGAAAGCACCTTGATTTACTAACTGGACTGCCTGAAAGCACCTTGATTTACTAACTGGACTGCCTGAAAGCACCTTGATTTACTAACTGTGAAAGCACCTTGATTTACTAACTGTGAAAGCACCTTGATTTACTAACTGTGAAAGCACCTTGATTTACTAACTGTGAAAGCACCTTGATTTACTAACTGTGAAAGCACCTTGATTTACTAACTGGACTGCCTGAAAGCACCTTGATTAAAACTTTTAAAAGATTTTGAATATAACTCAGGAACTCTAGTTGTAGATCCTGAATAGAAATTGTTATCCATTTCAGGATATCTGATAAAAATGTAAAAGTAGAAAAGTGGTTTTCAACAACAAAGGCAAGAAAATTTGAATTATTTAATATATATAACTTGGAATTCTATTACTAGATTTCTTATTTTTGTCCCATTAGATTATCACCTTAGTTATTATTTTCCTAATTACCACTGCTACATTCATTATTGTGTTTTAAATAGTTCTTGCTACCAGCAAAAAAAAACTCCCCCTTTTCTTATTGAAACATGTTATCTGTAGCAGTAGTCAGAGGCTACTATTAGCATTTATCTTAAAAATAATATAATTAAATTTAATTTTGAGATTTTAAATATTACTGCTGTCCAGTAATTTTCATAGGTGAATTCTATCGGAAAACAAAAGCAGTGTTTGTTGTAGAGTTGGAATAACAGATTAAAGTTTTTATTATTATTCTTCGAAATAAATTTTGCAATTTAGCATTTATTTGGTTCATGTTGGTCTAAAAATTTTTTTTATTGATAGCTAAAGGATGGGAAATTATTCATGCATTGAATTAAAATGGTAATTTACAAAGTCTAGAATTTTTAAAATTTTTTTTGTAATAAACAAGGACAACTGTTCCCTTTCTGTTAACTAACTAGGGGTTGGGCTAACAAGTTGTGATGAAGAAAAACAGGCTTAAGTATTGTTCTCAAATCTAACAAATTTCACGAATAACAAAAACCAATTTTAGTGCATTTATTTTTTTTTTTTCTAGAAAAATGTTGGAAAACTGTTTTGTAAGTTTGGAGAAATCCATTCCATCTCTGTTCGAGACAACAACACAAATCCAGGCACAAGAATTGCGTAAGTTTTATCTATATTTTCTCTGTTATTATGGTGTGCATACATATTTAAATAACACTGGTGATATGTTGAAAAATTTTATAGCTTCATTTTCTGAATATTGGTCTCAAAAGAGACGTGTGTGTGTATATATATATATAATTGCTGAAATTTGTATTTATTTTTTAGATATGTTCGATTTTATTGTGAAGTAGACTGCCTTCGTGCATGTGAAGAATGTAATAACCATGAATTTAATGGATTTTGTATTGTTGTGAGGAAGACAGATTCACGAAAGAGGTATTTAGTAAAACAGATTTTTATTTTATTCTATGCATTAGCAAATTACCAAAGTAGCTATCTTTTAGTTTATTGTCTCAGGACTCTAGACTGAGAAAAAAATGTTAAAATGTACATGAGCACACCATGCTATTGAAAGTATTTATAATGTGCAATGGTAAAACTGTCTACAACATAGAATATGTTCATTTTTGCAATGATAAACTGTGCTGAAATCTATGCAGTGACAGTGGGCTACTTTAACCAAAAAAGAGAGAGAAAAAAATGAAAGAAAGGAACAATTAGCACAGCTTCTAGAACCTACACAATCCTTGTATTGTACATGAGTTGATGCAGTTATTCAGTAAATCTGGCCATGAAGTGATAAATAGTAGGTTACTTTTTTTATTTTCTCATCATTCAGAATCAGAAAATAAATCTGAGGCCCAATTTACAATTGAACATTCAGCAAACAAGTGATTCTGGCCAGGTGATTTGGTGAGGGAAATTTTTTTTTCCTGACTGGTTTACAAATTCTTAAAATCTTGCATTTTGAAAGGATTGCAAAGAATGTGGTAAATCTCTTGGCTGGGGAAACCAAATGTATCACCTGTTGAGTGAGTTTTTAGTTTTTTAATGTCTTATTTTTGTTGTTATATATTTTTTTTTTTAAATTTTCATAAAATATGGAAACTAAGATGCTAGTATAAAACTTTAGTTTATTGTTAATGGGATTTAGAACCTTTTTTTATACTGGTAAATTTCATAGCTTGTCAGCACATGGTGCAGAAGGTTGTGGTCTGGTCTAGAGCCCTACATCTCCTAGGATCTCTGTGCTTTTTGACTAAACTTTTAATTTTGATCTGCTCTTCAGAAACAGAAATGAAAATGCTGAAAAACAGAACCAAAATCGGCAACAACAGCTGCTTCACGTAGATAGAAAAGTGGATAAAAATAATCAGCAGAACAAAGGATCTGATTCGGGTAACAAATTTATTGTAAACAATACGCACATGAAAACAACCAAACTGTTTTTTTTT
Source organism: Nautilus pompilius (assembly GCA_018389105.1). NCBI lineage: Eukaryota > Metazoa > Mollusca > Cephalopoda > Nautilida > Nautilidae > Nautilus > Nautilus pompilius. The sequence continues at coordinate 2,888,058 of JACATO010002204.1, read as the reverse complement.
TTATTATTACTCTGTATAAGTTTTAAGTGAAAAAAAAAACAATTTTTGATGGAAATTTATTGGATTTCTGCAGACTACAAGCAGGCACATTAAATATAGAGTTGAAAAAAACAGCAAAACCAGTTTATTTAAAGAAAAATTTACATTAAATCTTGATACTGAAAATGTATTGTTTGTATATTTTCAGTGTACTAGTTAAACTGACTTTTGGGCAATAGTGAAAAGTTGTCTTAAAAAAGAGTATAAGGTGTAATGTGAAAAAATGTTTTTATATTTTAAATATTTTATATTAGTGTAATGAGAAAAATTTTAAGAATTTTGAAAGACTCAACCTTACCTTCACTTATATTTTAAACTAGAAGCTGCTGGAATCTAACTGGGTTCCCTTGATTATTTCTAGATGGAGACAGAGAGAGAGACAGACAGACAGAGAGAGACAGACAGAGAGAGAGACAGACAGAGAGAGAGAGAGACAGACAGAGAGAGAGAGACAGACAGAGAGAGAGAGAGACAGACAGACAGACACACAAACAAACAATAAATTGCATAAACTCATTATTTCAGAACTAAAATGAAGAAATTTTTTTTAAAAAGAACTTTTTTTTTTGGTTCAGCCAACATAACAGATCGGCCAAACCAGGACTGGCCGCAAGTTGGAAAGTTTGCCTGTCCACCAGCACAGGAAAATAATGCTGCAGAGGTAAAATTTGCAAACACTTAATTTTTTTTAACTTAATGAAAAAAAAAAAAAAAAAAGAAATTCATGACAGAATTTTAGTTTGATTTTTTTCAGAGAAATAAACAAATTGTATTTAAATGCTTATTAATTAATATGCTCAGTTAAATTGAAAAATAAAAATCCATTTATAAAGCAACTGAAACCTTAACATTCTCTTAGGTATGTTCAACATGTTTGTGTTTCATTCCATTATATCCATTAGTTACTAAAAAAAATTCATGGGAAGTTGTTGCACCTGAGGCAAGTCAAATCCCAATTTTTTGGTCAGTATGTCTTTATTTATTTTAGCAATATTTAGGAAATTTTTTTCAAATATGTCAATAGGTATTTGTGCTCTCTGCTGTCTTTCTAGGATGTAGTGGTCTCCTTTGTCGAAGGTGCTATTGTAGTTTGGGTCCAGACACTGACTGAAGAAAAGCCAAAGCAGCTCAGTACTCTCTCCGAAGAACTTTCTTCGTACTGTTCCCATGCTCCTAAGGCAAAGCTTCCAGCCACATTATCATCATTTAAAGTAAGTTATACTACCTTACGACTTTTTTTTACTGTAAGGTGAATGTTCTATCTATGTCATAGATGTTAGCATGCTAAGCTGTGATGTGTTTGTTGTGAGATGCCTTCCTGTTTATGGTAAATGGAAATTTGTGTGTTTGATTTTAGTAAACCACAGCCAACTTTTCACAAGATGGCATAGAGACCGTAATCATGGACTTTGTAGTGTTCATGCTGGGTTAATGCTAAATGTATGAAGCTAGACAATCAGAGATTGTTTAGATACAGGAAGGATACAAAATATTCCACAAATCTAATAGTTTGGATTTGGTTGGAGAATGGGACATAAAGCGGACATCAGTCAGGGTTTTGTAACTGGCTTATTTATCAGAATGCATTTATCAAAACAAAAAACCCCTCTGAAAACAAACTGATGTAGCATTGTAATTTCAGATGTATGGTGCTCAATTTTCAGAAGATGGGATGTGGTATCGTTGTGTAACCAAACAAGGCTGCAGTAAAGATATGGTAAATTACATTTCATTTGTATTTAAAAAAAATCTGAGAAGATTTGTAAAAAAAAAATTTATGGTGACATTTGTACACAGTTACATTTATTATGTGGAAATAAGTTTTGTTGTTTGTTTTTAACCAAAATCCTCTTTGAGCCACAGAAAAAAACAATTTTTTGAAATATTAACATACACTAAATTATTTAAAATAAAGGTACGGTGATAATGCTTGCATGTTTCTTTGACTACTGTGGGTTTTTAAGAATGAGAGAAGACAACTCAGCAATGGCTACAAAAATAGTGTAATTGCTAAACTTTTATGGATGAATAACTAAATAACTGCATGATTTTCATTGGTGTATTGTCTTCGTAACAATAAGTTTATACTGGTGGACTACAATGTTTATTTATAGGACCTCTTGAGTAAAGGATAGTGGGCATAATAAAGAAGTTTGCAGTTCAAAGTAAAATTTGTTAAGAGTTAATGGCTAAGAGTGATAGATGAATTTAACTTTAATGTTTCGTTAGATTGGTCAGTCAAGTAGAAAATGCCTTTTTAACACTGTCTTTTGTAAAGTTATTCAAACAAGAAACAGGAAAAATTGTAAGCATAACAATATAGAAAACACTAAATTAAAATATATAGTTACAGAAAAGTATTTAGGGGTTATTATTAGTGCAAATCTTAAATGCAGAGAACAATGCATTTTAACTTTTCATAGAATGTTACAAATTATTAATCATGCTATTAAACATTTTTAATATACAGTAGGTATGAGGTCCATATTTAAGAAAAGATACTGAATTATTAGATAGTGCTCAGCCCATTCTTTAGAATAATTCCAGGTTTCAAAATTTAAAGTTTACAAAGATCAAATTATTTGATTCACCTAATTTCAAATGGTTGAATTTCAAAAAGACTTTGATACTAGGAATTTTTGTTTTTTCATTAACAGGCTGGTATATTAAAGAAGTGAAACCTATGATGATTAATAGAGATGTGTGAATCAATTTAAAATCCATATTGATATGATTCCTCCATCAGGAGTCTTGTATTTATGAGTTATGATGAATGGTTTGCTGCCTCTCTATAATAACTAAGCCAAACTATATCATTTCTTTTGCCAACAGGTGTGTGTACATTATGTAGATTATGGGAATTCTGAAGAGATCTCTCGTCAGAATCTTGTGGAGCTGCCTACTCAGTTTTCTCTTGTGAGACCATTTGCAAAGAAGATTATCTTGCATGGTTTGAAACCCAACAAGTACAATGATCCAAAAGTAAGTACAGTAAGGACAAATGCTATTACAACATGACCAAAAGTATTTCTTTTGATAATCTTTATCAAAGGAATTGATTGCTTCGTAGTTCTGCATATTAACAAGATACTGCATGTATTGTTTATTTTGTAGTATTGGTAATATGTGAAAGGAATGTAATCAGAAATGGAGTTTCTTTGCAAAATCTTTAGATATATACTACAAGATTTATGTATAGTTAACATCAACTAATCCAAGAATTTTAAGTAGGGGGAAAATCTTGAAAATTATTGTTATTTTTTTAAATAAAAATTGGGCTTGTAATGTAGTATTGTAACTATCAGCAACCCAGGATAAAGTGAAGGTTGAAAGGGACAAATGGTTATTTAAAAAAAAAAAAGAGAAATAATAAAAATAGTTAATTCAGTTTTAAAGAATTTTGAAATTAAGTTTGTTCTAATTGACTTTTACTACTAAAAACCACCTGGAATCTGATTTTTATAGTGATATTTCAAATGTATAATTTTTTTTTGTAATTTCAAGTACTTAATAGAGTAAAATTGTCTGACTGGTGGTTTATTTTTTGTCCTGTTGGTGTTTGATATAGCCTTTTGCTTAGTGTCAAGATAAGTTAGTGAATTTAGTTACTAGGTAAGTATTGTTTCCTTTATCTTAGATTCAGTCTCAGCAAAAGGAACTGCAATGATGTAAATGATTTACTGACTTGCTCCCTTTACAACCTTAAAAAAAAAATTGGAAAGCATACCTAATTAATTATATATGTATATATATATATTTTGTTTTCCCTAAAGGCTATGGCATTTATAAAAGAATTTACAATGGGCAAACCTTTGAAGCTGAGGTGTTCTAATCGACTCACTGATGGAACAGGATATTATGGCATACTGACTTTAGATGGTGTTGATATCCAAGAGTTAATGTGTGAGCATGGATTTGCCATTCAGAAGCAGATAACAAAGAGTTGTTTTTCTGCATCTTTCAGCAACACTGACCGGCCTACACCCGATGCAAATTTACAAATGGCAATTAAACAGTAAGTATTTACACTGCAGTGTTTTTTGTTTTCTTTTGGTAAATAAACAAAAATACTGGTAATATTACACATCTGATTGTTTTAATTGTATTTTTAAATAAAGCATCTGAAATGGATGCACAAAACCATAGCAGTAATACATAGCAAAGTGGCATCTTAGTTCCAGACCAAATGCAGAAGTATTATTTATTATCTTGATGGGTTTTCATGTCTTATTTAAATGACTTAACCTCAGGTGGCCATTTTTACTGATTTGTTTTTGTTTAGACCGTTACTGTTAAAACTAAATGTGTGTGCTAACATCTTAATTCTACAACAGAGATCTAAGCAGCAGCAGTGACTTGTGGAGTAATCTGCAAGCAACCAAACAAGAGCTGGAGAGGACAAAGCAAGATCGGGATCTGATTGTGCTTGAATTGGCTAATGTCCGAGGGATGTTGAAGGTTGGTAGAAGTTTCTGGTGTGGCTGAACTAATTTCATGAAAACTCTTTAGGCGTTCTTTAAAATTCTTCTGTGGTCATTTTGTGACTTGAACAAATACCTGGTTTGGCAAAATGACTGTAATTAGAAGTAAAAGAGAAGTTCAAGACAATCTTCCTTCAGTATGTAGTTGGAAAATGTCAGTCACTTGCAAGCAAATGGCAGTTGCTCAGAAATGTGCTAGGTTACAACTGAATTCTAAGCTTGGAAATGGGAGATAGGAGCTAATAAATAGTGTTACTTAAACTCGAGTTTAGCAAATTGCTTTCTGTCAGAAGCTTTAGTTCTCATTATATTGTCTGTAAACCAACTGAAATTCAGAAATTAGTGGTAAAGGTGAAGACTGCTTTATCACATAGCAGACTGGAGCAGGGAGCAATGAGTCATCAGTGCAGTACTACTATTATTAGTAGATTGAATGGCATTATGGTAGAGGAGTGATTGTAAAACATGAAGGTGGCATTGTACACTGTTCTTCTGCACATTAGCAATAACATCTAACAGTTTTTCCAAACAGCTGTAGTGGGCACTGAGACTGGATATATTAATGAACTGTATGTATTTATTCATTTCATGAGATAATGATGCTTTGAAAGAAATCTCATAATATTATTGTCATATGAGATTTGTTGTTGTACTAAGCATATGCATGATATTTTTCTTATCTGGTCAGAATGATGCTAAACTAAATTAGACTAGCTTTTTTATTACAGAAAGGTAAAAACAATGTGGTTTACTGTATTATTACTTAAAATTTGAATACAGAGAAATGTTTTTTATACAATAGTGATGTGAATGAGAGTATCCATAAAAGATAAGTATTAAAAAAAAAAGAAAATGAAAATGGTATTAACTTCAAAAGTATTAAAAATTCCTAATGAATTGTTACCGAAATTTGTATCGATAAGCTTTAGCATTTTTTAAGACAGTAGAACGGGGGAAAAATAACTTATGAACATCTTGTTGCTAAGCAACCTTATTAACTTTCATGCACCTCGTCAGTTTTTATATTACCTTGCACTGTAACCTAGCACCACCAGTTAGTATTTGTGTTAAACTGGCTGCATATTTAGTCAGCACTTGTAACATGGTGTATAGGTATTGTGTGTCACAAGCCCCTATTTATCTATGGCTCAATAGGTGGTATTCAGCGGGTTAAAAGACAAAAATAAAACATGAATAGAATACATTGCTAATCATACCATACAATGTTTATTCTGATTACGTTTATTGCTGTAATCATCTCTATTTGCATAATTCTACCCCATCAGTATAATGTCGAGTGAAGATGATTCTGATAATTTTTTTCAGAAAAATTCTAATACTATCTTACTGAAAAATGTTTAAATACTTTTAATTTATTCAAATTTCAAGTTTTAATTCAAGCATTATGAACATTGCCATATTATGCCATAAGTTTTGCATAAGTACATTTATACAGTAACTGTTTGAAAACCATTTCAGTATTTCATAAAGGCATCTCTTGCATTTGTAGGGTTAGCAGATTATTAATTTTGATCTCGTCCAGATTTTCCCAGAGTGTTTGCAGATATTTTAAAGTGCTGTTGTGAGGCTGGCCTTGGTCATATAGTCCTTGGTTGTCTATCACCATACAGGCTTTCTATGCTGCACACACTTTCTTCTAACAAAATATTACTACATATGTTAAGCGAGAGTTTGAAATATATTTTAGTAGTGAAGAAAGGCGAGCATCTTTTGCATTAATAATAATAAACTTTTTATTTGTGTTTTAAGAATCTCCAAAGAGAATATACATCCATGCCAACAAAGTTCATAGAAAAGTCTCTCGCCCAGCAGGTAGGTTGTTGACATTTTTTTGATTATATATATTTATTGTTGTAATGGAATGAAATGTGGGTGAATATTCCAGCTAATTATATTACAGAGAGAGAATGGATTTTTTTGATTATAAAAAAATAAAGATTAATTTGAGGTTTTTAATACTAAATTTACATACAGATGTGTGTGTGTGTTAGCAGTTCCAGGATTAGCTTTGTTTTGACATGCATTGTTGTGAGATTTGCAATGAATACAGGTATGATATAAGGTTGCCTTTTATTTTTGTGCCCAGAACATTGGTCCATTTGATGTTTTGTCAAGCTCTTCTTGTGTAACCAGGACATCTGCCAATTAAGTAGACTCTAAAATATTTAAACCACCTTTTATTAGTTAACTGGGGATATATAGATGCCACTACCTTGTCAGTCAGTAAAGTATAATAATCCAAACCATTGTGGATCACCACCATTTTCCTTTCTAATCCTGCTGCTTTCAATCCATGATAAAGGACTGTCTGCTTCACTTAGTAATCGTGACCCAATATGAATTTTTGCTGACTCCTTCATGACTGACCAGGCCTGGATGCTCTGCTCTTTTTTTCTGTTATCTTTTGGTAGGTACTGACTTTTTGTTTTGTCTGGTTAGTGTCAAACATGTGAACTAATTTTTTGGCATACTGTAGCTTCTTTCAATGACTTTGATGTTAGAATGTTTGTTTTGCCAAATATTTATGGATTAAGTAGTTTTCTTTAACCGTAGTCTCCCTGACAATTAACCAGCCATGCTGTACTAAACGCTGTTGTTATTTTTCCTAGCTACACCTCTGGCTTTACACCGACACAGACTCTTTCTGCTCTTGGCAAGAGAATTTCTTTTTCTTACACTTCCAAATAATGGAACAAGTGTCAGCCTTTTTTAAAAATACACACTAGTAAAAATGCTTGTTTCTATTTATTGGAAAGTAGAGCACTCTGTTTGTTTCTTCCTTTTCTTTCCATTGTAAATTTGATGGTTTGTGACTGGGTAAGGACATTCTCCTGATTTAAACTCACTAATTGACAAAAATGTTTGTTCTTCTTTCAAGGCTGCCATGTTCTTGGGGAGAGATGATGGTAGGCAAATTTATTGGACATCATTTTGCTGTCTCTGAGAAATTGGTATAATAAGTTAACCAACGTTAAATATTTCCTGTTTGATGGATTTGTTGTCGATATACACGTTTCCATAATAGAACTCAGTTTGCACTCTGCCATATTAGTGTGTGAAAAAATATTCACAACCAAATCATCTGGTTCTTTTGAGAGGGTTTTTTGTTGTTTTCTTAAATATTTTAAAAATGTCTGTTAATGAAGACATTCTATTTAGCTTTATAGTTGGGTTTTAAAAGATGTTCTTCTTGATTTTATCCCACTGACTGTTTATCTTTAAATGCATGATTTATGCCCCCTCTCCCCATCATATTTTAAATTGTTTGGTTTATAATTCATTACTGTCTTATTTAGCCTTGTTTTATTTGTTTTAGCTACAGTCTGTTGCTGGGTTGGCTAATCAGATAAGAAAGTTAAGGCAAGTATGAGCTTTATGAAGAAACTGGTAACTCAGCAACTTAAAAGCTTTACCAGTCTTTCTGCTGGGTTTATCAAGATACATAAGATTGTATAAAAGGCAAATATAAATGGTGAATTAAGAAATAAAGTATCCCATGTTTTACCTGGCTTTAACTAATTTCCATCAAACTAAATAGCCATTGAGAGTTGCTCTAGATATTGTTGTATCTTAGCTGTCTTATGGCTTATCCTGATGTATGGTAGAGCAGGGAGAATGCAAACAGTTTTTACAAAAATGTTCATGTGCCACATTGGCTGCACCATTCTCCATGGTTAATAACTAAATGGATTTACTTCAGACACTGAGGATACCTTCAAAGTAGCATTTAAAAATTGTTACAGTAGTTTTGGTGCTAAAAATATAAATACAAAAAGTGCTTATTAAATCTTAAAGACAGATCATTGGTTGCATTGACTGCATTTATTATTTAAAATTGTATAAGTTAATAATAAGCATAAACCGAACTAAAAGTTTTTGCATGCAAACATTGACGGGCATTACACAGAGGAATCCAGTTGCCCAGTGGATATTGAACTGAAGTATTTTCCAAAAGACGAGTTAGAAATCTGCCTTTTATTTTTACTGCATATAAGGTTGGGTTGAAATGTTCCTTTGGTAGATTTTTTAGAAACAGATCTAATGTATTTATTTTCTGGATTGACAAAAAAATTTTTAGCACGTTTTTTCCAACTTTGGCCAACATAATCATCTTTTTGTGGTTCATTTTCTAACTTGACTTAACCACTTGCATTAGTATGAATTCTCTATATTGTGTGTTTTCTGGAGACTTTGAGAAAATTTGGTCATATAAGGGATTGTTTTGTGGTTCTTTACAATAGTATCCAAACCATTACCTTTCAACTGAAGTATGAAGATATAAAATCATTAAGGGATGGAATGTGGAGAGGAGAAGGAACCAGGTGTCATTTTTCCCTTTTCATTTACATAAGAATACAATTAGTGTTCAAGTAAATTCTTATGCTTTGAAATCAACTTATATCAGAATGGTTGAAATATCTTCATATTAGTCTTAATCACTGAGGATGCACAGCAGAACAATGGAAATCACAGTATCTTTTTCCACATGTGTGTTATTTTTGGATAATCACGATACAGCAGTTGTCCACTATATTTTAATCTAATCCATTCCTACCCTTACTGCCATGGGTATAAAAAACGTAATGGTATCAAACTTATGTATATAAGAAATTGTGATTTAATAACAAACTTGACCATTGATTTAATTAATGAAACTTTAGGATCATATTTAATTTTAATAGTGGGTGATTTTGTTTTTGGGAAATTATTGGAAATTTCAGAATAACTAAGAACTTCATGATATTAAATATAATATTGCACTGTATTGTATAAAACCAAATAACATTAGTTTCTGATTAGACAGACAGTGTGAAATAATAGGAGAATGTGTTTTTATGTGACTTCAGAAATCAATTTCCAACAGATGGTAGAATAAATATTCTTGAGAAAGGTATTCAGCTGGCTACTAGCTCAGATAAGATATCTGAGCTGTGTATTACAACTCTTCGGCCTATGAACAGCACATTGGCGGTATACCAGTCCTTACAGAAAGAAATTAATCTCTGCAAAGATCAGGTAAGATGCATTTTGTTGTTATGTATTATTTAGAAAAGCAGTTCATTAAAAAAAAAGCTTTGTAGATGGATGTAATTGTTGAAGGTTTTCTGTGTTTCCAAAGGAGTTACTATTTTATACCATGTAATCTAATTATTTTAGTGCTTGCTTTCTGTTTGCAGAAAGAACTAGATGAACTAATAGTGAAGAGGGATGAAACAAGGATCCAGTTGTATGAAAGTATAACAGCATTTATTACAGAGATCAGTAACTTGCCACTTGAAGAGAGATTTCATAAAATACAGGTAAAAGTATAAGGAAAACTGTTCTCTCCTTTGAACAATTCCACTATGATCTTTTAACATTTTTAAAACTTTTTTCAGAAGTTGGTGTTTAGAAAAGGATTGTCTCAGTATATATTTAACATAAAATGCATTTATCAGATTTGTGTTGAATCCCTGTCCATCACGATAGAATTTAAAGAGCATCCATCCACATTGTAGCTACCTTAAGAGCTCTGCCTCACTACAGTGATAGTATAAAAACTTAGATTTACAATCAAAACCTGATGGGAAGAGGATCTGTTTGTTTGTTTGTTCGTTTGTTTTAAATCTGTGGAGTCTTTCAAGATTTGAGATTAGATCTTATTATGATTGATGCTGTTTTTTACCCCCCCCCTTATCTTTAGTTATTATTGTGTTTGCTTAAAATGTTTTAATTTTATTCAAAGTGAGCTTCTGATAAAACAAATTATTATTATTAATAACGTTATTTTTATCTTTTTCAGGAAATTGGAAATACATTAGAAAATGAATACATGAATTTTCTTATTTCCATGGGTCATTCAGTCCCCTGTTTAGATGATTTGGTATCTGAGTTTATGAATTGGAAAGTAAGTATGCTGAATTATTTACTTGAAGTTAGTTTTTTTTTTATCTGTAAGGGTTATATGGGATATAAATAAGGGCCCCGGAATATTTGTGGCATTTTTCATTGAAATTCACAAATGGACACAGAGGAAGACAATGAATATTATGAAGCGCCACAGTAATGTTTATTTAAAATCAAAATTACTAAAACACATTTTGATGAAAGTTACTTAATATTTTTAAATATCTCAAGAACATTATAACCCCGACACCGAAAGCACGTTCAGAACTGAAACATTTTAACCTGCATCACTGCAGGCTCCAAATAAACACTGTAATGTGAAATTGAAACCTACATCATTTTTTTAAATGTGTTGAACAATCGCTGGGGAAAAAAAAGTAATTTTAAAGGGTGCACTTTGGATAGAGAAGTAAAATAACTTAAAACAAATGATAAACTAGAACTTTTTAAAATTAGTTATACTTTAAAGCTACTAATGCTACAATATTAAACATGATAGAGATGCTGTCAGCACCGACAACATGAGAATCGAAAAACCTTTCTTTTTTTTTTAACTCTGTACAATTTGAAGCATACACAGCTTTTTCATTTTTGAAAGTACATAGCAAACCCGTTAATAAGTAAACTATATTCGTATAAAACCACTGAATTATTCATGAACAAAATGCATTGAACATAGTTAACATAGATTTTAACTCAGTCTTAGAACCTTTAGTAATGTTCATTCATTTTTTGTTAAAAGTTCTGAGCTCATTGTTTATCCCTGCCAAGTGAATGCCTGCCTATATGCACATGTTGCCCACTCTACATCTACTGAGTTTGATGGTGCCGACGGGCAGAAGTGTGCAATTTTTGTCATGTTTGGGAAGCATATTTCAGTCCTCTTCCAGAAATCAGAAGCCGGCACTTGTACGCCTCGATTTCTGCTGTGCAGTTTGAGTGAAACTATTGATTGCATTTCCCCAAGTGGGTTTTTCAACCTGTGGCCGTAGTAGCAAAATTCATGGCATTGACATTAATCTATATGCCCAAAACTAGCATTTCCATCATATGAAAATTTATCAGATGACAGGGAAAGTGAGGATTGATGCAAAATAAAAAATACTAAATTCACAGGAAGCAGTTTCATGATATTTTCCAGGGCTCTAGATATAACTTGTCAAAGATTGCAGATTTTTTTACCATCTTTCATTTCGGGCAAAGAATTACAACCAGGGGAAGTTATTCATAAAAAATTTTGAATGGTTTTAAACACTTATTGCAAATACAAGTTGTTAGTGTAAGCAAAAACGTGATTTATGTCCCAAAAAGATGTTTGTACTTCTTTTCTGGTAAACAAAGTCACATTGCTGGATAGAATTTAACTTTATATATCAGACACTTCAAACATAGGTGTTCAAAATGTCCACCTTCTGCCTCCGTCAGACATTGCAGTATCTGACAACAGAGCACCACACACTGGCACATTTTCACAGGAATGGCTGTTGAAGCATCGATAGTTCTGTTGGAGTTTGTGGATGGTAGGTGGTATTGTAGCATACTTGTCCTTAACACAACCCGTGTAGGAAAAAAATCTGGTGGAGTGAGAATGCAGATATTCAGTAGTAAAGTGTTCATCCAGAAATGCCTGTATATTTTTCCCGCACACTGAAAGCACATCATCAGATATGCTGTTGTGTTGCATGGTACTATTTCCTGTGAGCTTCCAAATGAAAAATTTTATGTTTGAGATACAAAATGCCTTTGTGTGGTAGCATATGAAAGTATGTATACATCCTTTTTGGGAAACCTGTATTTCATTTTACATTGAGGATATAGTTTGCCCTATAATAAACATTTTTAACAAAACAAAGATAGATTATTTCTTGTTTGGTTTTATTGGATAAGTGGTCGTTAATTTGTAACAGGAAAACTGGTAGTATCATGTTTGTTTCTTTTTCTGCAGATGAAGAAAGAGGAGGAATTTTGTGACATTCGGTTGGCTTCAGATGCCCATAAGAATGCAGTATCAGAAGCTTTATCCCGTTTTGAACAGGCAAGGAGGCATTTTACCTTTTGTTGTAGTAAATTCTTGGCTAAATTTTGCTCAGTTACAGATGGGGGTTTGATTGTTGGGTGTTATAGTTTGTGTAACTGCTCTTTTGGGTTTTCTGCTTTGCTTTGCTGCTGATTCTAGTTTATAGTGGCACTTGTTTTCAAACCGATGGAGTAATTTAGCTAACCAAACCAAAGATGCTGTCTATGTGTTTTTTTATATTACCAAAAGGAATGCTTGGAGCAGTCACCCTAGTTTACATATTACCTTTGAAAATTTGTTGATTCTCCACCATGAAAAATGTCAGACGATTGACCATTAGTAGGCTCAAGTAAGTGATGTGACCCCGGCTGCTTTCCATTATTAAGTATTAGCTTTGTACTCAATTTTTGTCTGTCTTAGTTACTTTGTGCGCTCACAATTAATTAACCTAACAAAACCAAAAAAAAAAAAACATCTAAAGAAAAAACTGCTCTCTCATTCTCTCTCTTTCATTAGCAGCATCTGGATCTGAACAGTTGTCCATCATCAGTTGATGCAGAGTACAGTGATCTGGATTCACTTTTAAAAAATTTTGTTATAACTTTGCAACATGAAATTGCTGTGACAGATCTTGTAAGTACAATGCTTGTTTACAAGTGAATTCATTTGGATGGTTTTTGTCTATTATTTATTTTTGTTGGTTTAATTTTATATATTTGACAGTTTTTATTTTATAAATTGTAAACAACTGACTGACTTCTGTTGTTGTTGCTGCTGCACTATAGTTGCAAATAGCAGATATTCTCATTAGTAGTTTGGAGACTGCCATCTTGTATCTTTGCACTCTCTTCTAGTGAGAGGAGAGAGATGTCATAGTGAATATAAATTCTATACAGTACTTAATCCTGTATATGTTTCATACAACTCATCATCATGCAGGTCTGTGCATGCTGTGTTGTTTGTAGCCTTTTTGATATGGTCTGTTCTTTTAAGGTTTTGATTTAAAGAAATGTTGTGTAATTTCCTCACTCAACAAACTGTTTCTTAGAAATTAAGCTTGTTTGTGTTTCATTTAAATTATAGGAACATGGCAAAACTGCTAACTTCATGGCTACTGTCATTTATTCTTTGAAGCGAGAGCTAAATAAAGAGAAACTAGTGTCAAATGACTTGCATAAGCACTCAGTTGAAGTCAGCAAGTATAAAAATTCAATAGAGCTCTGGCTCTACCAGAAACCTAGCTTAAACGAGGTGCTGGATGTGCGAAAGAATATCAGAGTGTTGAAGTCAAAGTTGCGCCATAAATTGGCTGATAAACAGGATCTTGAAGAAGTAAGTGTCGTTTACTGCATTAAATTAAAACAGTAAAAAATGTATACTATGAAATTCAGAAGAGTACCTCGACAGTTTTGAATTTGAAAGCAATGACTGATAATTTCTTTGGTCAGTTAATGTTTTCCTAAAAGTGTGTGTGTGTGTTTTGAGAGTGTGGGGTGCTGTTGAAAATGAAGCATTCAATTAACTAAACAAAGTTTTAAAAATGAATTACTTTTCCCCCAAATTTTTTGTGCAAATATTTATTCTAAATTAACAAAAAGTGTTTTATGGAAGCATGGATATCTATGTTTTGAAAAGTGTTGTACCTTAAAAAAAAACCGTCTCAATTTTCAGAATGAAGGGGTCAATGAGGAACTGAGAGAGATAGAAATGGAGATACATGAGATAAGACAGGAGTTGCATAGCTTCCTAATTGAAGAAGACAGGTGTATGGTAGGTTCTTTGTGAGACAGTATGTAATTGATTTTAATCCTCTGCTGTTAGTTATTGCTTTGTGGTGGTTTCTTTTATCTGGATAATTGACTTCTCTATTTTTTACTTTGATTGGTTAGTGTTGTCAGAATTTCTACAGTGAATTGCAGATAATTTACCAGGATTGATTAGATATTAGGAGATAAAACACAAAAAATTGATGACATTCAGTTGATAATTTGGAATGATTGTGATAGATTACTTTGGCCCAGTTTAGAACTGACTGACTTGTCGTGATGCCATGATAACATAAGCAACAGCTGCATTGAATTGAACATCACGATACTCATGTTCTGTATTTAAGAGATTTTGAATGCAGAATTCTAGTTTGTTTTTGTAACTGGTGGTTTTAAATTGACTTATTTGCTGAAGAGGTATTTTGTATTCAAGTAAATGTGGTTAAAGAAAGTCATTCAACGTGGCTGAATCACTTTTTTTTTTTTTTAAATGTTTCAGTTCACTCTGGCCACAATTGCTGACAAACATTTTCCAGAGCTGTTTTTCTTGCATGCCGATCTTGGTCTTGACAAAGTGTTGGTGAGTCCAGCTCCTGTGTTCCACAGACCAACCTGACCTGTTCTAATTAGGTTGATTTGCCTTGCCTCCCTCATCTCTCCTCTGCTAATATTTGAGGCTGGTATAGAGAAAAGAAATGCCAGAATTAATCCAACGTTTACAATAGAGGGAGTAATTTTAAATATAAATTTTGATATTATTTTAAAGTATCAGTACAACAGATTTATCAATTCTTTAGTGATGTGAACTGCTGCTGGTTTCAGTTTTAAAAAAAATAAGGAAGGAATTGAAAATTAGTTTATTAGATGTTCTAAGTGTGTCAGCTATATTTCATTATTTAAAATTAAAGAATTGGATAGTGTCAAACTCCTTTTTTTTTTTTTTTTTGGTGTATCATCACTTATTTTCTCCATAGTATATTTATTTATTTTGAATTTGTCAATAAAAACTTGCAGCTTTTATCTGTAGAAACATTTTGGTGAAAAGAAACCATTAGGTGATGGATTAAACACGTCAGACCATAATTGGGAGGTTCATTAACAAACATGCCTGGCTTGGAACTATTAAATGATATCTACATGGCCCGTTCGAAAAAAAAATCTATTCCATTTTTTTTTTTTTAAATGAAGCTTAATGATTGGGGAGGGATAAATATGTTATTAGGATAATCTGTCAAGCATTATGCTAATTTCTAGGGATTGCCTGAACTGGGCAGAAATAATTCTTGTCGTTTATCTGGTTAGGTTTCTGTTATTTTTCCCATGTTTTGATACAGTCAGGGTAGTAATTATTTGCTGACCCCTGCAATAGTGGAGAAGAAGGTGCCATATTTATTGGCATACACTAAAAAAAAAAAAGACATTAATTTAGGTTTAACAGATTGTTAATAGAAAGATTTTTCATGTGCACAACTGATTTTTGGCCACTATGAAATAACAACTGATTACAGGCTCCATGGGCAGTATTAAGTTTTTCAAGGACTTAACAGATTGTGGGGAATTATTGGGCACTGTTACAATTTCCTTTTCCCCCTTTTTAGTACTGTCTTCACAATTTTGTTTTCATTCTCCCCTTATCACAGACATATGGAGGATTGCTAAGAATTGGACGAGATATTGATCACTTCTCACTTGGATCTCAGATCAAACCTGGCGTTTATAATTCCTGGTTTGGGGAAGAAGAGATTTTTATAAAGGTAGAGACATTTATAAAAAAATTTTGTTTATTGTTGTTTTCTATCTTTTGGTAAATTTTGAGAAGCACTAACTGCAAAAAGCGTTGTTAGTTAGTAAATGGCGACAAGCAGATGGGATCGGAAAACCAAAGCTAGAATCTAAAAAGAAAATCTCGTACGTTAAAAAACAACAACAACAACAATAACAAACACCTGGCTGAGTGAAAGCCAGAATTTTCTGGATTAGTTTGATTCATGTTCTGTTTGCTTATTTTGAATACATTTCCAGCTCTATTTTGTTCTTGACAAAAGTTATGAAAATTTTCCTGGTTTTAAAATGTATACCTTAAACAGGTGCAGAAGAGCTCATTGAACTTGAAAAGACTAAAATACTATCTGTTGAGAAAAACACATTTGTTATTGAGCTTTTGCACATTTAGATGAAAATAAGAGTAGATGTACTGATAAATTTCCACATCAGTTGATGAAAGTCACTAATAAAGCCAAATAGATAACTCTCTTTGTTTCTGCTTCATTCTGAAGAATAAGTCAATCATGTAATGTTACAGATTGTGGTAGAAAATAGTAACAATAAAATGTAAAGGAGCTTGTAAACCTGACTGATATTTGTATTGTTCTTGTGATCATCTCTCCTGAAACTTAACCAACCAACAAAGCAAATGGACAGAAATTTAGGGAGCTGGTTGTCTCAGCATAAGGAATGATTTGGGGGTTAGATTGTTTTTACATAATATTATTAGGAATAATTAATTACATAGTGATATTTTTCAAAAATTCTGAATTACTCCTGTTTTGTTTTTATATTTTCACGTTTGTAGGAATACCTTGTTGAAGATAATGTTCATTTGACTAAGGAAGAATTTCTTCAAGAAGCTCAAATTTATTCCACAATCAACCATCCATCAGTTCTGCCAATTCATGCAGTTTTCTTTTCCAAGGTAATTTTTCAGGCCCTTGAGGCGCACATTTATCGAGAAGAAATGTGGTTTATACCTTTTTAAAAAAACCTCAGACCTGACAACAGAAGTCTTGTTTGCTGTTAATTTGAGGTTTTTCTAAAATTACTGCGGTGGGTAAATTTTTACCTGGAGGTAACTCGATGTGTTGTGTGCTTGCTTGCTTTCTTTTTTCTAAGTGGGAACTGCCCCAGAACGAGTATCTGAAAGCTATAAAACCCTTTTGTTTGTTTATTATACAAGTCCTTTAATGGGGTGATAAAAAGAAATTCTAATGCTCAACAGATCTCTGCTGAAATAACAGTTTAGCACTACCTGAAACGACGAATTGGAGAAACAATTAGTGGTGCGTTATTTTGTGATGAGAATGCCAAAGACACACATGAACTGAGGATGTGTGGTTAGTGATTGCAGCTAAGGGAGAGGCGACTAGTCCGCTGATGAGCTTTTGCTGTCAAATGGTTGTGTGCACTTGTTGCCACAGTTTCCCGAGACTCGTACAACTGCTGCACAGCGGGGACATGAAGGACCATCATCTCCCTCACTGTGCACTGAGCATTCAGCTATTTGCCAACTATAATGACTCACAACAAACACTTAGGGAAAATTCCGATGCTGAAAATTTGAAGCAACAAACCACTGAACAGCAACACTGGAGGTGTGGCTTAAAGAATCCATCACAGAATGGCAAGGAAATAACAGACAGTTGAAATCTTTGCTCTTTGCAATTGCAAATAATTAGTCTGTTTGGTTCTGTTTAAAAAATCATAATTCCAGCTGTAAACATCAAACAGATGGACACAATATGGCATAGATGTGGTAGGGGTCCTTGAGCTCCTTTGTTTACAGTTAATAATCAAGCCCTATTTTCTTTTAGTTATGTACATGTAAATTGCCTGGTCATAATAAACGTGGCATCTAGAATTGTATTGCTTAAATTTCAAATTTTGGCAGGAATCTGAAACCTTTTTATGTGGACTTTCTTTTGTTTTTCAAACAGTAATCACAATTAATGCATTTTTAAAAAATGAAACCAAGATTAAATTGTACGTAAATAATAAACTACTTGTGTTTATCATTTGTAAAGTAAATATAACCTCAAACTTTTAATGAGCTTGAAAATATCCTGGTATTTTACTGTAATTAAGGGTGCGTCTGTCCTGCACATTGATAGTAGGAGTTTCTTAGATGGAAAATGATTGAAGTCACTCAGATCACATCTTTTCATATTTGAAGAATCAAAGGCAAGCTTATGTTCAAACTCCAGCTGTTGGCCAGTTCTTAAGTGACATTCTCCCAAGAAAGTTTATGCCCAAGGTAAGTTTATTTCTGAAAAAATTAAAAACCCTTTGCTGCAAAGAATAATTAAAAGTTTGTTGTTTATTTTAAAATGCTTTTTATACAAAATATTTTACTTTATTTAAATACATTGAACTTTATTGCTCACAGCGAGAAATATCTTCCTTTTTACTGATTCAAGCACTTTCACTTCCGGTGGGCTCTAAATAAATTGGAGGGTCCATCTTTGTCTTTCTAATTCAGTTCCACTGCTGTGGCACAATTTGGTTTAGGTCTGCTGTGAGACAACAGCTGAATTATTTTTTTAACTGCTAACCCAACAATCGAAGATGTTCTTTTATCTTTGATGAATGCAAAGGATGCAGAAACTCGAATAAATGAGTTATTTACTTACTTTTTTTAAAATGCAGTTTTAAACAAAATTAGGATAAGTTAGTTTGGAGTTTTACCATTTTACCGTATTAGTGGTAATGTAACTAACTAATTAACCTGTGTTCTAGTGACCTTTTCCTGTGGTTACTGTTAGGATCTAGTTCTGAGGAAGACTGCTTTGGTGTGCTATTTTGTTATGCGTACAGTATGGTGTTTCTTGTTTTAGGTAACTGTAGACTCTATTCTCATCTAAATTGATTTTCAATTAGACTTTGGAAAGTCTATGTGGCTATATTGTTTGTTGTTTTGTTTGATTTGATAAATACTGGCTATTTTGGATGCTGGCTGATGGTCTTTGTCATGCCAATGACTCTAAGAAGATAGATTAATTAAATACTTTTAATACAGAGTTTAATGGAAAAGCTATGACCCCTTGTTTTTTGTTCTTAAGAACAGGATAATTTTCCAGCATGCTAATGCTAAAAATATGTTTGTGCATGAATGAAGTCCTAGCACATGGATACAAAATCACTACAAACTGTACGTACTGGTAAAAGTGGTTAAGGTTTCCTTTTTGTAGAGACAGTTTTAATGAAACAAATAAAGTAACTTCAGAGTTAGTCATCGCCAATGATGCTACACTCTTAAGATCCTAAATTGTACACAACTAGCATCATAAGCAACTCTGAGGGTTTTGAGGGCTAACTGTTTACAAAAAAGATCCCATACGCAAGCAGGGTTGACTCTAATGTGTTTGAGGTTTTTATAGCTAAATGGTTAGTAAAATCGCAGGAAATTCTTTAACCTGGTATACTGCATAAAGCTTGAGGAATCATTGCTTTTTTGGTCATATTTGATAAGCTTGGTGAATTGTTTTTCTTGTTTTAGCAAATTCAGCGTATCATCTTGGGAGTGTGTCAAGGACTGTTTCATCTCCACAGCAGAAACATGAGCCATGGAGAGATAAACCCATCCACTGTACTGATCACAGAAGACATGACAGCCGTTATTAGTGAACCAGATTTCTCTCTCACGATGGTGAGTTGATTGCTTGCTTGGTTAAATACAGAAGGCTCTACCCTCTGTGTGATTGACACAAAGAATAATACATGAAGGTGACAGGAAATAATAGTTGTGGAAAAACAACAATTGAATAAATAGATGTATTAAAAATAGTGTTTATGAAGAGTTTCTTATCATACAAAAAATACACTAAAAATTCATAAGAATTCTGATGCTGGTATCTTTATTATTATTAATTTAAAAAAAAATTTTTTTCTATCATTTGATATGAAATAATTAATCATTTCACACAAAAGTCATGTTTTCAAACTTTCTAAACATTACTAAGCTTGGGGTTTGTGTAACTTTAAGATTTTTTAATCAAAATTAAAATAAAATTGTTTTATTTTCTGTTTGTGAAAGATAATGCAGCAGGTTTACGGTGGGCAAAGTAACCAATCCCATGTGGTCATTTTTAATGTATTAACTTTGACTAAGTTAATAAATGAAAAGTTTTGAATCTTGCAGTTTTTTTTTTTTTTTCAGGTGAACCGTAGCAAAAAAGTGTACATATCTATAAATGAACTTAAGTTTTGTGCTCCTGAAAATATGAATGGTTCATATAATCCATTCGCCACAGATCTATATAACATTGGGCTGCTTATACTGTTGGTAAGTGTAATCTACATCTCAGGACTATAATGCTAGGACTTAATTCAAAAAGTAAATATCAACTATGTATCTAACGTATTTGTATTTATTACGGTGTTTTATTGCTTAGTTGACTGATTAGATGACATTAAAAATCTAATTTTAATTTGACAGATTATCTTAACTCTGTATAGATGTCCAGTTGATATAGCTAACTGTAGATTGTTAAACATTATTGATGATTTTAGAATTTTGTATAAATACAATTTTGGGAGGTGAGAAAGTGGGTTAATATTTTAAAAGTTATAATGTTCTCTAATATTTTCTCATTATCTTTTCAGGATTCATACGTTAGAAACATTTAGAATAATTATTAAAATAAAAGTGATAAAAAATATCAAATAGCTTTTGAGCTAAGTGAATATGCAAATTAAAAGGGCTGCATTTGATTTTTTCGTGGTTCATTGTTTGCTGCTGTGCCTGAGTCTCTACCTAGTTTACTTTTGGATCACAAGCGGTTCCTCCTCTTGATGTTTAACTTCAGGATGTGGCCGAGAGCCATTTTCTTTACAAGAAGAACAAATCATTCCTGAAAGGAAAAGACAAGCGGGCTTAATCTGAAGTTATTTCCAAGCTGTTTTTTTTTTTTTTTTTAAATTACCCATTTTTAAACATTCATTATGTCTGGCCTCAGATTTGTTTCATAGTCTGATGTGTTCTGGAAGGAGGTTTGAATACAACTGCACAAAATGTGTGCAAAGGTTTTTCGTACATCCTGAAAATGATATAAATATAAGTTGCTTAGTGGTACCAGCCATCATTGCTTCGCTTTACAGCCCAATTAATGTTTGTGAAAATATTGAATTAAAAGATATTTCTGCTTAACAGTGATTTGTTTAAAAATGTGTGTATAATTTCTTTATAAAAGAAGACAAAATTATTGCCATATGTTTTGACCTATTTACATTATTGTTAAGAATTACCTCCCTTGTTGAACTTTTAATTAGCCTGTTGTATTATTTATCTCAGTAAAAATCATTGCTTTTTTCCCATTGTTTCTATTACAAACAAACATTACAATATAAATCACACATCAATATCATATTTCCTTTCTTATACATATAAAATGGCAGTTAACAAAATAACTACACTTTCCTTATTTAGCCATTAACTGACTGTAAAGTGACAATTATTATAGTCTGTGGATACACCTTGTTTGGCTTCAGTATATCTTGTTTAGGGAAAATTTGTTAGTTTCTTCAGTATTTATCAAGTAGATGAAGACTTTTGAATAATTGCTGATATTCTTTCTTTCAGATTCATTATCCAGAAATACAATTTCCACTCTCACAGAATGGCACTCCAGATATTGCACACATTGATTTGGTAGATAATACTCAATTTTATTTGTTTTTTTTCTTTAAGGAATAAAATGTAGTATTATCCTCTCATTTTTGCTGAAGAATGGATCTTTTCCTCTGTTTTTTTAGGCAGCATTTATTTCTGTCCAGGCTATATGTTGTTTTCTAACCTTGAAATACACTTTTTTTTTCTTTCTTTCTGTCAATACATTTATAAATAAAACTTTATATTTCAGGTTGCTCCTTTACAGGATCTTATGCACAGTATGTTGTCGATTGACCCCCAGAATCGCATTCGGACAAATCAGGTGTTAAATTCTGAATACTTCAGTATGCACTTTCCCGATGAGGACAGCTCTGCTGTAGATACTTCCATATCTGACAGGTACTTGAGTTGTGTGCAGATTTGTTTATCACAAGATGATACAGCACATGTTTTGTGACACCTTGGAAGGGAGAGTACATTGGTAGGATTGGGTTTTGTGTGCCATTTAAAATCAACACTAAGAAACCTATGGCATAAAGGACTTTTTACTATTGGGGTTTGCTTTATCCTTACTTGGTGCCACTTTTCAATGTGTTTGTTTTTATACTGCATAAGTTAATTGAAACCTCATTAGTTCAGGCCCCAACAAGATTTTTATGGCTTTTGTGGGGAATGAATTTTATCGGTGCTGTTTAACTTCATTAAAATGGAAATCTGGATTTTAAATTCAAACGTGACTTTTACAGAACAGAATCACATTTTACTCTTGATTTTCTATTTGTTAATTTGAACATTAAAAGGGATCATTTAACAGAGAACTAAGAAAGACTAAAATGACTGCAATGAAGTGTTTTATTTTTTATAAAAGTGCATATCCGCCTATCTTTAATTTGAATGTACAAATGAAGTCAGTCATAGTCATATATGCTGGCTTGTTTTAAGTCGAGGCAAGGTATTTTGAGCCGGTACTAATACAACAGTTGTGGTGAGAGCGAGACAGAAGCTGCAATAAAACTGAGTTTGATAACTTTGAGATTGGTCTGTGTTATCATCTGGGACCAAATAGCCATTAAAGCAGTGCATGGTGGAAAATTATCAAAAGAGATGATTACTGTTGCTTTGTTTAAATGCATCAGAGTCTGACAACAACCCAGATGTTTTGGAAAATATTTTAACTGATATTTAAGCTCCACGGCTAATGCGTTTTAGTAGAAAGTTGCATACTCACTGATGCGAAGTTCTGGTGGTAGTTGCATTGCCAGCAATCTGTTAATGTAAGACTACAACTGTGAACTCAACAGCTCATTCAGCGAGTGCATGACAGCATAACTCAAAGCTTCAAAGCACAGTGCAGAAAACAATTTGTCAAGCACAACTTGACCTGCATAGAAGAAGGGAAGGAGCAAACCGTTAAACTTGAACAGTTGTCTTTGTATGGCTTGATGCTCTCTAATCAGCGCCACCATCATAAACTGTTATTGTCATATCAACATCTTATCAAAACCCAAAGTAGAGACCGAAGGTGATGACATTCCTACTGGCCAAAATCCACAATAAGTTAAAACATTCTCCTGAAGAAGAATATGCTGATTTTAATAACAGACTGAACAAAAAGTTTGGTAGATGCAGATATTCTGACATGGTTTCTGAAAATCAGTGAAGAAAAAGGAACAAGTGATTTAGGAAACTAAAGATCCTTCTGTAGTTTCATCTGAGGAGGCTGCATACATGAATGAATTATCGTAAATTTTTGAAGCCATGAAGGAATAACACACATCTCACTTTTGGATTTTTTAAAAAAAACTAGTTATTTACAGCAGTAACGTAGCTCTGTTTTTATTCTTTTCTCTCCAGACTGAACTATCAAAGCTGTACATTATAAATCTTTTACAGTGTATCTTGCCCTATCAATCATTTGTACCTTACTGTCAAATAAATTTTGCTCCCTAGTTTTCCTGCTGTCTTTTCAAAAAAAAAGATTTCAATTTTTGAACATTCTGATTTTGTTTAATATGAGTTCTTCAGTGTAATATGTCTGTTTTGCTTTTGGGGAAGTAACTCCTCAAACTAAAATTTATAGTGTTCTAACAGTTTCTCACACCAAGATCATGAAACTACTTTGCTAAATCAATATTTTATAATTCATTATTTTCCATGAAAATTCTAAAAAAAAATGTAAGGTGATCTCAATTTTTTATTGTTTTTAACGATTTTTTGTAGTAATGATTGTTTTGTTGCTGCTTATATATATGTGTGTGTACAGTACTGTACTAAAAAAGGAATAATTTAATAATGAATATTGTACAGCAGACATGATAAAAATTATGTATATTAATATTTAGTATGTCCACCATTTTCTTTCATGACTGCCTGAATAAGTCTTTGGAGAGACTCTCGTAATTCTGTAATAATATTCTGGAACATATCTAGAAGCACTGTCCAGAGTTCATCCTTGTTTCTTGGCTGCTGTTCATTTATTCATTCTGTCCAAATATTCCCAAACATGTACAGTAATACTAAGGCCAGTGCTTTGTGGAGGCCACTCCACACACATTTTTGTGGTGTGTTTTGGATCTTTGCCATGTTGAAATAGGACAAATATGTTGGGATATTGGTTTATTTTAATAATTCAGTGTTAAAAAAAAAAATAACCCGTGTCTCTCAATTTAATGAACTTTTAAAACTAGTTTAGTTTTCAACCGACAAGGTGTTTTTTCTAAGTTTTACCAGAGATTATCAGACACATTTCTTGCTGTTGATGGCGTAGAAAAGTAGTACATTTTAAAAAATTTTATGTTAAATAAATGAAATATTTATAGGTTTAAAGGGTTTATTAGCAAGATTATAATTTTGCTTGTTTTGTTGTATTTATTAGCAATGTAGCCACAGCAGATACTGTTATAGACAACTATGTACATCAGGAGGCCCGGGAAAAGACAGTTGAACTGACGGTAACATCCGATCAAGAAAATGCCGGCATTAGAGAACAGCATGTTTCACCAGAACGTTGCCAAGAGAGAATTATTGCTGAAACTACTGCTGATTTGGTGTCGGCAGAAAACCATTCTGAGGATCTATCTCAACCCACTGTCAAAGGTGATGTAACAATTATACAAGAGCATCCTTTAATATTGGCATCAAATTATTCTGGTGAAAGCAGTGAAACCACAGATGGGAGCAGCAATAGCAATGATGAAAGTGAAAGATCTCTACCAGATAATGAGTATTCTTCCGTGATTGCTATTGATGAAGTCCAAAAAGAGAATTCTGTCTTCACGGTGAAGGAATCTGTTGAACACACGATCAGCATAATCAGAAGTGATGGTGACATTGTCAGTTCTGTGGATAAAGGTAAGGCAATTCATAAATTATAACTAGACAACTATATATTTACTCCACTCGTTAATTTTCTTGTGCATAAAAGTATTAGATTACAACAGTGTTTAGTTTTAGACTTCAGTGCGACACTGATGCACATTGACTTTGGGTTTTATATCACTTGTCCTACATACAAGCTGAATCCATCACAAGGATATAAACAATTATTTCCTGTTCATTTTAAGTTTTTCATAGAAATACAATGTAATATTTAGTTTTATTGAAGGCAGTTTGGACTATTAGAGAGATACCATTTTCATTTCTCTTAAATCTTCAAAAAATATAACTATACTGGGAGCTTTTAACTAAGTATAATTCATTTTTTCCCTATAACTTGGTATATTATTTCTCTCCTTTTCTCACTTTAGGTCCTCTATGAAGTAAACGTTCTTGCAACCAGAACAATTACCAAAATCTGATTTTTTTTTGGTTTTTAAAACATTTTTTGTTTTGATGAATGCTTTATATTTTATTCTAGTACATTTAACAATTAATAATGTAATTCATTTTAATTGTTGTAGCATGTTTTAACAAATGAGAAAAAATGACAACATTAAAGGTAGTTAGTAGAAATGTCTAAGTGAAATTAATAATGGCTGCTGGGAAAATAAAGCTGATTCTTAACATCAGATGTACAGAGGTGTGTGTGTTGTTTTATTACTTCATGTCTCGTGTCACTGGGCTAAAACTCTGTGTTTATCTAAATCCAGTTGCAATAAAATAATATACTAATGATTTTTAAACTAGACACAAACTTGGCTACTTGAAAATAGATAAAAGAAATTTTGTTTTTATTCATACCTTAATTTTCAAGTGTGAAATATAAGTGCAGATCGTCTATAAAGCCGCGTTTTTGTTTGGTGTTGGCAACTGGTCAGCAAACTGTTTGTTTGTTATTTAAAGTCTTCCTGTGGACTTCAAAATATCTGGAATTGCTAGACTTTCTTCCCAATTGTGAAAATTATAAAATTCGGGTGGCTGTAAGCAATAGTTGTAAAGCCTATGACGTCAGCCACCGATTGCCGGGAGAGAGCGCTATTGCCGCTCTTTCACATCAGAAGATAAGTTTCATTTGGTGACAAGTTTGGAGCCTCTCTCTCCATCATTTCTTCTTTGAGAATTTTAATGTTGCGAAAACTATTGGTTTTTATTTTCTTTTCTGCAAACTAATGAAAAAGTGGTAACAAATGTTTGAAAAATTCCATGGAATCTCCTGCTGCTGTTCTGCATTATTTTCTTGTCAATTCGATAAACGTATTTGTCTTCCGGGTCAGAGGTTGTGATTGGATTCAGTGGACGCTGACTGACAGTTGTCATAAATATACAATTTTGAGTGACTGCATCAACATGTCAGATCGCAAACGAAAGATGGATGACAGCATGGGATCTAAACACCTGTGAACGTTTCTTTTTTTCAAAGACAACACCATTCTCTGCTGGAGAAAAAGAACCATCACAAACCCAAAATGAAAACAAAAGTTGGACAAGCCAGCGAGGTAATTTTGCTCTTTTTCATAATTAAAATTTGATAGACTGGTCAGATACTTTTGAGAAATTTCTTATTTCTTTTCTTTTTATTTTAAAAGTTGATGTTCTGACATGGTTATTTTTAGTTATTTCCTGACTATCACTACACTAATTTTAATGTTTAACCACCACTGACAGTGTTCTCTATGAATCATTTCATTTTCCCGTCTCTTTTTCTCTACCTAATACAGCCTGACCATCCCTCGCAGACTCTTCCTGACGGACCTAAAAGAAAGTTCGACAAAAAACAAGCAGCAAAACTGCTATAGATAAGCATTCAAATAAACAAAATGTTAGTGCACATTCTTGTCTTTTTTCTTTATTTTCTTTTGTCTAAAGAAATGAGAGTTTTAGGAAAAATTCCCTAGGTCAAAATTGGACAAGCAAAAACATTGATAAAAGCTGAAGCAGAATTTTTCTTGTCATTCAATAGATAACTACCATAAGCAGTGATTCATAATTTATAATGTGTGAAAACAGCCTACCATATTTGTGCTGTAGTTTGTAATTTTTAAAATATAGAGTTTAGACTTTGTGCACATTAGACATGCTGTACAGTGGTGTTGATTAATTTTTATTTTAAGTAGACCTATATATCATGTAACTTAATGAATACATACTTTATTAGAAAACAGCTTTACAATTCTGACCACATTTTTGTTTTGAAGCAAGTAAACTGAAGTCTGGAAATTTCATATTTAACAGTAACATTTTTAAGCAAACTGGTGATAGCTTTTCACTTAACCATAAACAATAATCCAAGTTTCTTCAGCATCTAATCATTTGGTATGTTTTTAATGGTACCTATGTAAGCACATCACTACCTCTGGTATTGAGCTGCTGTCTTAGATTTATTAGTATGAATAGAATCATAAATATACAAGGTGTAATCAGAAAGTTCCTGGTAGTGATTTTAGTTTGGCAATACAAATAACTGAAATTTGATACATAATATCCAAATATACTCCTAGATGTGCTGATGCAGTATCAGTAGCGATTGGTACATTTAAAGATGCCAGATATGCATCAAATGTTGAAAGCAGTGTTTGGTGATATGACAACCATGCTACATATGAATATTTCTCTCAATTTAGGGATGGTTGAAGATGATCCATGGTCTGTATGGCCAGCAACTTCACGTGGACAATGCTTCAATCTTGTTCATGATTTAATTTATACAAATGCCCATCATAGAAGTTGCTGAAAAGGTTGACATTTGCTATGGCACATCTCAGTCAATTAATACAGATGATTTAGGGATGTGTCTTTGCCAAGTTTGTTCATCACCTTTCTGTTGAATGAACAACATCTTGTCCTTATGTGCCAGGATCTTAAAGAACAAGCAACAAACAATTCAGAATATAGCAGGTAACAAAATGGGTTTGAAGTTATGATTCAGAAACCAAGTGCCAATCATCCCAGTGGAAGACACCATTGTAAACCAGACTAAAGTGAAGAGAATGCTGATAGCATTCTTTGACCGTGGGTTAGTGTACCATAAATTTTCCCTAAAGGGTCAGATGGTCCACCAGGTTGTAGGTGATAGTCATTGAGTTGGAAATCCAAAACATGGATGTTGCATCATGAGAATGTAGCAGAACACGTCACTGCCCCTGTATCAGTTTTTGGCCAAACATTGTATTCCAGTTATTCTACATCTGCCAAGTGATTATTTTTTTTTCTCTCTTCCCCAAAATGACACATTCTCTGAAAGGAAGGTTTGATTGTGTTTCCATTATTATTGCAAATACAATAGGTGCTTCCAGAAATTGCAGAACTGCTAGAATAGGTGCATGCATGCAGAAGGTAACCTGTTAGTATTATATTTACAACAGTAAATTCAGTCTAGAAACTGAGATTATGCCTTTATGTATACACAGTATTGGAAATAATTGCACCTCATGTAAAACTGAAATGTTCCATAGTACATTGATTGATGTCATGCAAACGATCAAAAAGTATCAAAGGACTATAAAAGTATGGGCAGTGAATATGATGATTACTATGGCTCCTGGGAAGGAAATATTGCATGACAAGCATATGAAAATGTAAGTCTTAGTGAAGGCTACTCCATGCAGCCCAACTTCATGTTTCAGGAGCTATATGCAAAACTGAGGAGGATATGTACAGCTGAGAAAGCAAGCTCTAATAACACTCCAAAAGTGATATTAAGTACCTCAGGTTATGTTCAACAAGCCAGAAGAGATCTTGCTAATCCCCTAGCTGCAAGATACACATTAGCACAAAGTGATCTCAGTGGATGTGTATCTGCCTGAAAACCTTTGCTGAGAAGCAACTAAACAGCAAGGCTGCAATGGGATCGCAAAACCTGCTAAAAGGTGCTCTTTACAAATGAGTCTAAGACTGATCTGTTTTTTCAAAGGCAGACCTGAGAGCAGTATAGCAGTCAGTGTGCAATATAGAAGTGGACCAATAAGTGTGGGGCTACATATTAGTCGAGGATGTCAAAGATCTGAAGGTATAGTGATTGCTGATAGATACAGGCAGGTTTTCATTCATTGTGTGCCATTTCCTCCAGAAGATATGGTAAAGATTCATCTTCCAACAGGCATTGACCCCACGCATAGCCATGTGGTGAAAAAATATCTGGAATGTAAAGAAGCTGATGTTATACTCCTATTGTGTTGCTACTGAGAAAGTCAAACAGCAACCAGACATCTTTGATGAATTGTGGAAAGTGCTACAGGATATTTGGAACAACATTGCAGTCCTCCATTAATAACCTGTATTGGAGCACGAAAATGATGTCTTTTACTCTATGTAAAGCAAAGAGCTCACATACCAAATACTAATGCCCTGTACAGCATATTCATTTTGTATATTTTGCATGTGTTTACGTATTTATTATAAAAAGATACCAGATACAGATTTTGATTTATTTTTCTTCAAGTGCTTGGCTGGCATGTGAAAATACCCTCTGTTTCTTAATGAATCCAAGATGCTTTCACAATTACACAATTGGGCTTAGATATGAGCTAAAGAATTGCTGACCAGCTGCTGCTGGCTCTGTGGGATTTGACATTGTTATCCATGAAAACTGGATGTGTAGCAAGGGCATGATCTTCACAATGACATGCAACTGAGATGGTTAGTATTTTCTTGATAACATCTTGCAATCAGAGATTCACCTCCAGACTAAGACTAACTTTCCATCAAAAAGCAACTCATTGTTCTTGTCTTCCAGATCCTTACCTGACCAATATAGTCAGCAAGTGCCAGCTTTTATCAGATCAGTTGACCTTTCTTCATGTCATTCATTTAGTCATGGACATCTAACTTGGGTATCATTCCTGGAAACCTGTGCTTAGAGCTGGATTGCCCAGGTACATCTGATGTCCAGATTGAAGGAAATTTTCAACAGCATTGGTTTTACTCTCTTTGAACCATAAATGGATAATAAACTAGAAAGTCCTATTCTACAGGCAAAAGATCTACCATTGTTTTTTTTAGACATGTTGACCAGTATATCACCCCATTTTTATGCCACAAGAATTTTGTATTAAAATACTTTTGAAAAAGAGCAGAAACTTAATACTCGATGTGCACCACTTGATAAATTTGTTACTATCTTGCTGTCATGTATGACAGTCACTTGCTTTTAGTTTATATGAAAAATGGGAATTTATCTTTTGAAAAGTTCACTCCTGTTATAGTATGTCTTGTCTACTGTATATCACCCTTGATTCTGATTGTTAATGTTTTCATATATTTTTACTGGAAAAGGATTTTAAGAAACCAAAATTTAATGTGTAAATGCTATTTAGAATAAAATGTCTTTTTATAGGAACTGAGGGTAATGCCAAACCAATCGTTGGACTAACTGGAGATAATTATCCATCAATCCAAACAGTTGAAGAAAAATTTGCAGGCTTTCAGGACCAAGCAAGCAAGCATCTCCAAGAAGCTGACAGCATTGCCAGTAATCCTCTATCTTAATGGGGTTTATCAGGTTTACTTAGTTCTGTGATAATTTTTTTTATCCACACAATCAATTAATAATGTTGTCATTCATTTTCTCAGATCTGTTTAATTTGTGTTCTGTAATACTGATCCGTAATAAAATAAAACTGGTCTGTGTAAACTGCTAAATTGTAAACTACTTAAGAAAAAATGATTTTCCACAAAAAGGGCATGTTAATAAGTTTTAATTGAATTAGTCCATAGATACTTTTAAAAAAAAAATTATTTATTCTGATTTGGTACCACCAGTTTGTGTTTTTTATTAAATGAGAAACACCATGAATACAAAAAGTTGAAATATAACAATACCTCCTGAAAGTTGTATTGGGCTGGCACAGGCCCATTATCTTTGAACCTGCTCCATCAGCTTTTCAATAGGTCTAATAGGAATTTTGCTGATCTTTCTTATGCCCTGCAGACCAACCAGCAGCTGCACCAGTGATTTGATGGCTGCTAAGTTGAAAATAACTGCCTTTGGTCTACCAAAGAGGGTCCATGACTGGTTGTTGCAGAATAATAATAATCATCAATGCTAGGACGAAAAGACCAGCATTCCTCTGAAAGTTTAGTACATTTTAGATGTGGTAATTTGAAATAATTTTCTTCAATATAATGGGCATTTTGCATAAGCAATTGTTTTTGCTTGTTACCCAGTAAAACTCCCATTCAACAGGTGCTGTCTGCATTGAGCTGTGCGAAAAACTTACTTGGGAGCCTTTTGCACATAAACGTCTGGATTTAGCGGACCCCCCCCATCAGTCCATTAAATCAAGGTTTTACTGTAGCTGAAATTATTCTTTATCATTCAAAGTGTTTGAAAATTCTGATTTTTCATACCAATTTTAGTAGTACATTATAAATTTATTTAATTAAAGGTATACAATAAATCCATTTCTCTCATTACATTTATTCTGTTTAATAAATTGCATGTCTTTCAAATTATTTTTTGTTTATGCATGCTTACCTTTGAAAAATCAGGATTCACATGAGTGCAATCATCTAATACACCCAACAGCTGATGTACTTTTATGAATTATAGGCATTTAAAAAACATCCTTGCAGGCTGAAGTTGAAGCTAGAAGTCTTTAAAAAGGCTTCCTACAGTCAGTGAATTCTAGAAGTAACAATATTCATTAATGGCTTAAGATTAGTAAAAATGCTACTTCATAATATATCAGTGGGCTTGCTTTAACTATGTACCATGGCATTACCATATTATATCAAATTAAAGCCTTTTCTTAGGGGTTTCTTATTCTGCTGTGTCACTGGGCACAGTTATTATGTACAAAACAATGCTCGGTTACACTCTAAGGTAGAGTATATAATACAACTAGTTTATCCCCCTCCCAAAAAATGATTATAGAATTCTATAAAAGTACTACATTGTATATTTAAAAGTCCCAAATAGGTTAGTTACTTAACCTAAAAGTAAGGGCATAGTTTCATATCTTCTGAATTTGACATGATCAAAGATCCAATTCTGAAATATCATTCAAAATGGTAATGTAGGGTTTTAAAACTGGCTTTACCTCCTCCTCAAGAAATTTTGTCACCTGTAAAATAAAAACAAACTATAGGATATTTCATTATTCAACAAAATTGTAACGGTAAATCTAATACCATAAACCAAGTGATACTATTCACTATTAATTGCTACATTTGTAGGATTCATCCAACACAACAGTAATGTCACTGATTCAAGATTAACTATCCTTAGCAGCAGTGGCAGGTGTTTCTCACCAGTGCCAATTTTCAATAATTAGTAGAGAACCTTTACAGAATCATTGTTGTTGTTGTTTGACCCTTTCTATTGTTTGGTAGTGTGGCCAGAGTTGAATCCCTGAATGAAACTAAACTTCATTCTTTCTTCACCTTCCTGCAGTCATCCAAAAGTCCAATCTCTATCTTGGCAAGTGTACACTTAGACCACAATTATTACATCATTGCCTGTAAACCCCAGACCCAGAACAGAAACCACAATTAAGGGGTGTACAGTTTATGTTCTCATCACAAATTTGTGATCCATACATTTGCATCTGTCAAAATTTGAGAAATAGCACTGGGGTCTTTAAACATGGAAAGTTCAATAGACAGGTGTTCCTTGTATTCTAAGTAATATGAACTCAGTGTGGCCCAGTTTCCACCAATGGTCCTCGTCATTTGTACCATTCACCCATACTAACAAAAACAAGCAAGATTACAAAGGCTGCTACTTACTTGACTGGGAGCCATGCCAATAAAACTACTTGGGTTTAGTATATCGTCCAGCTTGTCCCAGATTGGAGAAAAATACTGAGTGCTCTGGATCCTGTCAACTAAATCATTGTCACCCCCTTCATCTTTAACAACATGTCCTGCTTCATGAGACAGTACTCTGATGTTTTCATGGCATTCCTATAAACAAGTATACATTTTTTTTAAAAAAAATACTGAAGCATATCTTTGTTTTCTTTTAATTCTTGTATAATGGCTGTAGCAACTAAGGCATCTCTTTCTTGTATGGATCCTATGATGTATTTCTGAATTTTTCTTTCAGCTTGTTAAAGAGAAGGCAACCTTTAAATAAAATACAATCTATTCCTTTTACCATATTGTCAGATCAAGTCATACCCATTTTATTTTTGCAAAAAAAATAAGTATGCATTTTAAGTTCTTAATTTAGTAAATAAACCATTCACAGTAAAACTTTACTGTGAAGGGTTTACCCACTGACATTAAAAGAGGTCTAAAAGGCAAAGTAGTTTCAATGTGGATTCAAATCCCTTAGTACATGGAAATTTTACCTTCAGTCTACATATTTTTTCTGGTTGACAGGAAAAAAAAGAAGATGGTGTGCAAGTTAAATTCAAAATTTAATAAATGCTGATCTATTTATCTCTTTTGCAGATGGAAATGACTAATAATTAGAGTTATAGTTTTCTGAATATTCATTTTTCCCAATCAAATCTAGACTCCACTTTTTTTTCTAATACAATTCTAATATTCTGGAATAGGGTTTAAACTAACAATATGACAGTTACTCCAGACCTAATCAGAAAGCTCAGGTGAGGAGAAAATATAAACTGTTCTTACCTGTCTGTTAGCTCCCAATTTTACCATTGCCATTATAATATTTTCTACAGCCATAAACGGTAGTTCTTGCTTAATTCTCCGTTCAATTATCTAGAAACAAATAAAAGATTGTTTACAATTACTCTTTTAAAACATCAATAAAATTACCAAACATTATTTATTTCAGATAAGTTGGTAGCGAGAAGTACTAAGTTTGAAGAGCAAGCTGCAAGAACAACATCACTATTATCAATCAGAACCTAATCTTCAGGCCTTATTGTCTCTCCTGGAAAACACTTTTTACAGGCTGTGCCTATCTAAATCCATCTTGCACTAAGACCTAGAAAATCTACTCAACCAACAGTTTCAACATGGTTAAATATTTTGGCCAATACATAGACGAAATAAATGCTTCTGCTAGTGTTGAAAGAGAATAAGCTACTAGTATTTTTGTTGTAGCTCTTAATGAAATACTGAGATTCACATTGTTTCAACAATCCAAGTTGAAGAAAGAGCTTCCGTTAAAAAAAAAAAAACAACAACAATAGCACAGGTTACCTTAGGATACACTACCAGGCCTTCGAAGATGTTTTGTAGAGTACTCAGCAGAATGTCAGCAGTTAAAAAGGCTTCTGGTAAACTGAGTCTCCTGGGGGAAAGAGACAAAAACCAATCAGATTACAAACAATGATAGAGTCAACTGTGTTATAAATGTACTGGTGAAAATTTAAATACATAGCAATTCTTATTAAGGAGCAAAAAAAAAAAATAATAAACCAAGTAAAACTTGCAGCAAGCAGCTCCTGATGAAATCTTGGCTTTGTTTGGTAAAAGTTAATCCAGCAACTGGTGTTTTTTTTTTTAATATTTACTTGACAAGGGCTTAGAAAAACTCTAGGGTTGGAAAAAAGATGTATATGAACATACACAGTACTGGTTCTAATTGCTCTGATAAACACAACTAACTTTGACGTTGCACCATCTTGGCCATCTACTAATTTCCTTCCCAAAAAAGCTTGATGATGTTTATATACTAAGTCCCAAAACTATAAAAGAATCTGCTGTAGTATGACTCTTATCTGTTTGCAGCTCAGTCCATTTTCCTGAGAAAATATTCAATGCAGTTGCTGGAGTGGAGAAAAGGCTAAATGCATGACTTCTTGCCAGTAATTTTGATTACTCTGCTTTGTTACTGCACCTCTGAACAATATCCATATTAATATTATACATAGACTGTTTTTTTTTTTTACTTGTTATTCTTTTACAATGGCCAGTCACTATATGAAAAGGGAATACATGCCAAATTTTTTAATTGGCCATTTTCATCAAAGCCTGCAAACTATAAATCAATAGCAAATTTTAATCAAATATATCTACTCAAAACTGATTAATTTATAAAACAGTTTACTGAAAGCCCAAGAAAAATCAATGGTCAAAGTCAGTTCACAGCATGTGGAAAACATTTCCTTTCACTCAGCCTTTACCACTTGCTTTTGTTCAGACTAAGAACTAAGCCAAAACAAAACTCTGAAAACTATGGCTTTCGTGGGCTTGTATAACATCACTGTGTTTTGTTGTTGTTGTAAATTGCTTTCAAGACTGCACAAAATTGAAAAGACAGACACCACATGGCTATAATCTGATGATGATTCATGTCAGCCAATGACCAGAAGCCAAACAAATCACACCCACAATCCCCGTCACCAAAGGTCCAAAGCAATTAGCCAACAGCACCGGAGACTGAAAATCCACAGGGTAATATAAAAATTATACAAGCAGTTGGTTGGCAGTGTATGCTCACCACTATACTCTGGTTTTGTTCAGGTTCTGTCTTACTTATATAATGCACTGTTCTGTGCATTCATCCTGCTCTTTAACAAAGGCAGTGTGTCAAAACATTGGCTCACAAAATAGGTAGATTAGACATTTCAAGCTACATGGACAACCCAATATGGATTTGTATGTAAGAATGATAGTAAACAAATTGCACAGCTTGAGTGTTGCGTCGTTAAGCAAACAAAATTTCAAAATAAACGTGAAAAGTCTTTAACAGATGGAGCGTATTTGAAAGAAGCATTTCTTAATAGATATGAGTGTTCAATGATTTAGAAAATTAGGACTTAATTTTGTCTTGAGTAAAGGTCAGTCCCTTGAGAGAACTGTCGAGTGGTGAGTGAGTGAAATGACAGGAAATGTCAAAAACCACCAAACTGCAGCAATAAACAACACTGGTTTTCAGTGTGACACTGGATGCAAGTGCTGATAATAATGATATTCCCTGTCTTGCCATTATTGAGAGATGGAATAAGAAGAACACTGTTGCTTAGAACTACTGCATGAAACAAAAGATGAGGACCTTATGAAAGCTTTTATCAAACGTTATGAACAGGAGTTGACAAAAAAGTTTTTTTGTATAAACACTGATGGTGCACCTGCTGTGATGGGGAAAGGTAAGGGAATGTATGCAGTTCCTAGAACAATAAACTGAGTATCCAACTCAAATTTCAACAAGGAAGCTTCAGTGTGAAAATAAAAAATGTATAACTTAATGCTGTGGTGAGGACTGTTTCTCATTCAGCTCTAATTCACAGAGTTCAAAACCATCCTAGGAGTAATTGATCATATGTATACATTATCTTCACAATAATGTTCACTGGCTTAGCTTGGCAAAGTGTTGGATTGCTTTATAAAATTCCCCAATGCTATCAAGTAGTTTTATCCAAAACAAAAGGAGGACGGACCAAACTACCCTGAACTGGATGATGACAGGTGGTCAGGGGAAGTTAAAGTTTCTGACTGTTCACCTTCCAGGACAAACAGTTCTGCATAGATTTAAAACACACACTTGTGATCATCAAAGTTTAGAAATCTGTAGACAACTTGAAACTAATGAAAAAGATCTATCTTTACATGCTTGGCTCTACTTCCTGAGAAATTAAACTGTTTGGTGCTTTCAGCTTTAGGGTCCACATACCTTAGTCATTCAAAAGCCTATGTGCAGCTAAAAGTTCCAAGTACACATCCAACACTGGAAGCCTGACTCTGGAAAAGCAGGAGCAAAGAACCCACTGTGTTGCAGGACTTTTGAATTGGTATGTATAATATCATTAGTATAATGTGTACCATTACTGGTAAAACAAAACCATTGTTTTGAATGCTTTAAACTTGATATGCATTCAATGAGTAGAGCATTTGTATCCATTATTTGCTTGCAAAATGTAGTCATTGTAGTGTGAACTTCAACATACTTAACTTTTAAATTGGAGGAACAAATTGCAATTCTAGACACCACACTTGGAGTACTGCAGCCCCAGTTCTAGTCCATCTATTGTGTGATGAATAAACTTTTGCACTAATTTTGCCTCAATTTTTTTTTAATGTGTTTAATAAAATATAATTTTTACTTCCCTTCAACTCAGGAAGTCATGATCGTGAGGTCTTCAGGATACAGCACCTGTTTGCACTGTCATCGAGGGTGCGTTCCATCCACTGCACTGACTGTGTCATCAGAGCATCCTGAACAAGACACATCAAATGTCGAGAGAGTGCACAGCATCGTTCACTCCTCATAGGATTTCGCTTGTATGGCATTGCACTTGATCCTACAAGCAACAAAACATTAGATCTGTTGAATGTAAAAATTCAAGGAAAAAAAACATAAGCAGACATCTTTATAACAGAATTACCATACAATTACAGAGATTTTATCAATTTTTTTCTTTTTAGAAAATACATACATACGTATAAATTTCTCTTTTACTGATTAACTGTCCAAATTTGCATTAGAAGTGAATTCATGTTGAAGACAACATTGCCACTCTTCATGGCCTCAAACTTTTGTTTGATATAATCAAAGTCAATATACAAAGTCCCACCATGTACACACACATACCAACAGAGCTCTCATATAATGGTTTCTGCACCAGATACTAAGTTTCATTCCTGTAGTAATGCCTTGCCCTCTTACAAAGCCAATTCCTCCAATCGGTGAGTTGTGGAAGTATCCAAGTACTCTTGATTGGCAAACTTAAATTCCCAATCAAGGCAGCCCCATAAATCTTCTCAGACAAGCACAAAGTTGTTTGCTTTATCCTTGGCACAATGGCTAGGCAGCTTTGCTCTTCCAATTGCACAAGCACTTTCATTTAATCACATTTTACTAGTGATCAGAATTTAAACTCCTAACATGTCCAGAAATCTCAACTCTACTTTATTTGTCCCTTCACATCAGTTGTTTTTCTTTCTTCTATATATATAAATCTGGTTCACTCCAATGGCTTTGCGTGTGTTCCTCACTCATAAATATTTATTTCCTGAATTCTTGAGGATCGTTTTATGTTTAGATAAGAAAAACAAATGGGCAAAAGAGAAAGGATGGAAGCAAATATTTCTTATATTAAATCTTTTCTGGTTTCTGTTACTTATCTTTTCTTGACCAATAAATTATTTATTTTTTGAAAAACAACAAATGAACATCCTCAGTTATCCCAAATAAAAAAAATAATATACATTAATGCTCAAAAATAAAATACTCAAGATAATAATGAAGCACCAAGTGCAATACAGAAATTTCCTATTAGGTCGTTACAAACATTTTGTTGGTTTTTATATTATGTTAATTTGGTTTCATTTCTTGCATGCTTGTGACAGTGTATGTAGATAAGTTATATATCATTTTTTAGTGTATGCTTTGGCATACATTATGCACAGCCTACCTTTCTAAAGATCATCAAATGGATATTTGTTTCAGGTTCTGAGTGAAGAGTGGATAGAAAAGTTTTTCATGCTATTTGGCTTCACAAGTTCAAACCAGGCCACAAAGTGAGTGAGGCAACTTGTAACATTAAGCAAGCATCAGGTGAGGACACAGCAAATGAGTGCACAGTACAACGATGGTTTGTAAAGTTTCAATCAGGAGATGAGAGCCTCTAAGATAAGAAATGTAGTGGACATCCTTCCACCTCTGACAATGACCATCTAAAAGCCTCAGCTGAAGCTGATCCAAGAAAAGCGGCATGTAAAATTGCTGGAGAGCTTGACATAAGCACTGCAAGTGTTTCCTGGCATCTTGGCACAATCGGCAAGGTGAAAAAGCTTGACAAGTGGGTGCCTTATGAGGTGAATGAACAACAACAAAATCATCAATTGGAGATCTGCTCTTTGCTTGTCATAAGAAACAAAAATGACCCATTTCTTGACCAAATCATTATGTGATGAAAAACGGATCCTTTATGACAATCACAAATGACCAGCACAGTGGCTTGAGAGAGACAAGGCACCTAACCACATTCCAAAACTCAGCCTCCACCCAAAAGTCATGGCCACTGTGTGGTGGACTGCAAATGGTGTCATCCACTATAGCTTCTTGCAACAACAATCACAGCTGAAAGATACTGTCATGAATTAAACTCTCCAAATGACAGCCGGTACTGGTGAATCGAAGAGGCCCAATTCTGCTCCGCAACAATGCTCGTCTTCATGTTGCAACTCTTCAGAATCTGAACACATTGGAGTGCGAAGTTCTCCCTTACCCAGCCTATTCACCAGACCTTTCTCCCACAGACTACCATCTTTTCAAACACCTCAACAGCTTCCTCCATATGAAATCCTTCTCCAACCAAGTAGCAATTGAAACTGCCTTCCAACAGTTTATTGAGTCCAAAAATCCAGATTTTTTTCAAAATGGTATAAATATGCTTGTAACTCATTGGCAGAAGTGCATTGATTGTGATGGAACTTACTTTGATTAATAAACTTCATGTTCAACAATGACATGAGGTATCACTGTTGCGTTAAAAAACCAACAAAAGTTTTGAAACCACTTAATATTTTATTAACATTTCCCTGACCAACTCACTTCTGTAGAATTACAAAACATTAGTGTAATTTTTAGACCAAATAAATGGTAGTTCATAAATAAATGTTTGGAGACAAAGATTGCCTGAACAATTTTGTAGCCACGAGAATGCAAGAAACCACAAAATCATCACTTACATTTGGTGCACTATGGATATATTGTTCTCGCAAAAGGTTGTACTTAGCTCAAGTATTTCTCAGAAGCAATCATTTAGACCACTAACTCAGAAAAACATTTTTTTCTCGTCACTTTCTGAATGAAATTCCTCCACCTCAGAAATATTGCGCGCATGTGAATTTGTAGGTCAAACCACCTTAAGCAAAATCTACTCTTCAGCATTTCACTTACCAATTTGGTCTTTTTCAAACGGTTCTTCTAATTCCTTAAAGCTCGCCAAGATGCGAATGTCAGAGCAAATCTGGAATGAAATAGCATTCAACAGTAGACGCACCATCTGGCTAGAATTTCCTGTAGTAATCATTTGGAAAGCCAGTTTGACAGAATTATTTCTTTTTTTTTAACATTAAAGGCTTTCATTCTTTACAAACTTACATTTCCACAAAGCAATCTCATTTTTTTATATATGATTTTAGCAAAGCAAGAAAAAAAAATCTGTTTTTAACTATACTATTAAATCTCATCGTGATAACCAGGGTGCATTTATATAACTTTTTATTCTAATTTTTTGAAGAAACATTGTAGTTCACAGCTTTAACAACACACATCACTAATTTATTTGGTGTCGGTACCAAAATCACTGAGCAGAAGTTGTCGAGGGGTGGTGACTGTAATCTCAATTTTAAGGAGGCCAGCACCCACAAAGTTAGACACGTCCAGCTGGATCACTGATGACATGTTAAAAGATGCAAGTACTACTTAAAACTAATAATTAAAAGGGCAAACATGGCTGCTTGCTTGAAAAAGTACCGTATTTCTAACAGTATTATTTAATGGGGAATGAATCATAATTTAGTAGTAACACCTAGTAAAGATACCCTGTTGAATTGAGGACAATAAAGCAAACAAAACCATTTAAACTGGTTAACACTTCCACCACCAAATGCAATTTTAAAGACTATACTGCATAAGTTACAATTCCAGTGTTTGTTTTGTATTTGCATTACCAATTTGCCAGTAGGTTTAACACAGATTTTAGGCAAGATATTTGTAAAGTATAATAAAGGAGAAATTTGATAAGATAACTCACTTAAAAAAAATCAGCTTATCTTTTGTTCATTAAAATCCTGTGTAACTAATTTGTTTGTTTCTTGCAAATTTACAAGTCAGAAGCACTTGATCTTGTTCTGTACAGATGTTTAGCAGAGAAATGTAAAAACTGTTGCATAGGTTGGTAATCTTTTACTATAGACTGAAATATATAACAGTTTAGAGAGTTGCAATAGAGAACTCTGACATGAGATTCTGAATGTCACTAGTGGAATATCTCAGGATTCATTTCTTGAGCTTATTTTTTTTAAATACATGCCCGGTTTAGCATAAAGTCTAATTGTTTTAGTTGACTGGTCTACCAAATGGCAAATGAAATTCAATGTTTCCAAGAGTGAATGTCCTAGCATCAAACAAATTTACTATTAATATAAATTATTGCAATAACAAAAGCAGAAAAAAGGATTTGGGGGTTAGAATAGATAAAACCTATAGAAGTCATTTGCCTAGAAGCTGGTAGGATCTTTAGCAGCACTCTTAGGCCAGGGCTGCAGAAGCTTTGGTTGCCCGGTTTGGCAATCTTTTTAGAAGCCAAAGATAAAAATGTTCTTTAGAGCATCACATATCACTAAGTGTCAAGTACAAGGTGTATAAATGTTCTGTTAGAAAGGATTTTTAAAATTCACTAACCAATGGAAGCAGAAAGTGTAAATATTTTCAAAATAAATAAAGATTACATACTTTTTTTTTTTTAGTGAACATGGCTTTATATAAATTTTAACAACTTCTGACCCCTCTGGTTTACTATATCTATTTTAGTCAGCCCATTCCAAATTCTTAAAATTCTACAAATCAACAACAACAAAAAAAAATGTACACTTCTTTGTAACTACATTAAAGGAATAGCAGCTTACAATACACTACAGGCCACAGTGATGTAAAAAGAAGACCTCAGACTCTCCCTAAGGCACTGTCAGAAGGAACCTGCCGACAGGCCAAAAGTTACATAGATCACATCGTGTCACTGTTCGTTCCTAGCACACAGAAGATCTGCTGTATACCTCTAGGTTATAATATCCTTCCATTTTTTTTTTAAAAAATATTATTTGCATCATTGAAATAATAATTATAATAGAAATGCAGTAGATGACAAATATTTTAGACATAAAGGCAGAAGTTAACAATCTATCTAGAGGTCACACACAATGAACAAATTGGTACAGATGCCATCATAACCCTTTCCGGTAGCGAGATGGCTTGAAGAAAAATAACAGAACCTTGATTTCTAATAAGGGGCCTGTTAGAGAACCATTACTGGCAGTTTTGGATTGGTTTTAATTAAAAGCTCACATCTTAAACCCCGAACTCTCGTTTGGCTTTTCTTTTTTTTTTTTTAAGGAGGTGGGGTGCCTGAAGATGAAGGTGAGCATGTTAAAAACAACAAAAAGGTGTAAACAGGGGAAATGTTTCCTTCTTGTCACTATATACTGAAGAATAGTGTGGAGATGGAGGAGGTCTCTAAAAATGTACTCAAATCGGGGACCCAGTAAAGCCCTGACCTCTCAGCTCTGCTACCGAGCCATCAGAGAGTACTTACAACCTGTTTCTGAAATCTTTGTTTTATTTCTTTTTCTTTCACACCAAAAGTTTAAATTTAATACTGAGAGTCGACTGGTGGAAATGTCCTTCTCAGTTTAAGGATCACCCTGATGTGTTTACAAGATCCCATCCAATCTCCCTTCCCCATGAACCGCAAAACTTCTGAAAGACACAGTAAATAGAGAAGGTGGAAGGTATCGATCTCTCTGTTGTCCCCCCACCCCCCAGGAAGTTTCTCCATTAAGAGGGTTAATCTGTGTCCCTAAACCAACACGAGGAGAAATAATGGGAACAGATGGGATCTACGCCCACCACAGACACACACACATTAAGTTAAGCTATTCTAACGCCCCCACAAGTCAGTCGTAGTCCCGCGTGCCTTGTTAGGCCACTCTATTATTACAGGCGATAAGCAGCCACGTAGATAATTAACCTTTTTTTAAATACAGAATGGATTTTATTGTTCACCTTTATAAAAAAAAAGAGGGGGGGGTTGGGCTGTCATCCCGCCGAACTAGTCCACCTCGAGGTGGGAGCGCCACCCGATGCGATGATCGATGTCAGCGACGACCCCGTCCGTCCGTCCGTTCACCAGATCCACCGCGAGCTCAGCCAAGGGAGGAAGGTGAGATAAACTGTGACATCATCCGCGGTTACATCAGCGCCGAGGACCCCCCACACACACACTTGCCTGTACCGGCAGGTCCAGCAGGTGCGAACATCGTCGGCGAAGTTCAAGGCTGACTGTCTCGGCGGAACTTCGCCTCAGCCATTCCTCGGTGGATGCGCCGAGAGGGTTCGCCCGGCTCGATCACCACCACCACCACCACCATCAGCACCATCACGCAGAATGAGTAACGTCCTGAAGCTGTGCTTTCCTTCTCGGAGCAGAAAGTGTCAGAAAGCCAAGTTTTCGGCCCGCTGCTCGATCATGCAGACGGCTCGCACCTGTGCAGAAGGTAAGTTGGCTGTGTTTATTTTTAGCCTACATCCGTCCGCCAGCCGCATGCAGTAGACGTCACCCCCTCCCCTCCCCTTCCCTTCTCACCTGTCGTTCGTGAAGGCGGGCGTAAACACGGACCAAGAGTGCAGAAACATCAGCAGGTAAACTGGCGCGAGCCCTACGTGAAGGCATTCGCCCGATTTCCCGGTGTCACCCCCTCGTCAGTCAGCACAGAGCAAACAACAGGTGATGGGCGGTCGGCTCTCCTCCGTCCGGTTCCCGATTAAATAGATCGTCCCTTAACCCGCACAGCGACTTCGTAATTAACAGATAACCAGCCTTCACCCGATTACAGCACTTACTATTTGCTAAAATACAAGTCCAGACGGGGGAATTAGCAGCAGCCGTATCCTAACTCCCATAGAGGCATTTAAATTCCCCACGACAACATTAACAGAGAGGATGTATTTACAGAAGACCAGCATTTCAACAGGTCTGGTAAATTTGCACAGGTGGTAAACGTAGTCAGTCTCATGGCATTTATAAATAATCACAAAGGGAAAACAAAAATGCTAGTCTCTCTCCGACAAACTCTGAGCATAAAACAGCAGCTTTTCTTTCATATTTTCATTTAGGTAGATAAAAAAAAAAAATAGAATTAACAAAAACCCATTTAAAAAACTTCTAGATTTTCTCTTTTAATGTATTTCTTCACTACTGCTGTACAAAAGTGCACCATCGACGTTTTATGAAGAAAAAAGAAATACTTGGGATTTCATATTTGGTTTTGTGAGCAGAGCTGATGTGATATTTCAGTTTTCGTCAGGTAGCTCTCCCAAATGTTCATTAGTTAATTTCTTTCTCACACCTCTGGGGCATATTATACTGCACGCAGCCAACAGCTAAACAACAGTTGATTATGTAGACAGAAAGCTGCCCCACTTTTCTTTCTTTAAATTTTCCCCATTTTATCAGATGGTGGCTCTAAATTTAGGACTCCAATTTTACTGAGTATCTACACAGTGGATTGTATACTTTTGCTGTTACGGCACAATCACCATACAAATAATTGTAGGAGTCGTCGCCAGCGGAAACTTCGCACAGTTAGTAGAAAAAACATGGCATCATTGGTGGTTTCCTAATTTTCTAGACCCCAACATGGTGGTGTGGAACGAACAGTTCTCAGCTGGAGACCAGGCCGACAGCACTCGGCTAGCCTTCTGGAACAGCAGCTTTGCAGCATGTTATAACTGCGGCAGCTTTGACCTTGAGCGGCTAGAAGAGCGGGCTGGGATCCGGATGAATGGAGAATCATATGGAACCGAACGCTTTATATGCACCATGCCAGGATGTGGTTGGGAGACAAGTTTCCAGTTTGATGATGCCTGTAAGTTTGTTTATTTTTTTAAATTCAACTTTATTATTAAGCATGACAAAATTCTGTTTCCAGAGATAGCGCCGAAAATTATCAGTCAGATAAACCTAATCCATGCGACTTTTTTTTTCTCTCAGTGATTTATGCAAAACTGTCACATTAACAAGATGTTTTAGTCAAGGCATTCAGAAACTTTAGTTAAAATCCCAACCTACCAACCGTAATTATTTCTGACAGAGTATTTTAAGT
The DNA here is from genome assembly GCA_018389105.1 of Nautilus pompilius. Classification (NCBI taxonomy): domain Eukaryota; kingdom Metazoa; phylum Mollusca; class Cephalopoda; order Nautilida; family Nautilidae; genus Nautilus; species Nautilus pompilius. The sequence continues at coordinate 2,843,340 of JACATO010002204.1, read as the reverse complement.
GCACAAATTATAACAATATCACCTGACCCCCACCCAGCTTGTTAATATCTAGTTCATTATCCTCCAAAAAAAAAGCAGGCAGAAGGGATTGTTCTAACTATTAGTGTTTTTCTAAAAACATTAATCAAGTCAAATTGCCACTACCCACTGCATGAAATTTAGAATTTACTTCAAATTAAATGTGCAATAATCTGACATTCAATTTACAGACAGTTCAAACTCCAAGCATGGGATCTAAACTAATATTCAAAATGTTAAACACTAAATACTTCAAATTTAAAAACAAACAAACAAATTTTAAGTAGATTTGTTTATTCATTTGACTGTCATTTTAGATATGTGCAACATTAAAAAAAGGGTATGTTAAAAATGAACGAAAGTTGATTTAGAGACTAACTTCATTTTGACAAATTTGCCAATGTCAAAGCCTGAGACCAGCATGGATCTATTTAAACTAACAAACCAGAGACAATTTGTACACAAGGAAAATTGCTGAAAGTTTAGCATCCAATATATTATTACTCATTTGTTGGCGTCCCCCAACCATCTATGAGGTGGAGAGAGAAATTGTTAAAGGAGAATAAATATACAAGTTATCACTGAATTTCATGTCAGCCTTCCTGAAAATGGACACGAACTCTGACAAACACTGCTACATTTACAGGTGTAAAAAAAAAAAAAAAAAATGACACATTTTGAATGAAAAGTGTGTTTATTTATCAGTGACCACAGGGCTATAGGTGTGGCTCAGAGGAGTGCGAATTTACTTACCTACATATAGCAGGCTCAATAATTCCGTCAGATAGCCCAAATATACTGTTTAACCTTAGGTGACACACGTTCCAGCAAAATACTTGACTCTCCCATTATAAAAACTATGGATAACTCCCAACTTGTTCTACATCAAAGTCAGATGGTAGGTGACACACGTCCCAGCAAAATACTTGACTCTCCCATTATATAAACTATGGATAACTCCCAACTTGTTCTACATCAAAGTCAGATGGTCAAGGCATCTTTTTTTAGTCCCTTGAAGTGCACTTACATGTTAATTTATCTTTATAACTTAAAGTTTGTCAGTTGACAGTGGATTGATTGATTTTGATTGCAATTTACTGCACATATGAAAAGAACTAATGGTTTCTTAACAAAAGTCACCAATTATCATTGACACTAATTACTTTGTTAGATAATGAAAGGGTGCAAGTTGTGAACATTTGAAATATGATTAAAAGAAATAAGAAATCAGTTTCTCTTCTTGTTTATAAAAAAGTTGCAGAACTTCCTCCTTGTATCACATCTTTTGACACATCATTCCAGTAACAAATTGCACATCAAAACTAAGATGAAGTTATCAAGTGAATCTCAAAGTTGAAAAGGGACTAAAACTCTCTTATCAAGACCACCACAAATGACTATGCAAAGTGACCTTAGTGTTCATATAGTTCTGACATATTTTTATACTCTCACTTCAAAGCTAAAAAAACACAAGGAACAATGTGAGGATATTCAGCTATTTGTGATTGTGGATCATTTTCACCCAAAAAATGGTTTAGACATGATGATGAACTCTCAGATGGTTTTTAAAAGTCTTGCCACCTTAGAATCTTCTAGCATTTATCTAAAGCAGATTGCAACATTCCATAAATAAGCCATATTTTATCAATAACAGTATCGCCATGAAGCTCACATTTTGACCAAAGGCAGAAATGAGATCTTTTTTACCATTAGAAGAAAATGAAGACCATTTTGCGAATTGATAAAAGAATTTTATTAAAATAAAGCTCAGTATGATCCTCTACTAATTGTTTGGGTTAATATGTAAATGTGAAACATTTGTTTACAGTCATTTATATAATTATATACCACTGCCTGTCTTTCAGGAGTAAACTCATTTTAATTTTGAATTTACTATTAGTAACATTTTAGAAAATTTTGTAAACTTAAGTTAGTTGCCTCCCCAGCCCCTGTTGAGCTTTGGTTAAATGGGCTACTGTAATTAAAAACCATTACAGAGGTAAAAGTTGTTATCAGGCTGGTTCACCTGAGAAAAATCTGGGAGTGGTGAAAGTCAGGTCAGACACAAATACCTAGCTTGCATTAATGAAACAAAATGCTAATGCATGAATAGCCAGACTGATAATTTACCATAGAATTAGGTTTGTCTTTTTTTAAAAAAAAAAAAGTAGAATAAGTTCTTGCCTATTATCATGTAGTTTGTTTGCCATGAGAATAAGTAAAGTGGACCTCACTGGCTTTTTAGACCCTATTCTGACCTTGTGGTAGAAGACAGCCCTTTTTTTGGTTCACTGCCATGAGATATCTACCTAAGTTACTTGGGTACAACTGGTGGTGGTCAAGGTGAGAACCAGTCAAGAGTTATTTTTTCAGATGTTGGAGAAAAAACATGGACCTCAATAGAAATTAAGATAATTCTAAATTTATACAGTCAAGAAATACATCTTTTAAAAAACTAAGGGATTATTCTGAAAGCAAACTGACTTAAAAGCAATGTGTATTTCTTTTATCAAAACTTCCATTAACACTGGTATCTCCAATGAAAAAAGAAATCTCAAAAAACAACAGTACTCTTCAACTGCATGAAAAATTTAAAAAAAATATATAAATTAAAAAGGCAAAATGTAGAAATATGAATGTCATAAAACTCAGTGCTTTAATGTTGTAATTAGACTGTGGGGGCACTGACATAGAGAAGGCAGATTTACAATAGCCCTGACCATTGTGCAGAGATATTAGCAGGAACATCTGTTATCTACAAAGAATCTTTCAGTGGACAGCAGATGTGAAAGTGTTGCATTATTAACCCCCCATCCACTTGAGTAATACAAGTTGTGAGGGTGAACCAATGGGATATGTTGCACAAGCTTAATTTTTTACAGAATATAATAATACAGAATAAATTAACCAACAAACATTTGGACAGTTTGTTAAGTGCAGCCTACAACTACAATTTTTTTTCTTCTAATAAAGTTAATTAATAATATTTAGCTTCCACATATTGAAAAAGTTAAAGCATTATATTGTGGAAAATAATAAGTTAGTAGAAGTGTTTTAGAAAAGGATTCTTAAAGATCTTAGACGTGAAGAACAACAAATTTCATTTCTTATGAAAACCATGAAATTGCAATATCAAAAAACAAGACATCATAGTTATATCATTAAGTCCTTAGTTTGTACACATTTTGAATATGCTAATTTAAGAAAGGCTATTCAGTTGACCTTCAGGGGACCTGATAGAGGCTCTGAAAATAATCAGATTTTTAGTGCATGGACAATTTTTTTTTTTTACTACATGCAGTTTCTAACACTAGAGATCATAATTACAAGCTAGGTAAAATTGCAGCACAAGTCAGTATTAGAAAAACTTTTGCAGGTGGGTTTGGATAGAATGAGAGGAATAAATTACTAGCAAATGCAGTCATTAGTGATACAACAACAAATAGATGCGTTTGTTTTCAATATCTCAAGATACTGAGATAGCTAACACTGACGCTGGAATTTGAACCAGGAATTTCCAGTGTGGGGCAAACGGTGATTCTTGGTTCAAATCCCAGCGTCAGCATCAGCTGTCTACAGTATCTTGAGATATTGAAAGCACATATATATACGATACAGCAACAATTTAAAAATTGTGTTGATAAATATTTCTCTTCCCAGGGGTGCCTCCGCATTAGCCATGTTGTCTTCTGGTATCCTCGTAACCACAAAATGAATCTAACCTTTCTCAAAGTTTGACATCCACTGGGTACACACAACTTTTAAAATAGACAGTGGTAAATAAATTAACTCACTTAAAATGTTCTAGTCCCCCTCTTTTTTTAAGTTGATCAGTTTTACCTATGGATAATACTGGATAAGGTAGGTTGATGTCACGTCTAATTATCTTTTTCTTGTCTTTATCCATATTCTTCCCCACAGCAATACCAACATTAATTTTTTTAAAAATATCTAATTTCCACTGATTAAGGTTTTTTCTTTTCTTTCTGCAACATTAAAATTGCTGAAACTCCAGGTGCTGCTTTAGATATTTTTATTTTACCTATTATTTTCAGTGGTTTTGTTTTTTTTTTAAATTTTCATCTAGTAGTATCATAATGGGCTGCTAACCTGTGCAGAAATATCTTTAAATCTCTCTCTCTTTTTTTTGGCTGCTTTCATTGATAAAAAGTTATCAGCATTAGTAAAAATAAACTTCGCTATCTTTTCTCCTAATAATAGGCTCTCTGTCTTGAGACAAAACTTTTAATGCTGTTTTTCTCTTATCTAGCCGAGTCTTGTTGGCATTATGAAGCAATTGGCTGGCCACGATGTGTCATGTACTATCCTGTAAAATACATGCTGCTGTGGGCAAGGAAACACAGCCTGCCTGCAACGGTGAGGAAAGATATCAGAGAGAAGAAAATAACTGGAGAGAAAATGATCCAGATGGCAAGAGATGGTGAACTTGAGGAAAGCCTGAACATTGACAAGAAAATGGCAGAAAAAATCAAAAAAATTCTCCACGACAAATGGGGAGCAATATTAAAGTGAACCTGAGAATATTATTTAACAAATTTTCCTCTCACAATATAGGAACACAGAATCTGAGTGGAATTATCAGATATGGGTACAAAGAAATATTTTTATACTCACTTTTTTCAAACATAAAAATTTGCTTTTTATACTCAATATTTGGTTTCAATTTTTCTGCTAGTTATTTCTTTTTTTAATCTTATGGTGCAAAAAAAAAAATTTGAAAGTCCATTCAACCAGCAGACAAACCAGATGTCATATATTAGAGAAATATTTTTCACATCACTTCAGTTCCATTGCAAAATTACTGTAAGATTATTCACAAGATTCAGATGTTGATAACATTATTTTGTTACATTTTTAATATCTTTTTCCTGTCATGCATGCAGCAAGCTTACAATTTTATCAGGAAATGAGATGGCTAAACAAAATACACTAAACTTCTACTTTTGAGAAACTACAACATTAGAGTAAAAAAGAAAGAGAGAAAATGGAGAAGCTGTAGTTACTCTAGCCCAGGACTTTCCAACTTATTAACCCTAATTCTGCTGGTATTCACTATGTTTGCTTATCATGCCAGTCATAAATAAAGTGATCCCCAAACTCTCTGCCATCACACTGCAGGCAGAACTAGGGTTAACTGATGGGCCAGACTCACCATTGACCAAGAATAAATCCTTTGCTGATAATATATAAATTACTTAAATTCAGTGATCTATTATTAGTGCAATGAATTAGTTATACATACATACATAGCCTAACTATTGATGTTTTTTCTTTAGCCTTAAGGTATGCATATCCACAAAATACATAGTTAATGCAAAATTTGTTGTTTTTATGCTATGTCCAATTTTATTAATTTTCATGATAGAAAATATTTGGAAGCATAAATGTAAACAAACAAAGATAAAATCTTTTGTCCAAAAGAGTATGTAGTTGGGAAAATCTCTCTGGCTGTAAATGAGAGCCATTTTGAAACACCATCTGTAAATCTTGATTTCAACTCTACATTGCACTGAAGCTTTTCCATTTGTTATGAAATAATGCAAAGTGGTTAAATGTGCCAAGTTCTGAAAGTGGTTTACAAACAGTAGTAATTTGATGTGAAACACTATTCTGCCAAAAATTTCATGTTCAAGTACAAGGTCTGATCAAAAGAGTTCCAAATCTAAACTTATTCTTACAAAACTAAAGGACAACATAGTTAATCAAATTTATCCCCCTCAAAGTAGTCGCTGATTGAACACAGTGATTCCAATGATCCTGCCTTTTTTGAAACATCACTGGTACTCTTATTTTGGATGAAGGTTGGCACATCCTGAAATCTCTTTTCTTTTAGGATATGTTTTAGATTGGGGTGTCAAATCTGATATGGTAGGCGGAGAAACAGTGAAATGGAGTGCTTGGTCAAAAATCCTCATGTGGAGAGTGCTGAAAGTAACTGTGTATTGTCATGGTGCAACATTCACAAACCAGACTTCTATTTTTCAAGCCACTTCTGTAAAACTGCATCTCTTAGGCATTTCAGAATGGCCAAATAAAACCACCAATTCACTGCCTGACCTTGTGGAACAAACTAATGGTGCACAACACCTTCATTGTCAAGAAACACAATCATCATTTTCGCATTTGAGTGCATCTGTCTTGCTTTCTTTAGTCAAGGTGAAGATGGGGTCTTCCACGGAGATGACTCACATTTAGTCTCATTCGTAGTCATAAACTCAAGTCTTGTCACCTGTAATGATGCCAGACAAAGTTTTCATCACTCACTGCATGATCAATGAGTTACTGAAAAACTGAGATGACGTTCCAAAGTGAGAACTCATGAAACAAACTTTGCCAAGACCCACCTAATTCCCAAATCTTGAGTCAAAATTGTTTAGCATATGCCATAGGAGATACAAACTTCTTTACCACTTTATGAATAGTCTTTCATCTGTTACCATGAATCACATCATGAACATGACTAACTGATTTCTCACTGGGCTAAGATGATGAGCAGCCAGAGTGCAGATCATTGACAGAAGTTCAGCCATTTTTAAACCAAAGCAAACCATTCACATGTTTTCTAACAGCCAAGAGCTTCCCTAAGTACAGTTTTTAAAGATTCCATAGGTTTCCATGACTGTCTTACAGAGTTTCACACACAATTTGATGCATAAATGTTGCTCCTTCAAGTCAGACATTTTTCAGTGGGGCAGAAAAATAAAGACATCTGCACAAAACAGTTCACTCAAGATTAAGACAAGGTAGTAGCTTACTGTCAGAGGTGTGATGTCAGCAAGTGTTGCCAACAATGCTACTTGTTTAATATCCATATAGAGAACTGAATTTCCCTAATAAATGATGTCCCAGAACCTTTTGATCAGACCTTGAAAACCAGAGCCTTATAACTGGGTACCGAGAGCATTAAAGTATTTCATCATATCAACAAGCCAATCGCACCATCTGTTTACTGTGGAATATTTCTTGACTTGTCAACCATAAATTTGTTTATTTCAAGTCATAGTCCAAAGAAACATTCCAGAACTTTTCTGTTGCTTAACCACTTCAATATGGTAAGGAAACTAATGGTGTTTGGCATCAAACCAGTCATAACATGATCCATGCCAACAACCTGTTACATGAAGCTTCTTGGTGAATAATGCAATGGCAACATTTTTGTGAAGCTTTTCTTTCACCAGTTCTAGTGAATCTGACTTTTTTCCTATCATGGCAGAGCACCATGTGTGATTGATGCAACAAGTTTGTCATCATCTGAACAATAGTTAATGCTACTTGAAAAAACAATCTATAACTTTTGTTTTGTGAAAGCTTACCATTGTTGCCAGTTCTGTTATTCTGAAATTGCTGTCAATGCCATGTATGAATATTACTTACATCTATGCTCTCATCCACCAACAGTTAACAAGCCACAAAATATGCAACCCTACTTTTTTCGGTCTTCAGTGAGATCACATATTTCAGCAATGTTACATTTGATTGTCTGAGTGGACAAACTGATGAGAGAGCAGAGGTATTTTCTGGACAGTCTTTTATACAATCCTTGAAATCATCTTACTTTTTTTAGCAATATGTAATCCAAAAGATAGCTTGCTTTCACTGCTACCTCAGATACCTGGTTTGGTTTGGTTTGGTGGAAACACCTTGACTGTGTACTAAAGCTTGTTTTAGTTACTGAATTTTATTATCATGCTGCTTTCCATTCAATGTTTTATAATTATCAGCACAGTTTTGTAGTGACATTTTACATTATACTCCTTTGGAACCAATATCCTTTGGTTAAATATCAAAACAAACAATTTTCTGATTGAGGGATGAAGTATTTTTCTGTCCAAACTTCATTAAAATTATGTTTTAAAATCAATCTTACGCTTCCTGGATATCACCATTTGTAATTGCTACATGTATCACACCAACTGCAGTTTTATATTAAAACACAATGTATTTTAAGTAAACAAAGCATTGCATTTGTACATCTTCATGATCATTCTGTCATTTTCAGGCTGTTACTATAGTGAAAAGCTGAAAATCTATTTTGGGTGTTGGGAGTTGGAACACCAATCCTAATAAATTAATCTCCATATACACATCATTATTAACAAACAAAGGATAAAGTGGTGAATGTTAAGCATCCTGAATCAATGAATCAGTTTCAAAAAATATCTTCCCAAAGTGAGACTTCCCACACCACTTTAACTTATGCTTTCACAAAACTCTCCTTGATACAGCCTTTGAAATATTTCGTACAATCAATAAATCACAACTTGATTGGTTTAGTAATAGTATTGATGTAACCTGCTGTCAAAGCTAAAAAAAACACAACAAAAACTGTGCTTTAAATATCTTGAAATCAAACACAAGCAATGGCTGAAGGTGTTAGACAAGTGCACAAAATTATCTCAGCTTGAGAAAGAAATTGCATTCAGAAATACTGGTTAAATTTGATAGAATCCCCACCCCTGCTATCTTTCAGAATGTATAGTGGTATCAAGGCAGCATTTGACTGTGTACCAAAAAAAGTTGCTTCATTTCTCAATGAAAATAGTAATTTGATCAGAGAAAAAATCTAAACTAAGCCAGTGGGTTGAGCATTTTCAATTTCTCTATAGTAATGGAAATTATACTTCCAATCCAAAAGATATGTATTAGGCATAAACTAAATATTGAACCAATTTATGAACCCTCATAGCTATTAAACACCTCACAATTTTAAAAGTGCCAGGAACAGATGGAACATCACCTGAACAACTTAAGTATGGTGAATGGAGTGTAACTAAACAACTATATGATTTAATGTTAGTATGTAGACGTTTTAGCCAAATAAAAATGCTAACTTTGTGATGTTGTATAACAAGCCATTTCCTTGGGCATAGTTGGAAAAAGTTAATAAATCAATTAGCTTGACATTGGTTCTCAAGATTATTTTTGAAGTCAACACAGTTTTTGGTCTGGAAAATATACAGTAGATATGGTCTTTACATTGAGACAATTCTAGGAAAAATGCAGTGAAAAAGTGCCCATTGCATGTAGCATTTATCAATCTTACAAAAGCTTTTGATTCAGTGACCAGACAAACTTTATACCATCCTCATCCTTTCATGACAGTTGGAAGCTTCTGTAAAGTTTGATGCTTATAATTTTGATCAATCTGTAATTTTAAAATGGTTTTAAGCAAGCCCATGTACTCACACCTACATTAGTTTGTCTTTCTTTTCAGTAATATTGAAGAAAGCTTTCCATAATCCTCTGATGTTATTCGGTATACTAGAAGTGGCATGACTTCATGAATAAGAACTAAAAGAACTTTTTATTTTGCATAAACCATTATGCTTTTATTTCTCACACTGAAAGTGGATTACAAAATGTAATTGACATGCACACAGAAAAGGCCAATACTACTTTTAGTTGTGACAATAATAAGCTGAAATACTAGATTACATTTGAGATTTGTCTTAAGCTCACTGTTAGATGGCAGCAAAACAGACTATCTAAAGTCATCATAAGAAACTCAATTCAGCAAAACTTCTGAGCTTAAGAACAGTGACCAAGGAAGTAACTGGTTGTGAGATATTTTTTTGAATTTGTGGGGACAGTTTTGTATTTTAGAAGTAAAGTAAAAAAATCTGCATTACATATCAACACCATTTCTATAGCATGTTCTCTTGAAGCTTCAGCTGCAAGACATTGTGAATATAACATACTTAATACATAATTTAAATACTTTATTTAAAAGGTGACTAATAAATAATGGCAGTGACTTAAAATCCTACAAATAAACTGAGATGGCACAATTCACGAGACTAAAATCTGAATAATATATAACCTTTCAAAGAGTAGTGATAACAGTAAGTAGTTTTTTCAAAACACATCAAAACAATATAAGAATATTGTTGATATAAATTCTTTACATTATGTGACAATAATTTTTCCTTAATTAAAAAATAGATATAATTTTAACAGTTCATTTTGCTGCCTGTGTAGACATTGTTTGATGCATTTAGTGGCATCATGATGATAATTTGTTCTAGATAGAATGTGAAAAGATAGTTGCATCACTTGGCTCAAGGTAACTGTAGTATCATAATGATCAGTACTGCTGTGGTGTCCTCCCCTGTCAGGTCTTTTATGAACTAAGCCACTCTGCCAAAGATGGCTGCACCACATTTTGCAACCACATTTATCTATTTCCAGTTTATGGCCTAGTTTAGCTAGATATTCCTGCTCATTGGCAAGTCATTGCTGAAGTTTTAATAACTTCATTGTGTGAATATTTGTAGGTTTTATACTTATTTAACCATACTATAGACAAAGAGGCCCATGCAGCATGAGAAATGTTATATGACTCACCCTTTGGATTGACAAAGAATGATAAAACCACATAACCAAGGCAACAGCAAACAGTCATGCAAGAGGTCACATACAAAACATCCTTATATTGTTTTGTTCAGTGTACTAGAACAATCTGGTATTTTTTATCCATCCCCCTCTTTAAAAATGTAAAACAATTTTTTTTTCTTTTGGCACAAAAAAATGTTTAACTTATTCCATTCATTATGTATGTACTGATGGCCAGTTTGTATACTCCATTCACATCAGGCAAGAACACATTGATAATTTGTCAAAAAGATGGGTATAAATCTTATTTATTTTCAGACTGCAAACAAATGACAAATTTTAAATGGTTTTTCAAGAGATAATGCACTAAACATATCTTGTTGGCTTTGACCTACAAGCATTCAATGCAAAACAGTACTTTGTAATACTCGAAATGTATATTAACAATTTCAGTAAGTACTGCTATTTCAGCAGCACTATTTTTCCTTTACATCTGAGACTTGTAATTGCTGTGGTAAAGAGTAATTGCTCTTCTACCCTACATGCGCGTGCACAGCTGAGCTGAAGGTTTACTTCACTTGGTTTGACAGAAGCAGTTTGCCTTACTCACTCATATTCTAGGCCAGGGGGGGGTGATTGCAATCTAATCTATAATGCTCAGATTGTCTCAATTTTCTCGTTGCTCTTCTTGAAGAGATTTGAAAAATTCAATGATTAGTCGGAAACACCTAATCGGCGAACATACTGGCTAATCATTTCAAAAGACAAATACTGCACCTACAGAGAAAAAACTTGGATACTAAGTCATTAGCAGACCACAAGTAAATTTAACTTTTTTTTTTTAAATCTTAAAATTTAACCTCTAAAATGAGTTCTAAGAAACTGAAAACTTATCATTTTTATACTGAGTGGATGGAAGAATATTTTTTTACGATGAATAATTCAAAATGTGTTTCTTATCTGCTCTGAATATATTATCTTTTATCAAAAAAGGAAATTTGTGGAAAGGTATTTTAAAACTGTTCACAAGAGCTATGAAAGCAATTTTCCAGTTAAAAATGAACTTCGAAAGGAGAACTAAATTCAGCTTACTGGACAAAAATTTTTTTTTTTTACATGGCCCAACATGAGAACAAAGGCAGCAACAACAGCATCATTCTGAATAAGTGGCATACTTATAAAACACATTAAACCTTTTCAAGATGGAACAATATTAAAGAGGCCTTTCTAGAGGCAGCAGATTTGTTGTTTCCAGATTTTGAAAATAAAACAGTGTCTGCTATTAAGGAATGGCTGAAGATTTGAAGGAACTGAAAAAAAGGACACATAGACGAGTATTTTTTTTTTGTTTCAATTTGATAAGTCTACAAATGTGATTAACACATCGCTGTTATGTATTTTTATTAGAATGATGTTTGAAGACATGACTTTTAAAGAGGAACTTCTTAAAATACTACTATTAAAAGAACACACTCAAGGGGTCAATATATTCAAGGAATTCATTAACAACACACATCTGCTATGGTTGGCCCAGCCAACAGGTTTATTGCCTTTTCGAAAGGTGATGATATGTTTCCCAGTTTTCTTTATAATCACTGCATAATTCATCAACAGGCTCTATGCGCTAAAAGTTGAATATGATCAATAAGAAGAAAACAAAGCAGAACACAGACCTTTTACTTCATAATGATATTAGATGGCTGAGCAGAGGAAAATTTCTACAAAGATTTAAGGATCTTTTACCTGAAATTAAGGAGTTTTTGGTCACTAAAAATGAGGAATACATGCAACTTACAGACAAACAATGGCTTTTAGATCCAGCTTTTTTAACTGACTTCACAGCCATTTTGAAAGAACTGAATTTAGAGTTGCAACGTAAAGATAAAAATGTTGTTTACATGATTAGCTCTGTGAGCGCTTTTAGGAAAAAACTCCAATTGCTATCTTTACAGTTACAGCAGCACGAATTGCGGAATTTTAAAAACACCATTTCAGAGCTACAACTTTAGGATATGCACACCTTGATAATAGTTGTTACATTGAGCAGGTGCAAAATGTTATATCAGAATTTAACAGATAGTTTCAAGACTTTACATTACTAGAACTTGTGGCAACATTTGTGTGCTTTCCATTTGGTGTGAAAACTGATAGTGATGGAATGGCCCTGAGAATCGCATCACTGTTCCACATGGACACAACAGTTGAGGATGAAATTTTAATTTTACAAAACACCATTCAAGTCAAATCCAGAGCCTCAGAGGGAAACTTTTGGAACCTAATAACTGCTGGAAAATATCAAATACTTGAACATGTCATTCATTTGACTGCATTTTTTGGTTCCACCTACCTTTGTGAATCAGCATTCTCACATATAAAGATTATTAAGTCTAAATACTGATCCACTATGACTGATGACCACGCAGAAGCCGGTTTGAGGCTCACAATAAGCGACTACTGTCTTGAGTATGAAAAGCTTACAGACACCATCCAACACAAATCATCACAATACATAGGAAATAAATCATACTTTCGAAATTAAAATAAAAAATATATTTGTACACTGCCTTCCACTATTCCATCAGTCACAGGCATTATTTCAGCTAGGAAGCTGAAGTTTGGACACAATATTGATCAAGTGTTTAATGGTTCTTTTTTGTTTTTAAAATATCATTTTTTTTTTACTCATATGAGGGCAGTGTACATTGAATGTACAAATACTTGTCTTTTTTCTTGACTAGTTACTATAAATAAGGTGTATTTTAACTGAAATAATAAAAATAATAATATTTGCCAATAAAGTGCTTTTGTTACATTTTTGTCTCTTCATCTATATCAGTAAGTATGGGACATATTTCCTGCGACATATTTAAATGTATCACTAGGTGAGATTAGAAATTATGCTGGTAGATCTTCAAAGGATGTCTTTGAAAAAAGTAGATCATATGGCTCTAAAATCTGGCCACCCCGGCTCTAGACAAACATCTAAGGTTTGATCACAGAAATGTCTAAAAATTTAGAAAAAGATAACAATCCATGAATTAAAATGTCCAACAAAGAAATTCTTGGATTATAGTATATATCTCCAGACTGGTGGCAGATTGATACACAAATAGTGTAGCTACAACATACAAGCTGATATTCAAAACCATGTCATTTATACTTTTGACTGATTAAAAGAGGTAAGAAATATTAATTTTAAATAATTTTTCTGGATAAATATTGTTGTAATTTATGTTTTTTGTATCAGTAGATACAGATTCAAGATATTTGCATTCTTGCTTCTCCTTCCCTTTTTTTTTTAAGAAAGTAAAATCTGTCTTTGTTAGTAACAAGTTTATCTAAAATAAATTATTATTTTGATTTCATGCTTTATTTAATACTACTTCAAGAAAAAAAGAAAATCACAAAATTCTTTCTTACCTTGTGTATTGAGGCACCCAAACTGGAAAGAGAACTGAGACTGTCAATGTCTACTTTCCGACTATATGTTTGTCCACATATGCCATAATGCCTAAAGACAAAATAGAGAATCTAACAATGGTTTTGTTTCTTATACAATTCCAAAATCTTGACTCAATGGTTTTAATCTCTTACAATAAAACAGTTTATTTTCTTTTTATCCTACATGCGTAATCTCAAAAGATAATTGAAAATTTTTTCCTTCCTTTCTTCACCTGAATATCATGGATTGTTCTTTTTGTCATAAACTTGGTATCATTTTAAAAATCTGAATTTCTTTAACAATTGGATAAAATCTTTCAGCAGCATTTAACCATTTCAACTTAATATATTGCAACTAGATCATAATGCATACTTATAAACAATATTTTTTGAAACTGCTCAGCGAATAAAATTATTAGTTTAGAAATTTGTTACAGAAATTCCACAAAAAAGGCTTTACATAAGTAAACATAAATCCATAAAAAATTATGAAGGGTAAAGCAAGTTAATACAAGATTTGCATATGCTCATTAAAGTTTCATGACAACCCATTCCCCAGAGATTTCACAGTGGGTATTATGAAATACTTCATTGCTTGCATTAGAAAATTAAGCCAAAACAATTACACCAACCCAAGTTTGTTTTATTTTATCATTTACAATAGCATCTTCTTATGAGTTAAGCACCTTTCTAGTCCATCCCCATCCATTAGTAGAGTACATTCTTAGTGACACTGAGAGCCCAGAGTTACTTCTAACCTGTCTCTGTGATAATTCACCAAATTTGTACTTACTCCTTGAAGCCAGCCATTTCTGTCACAAGGTTGTCTAGAATTTCAACCTAAAGTAAAATCAAAACTATCCACTCACATGCCCACTAATGGAAAAAATGTGTAACAGGAACTTCAGCAGTTAAACAAAAAGTAAAACAAACAAAAACCAGCACAAACATTTGTTTTTAAAGACAGTTTCCAACTGTTAAAAAACAAACAAAAACCTCTATAATGAAAATGTCAAATAGATTTTAATATCTTAAACAACAATCACTATACCAACCCAATCCAACTTAATAGAAATACTGGCAGCTTTTCACCACAAAATTGTATCTTGTGCACTGTTAATCTAGAACTCGTTACATTTTGGAAACTTCTTCTTGAAGTGCTATCAGGAACCTTTTTCATGATGGAAGGGTTTCAAAAGATGACTTAAAACCAAATGTTTAAAAATATATAAGCTATGTAAAGTAGCAATGACCATAATTGCTGCATCAACCAAAATAATTCTGATCATTTTTGTTTAAGTGTAATTATATCAACGCTAACCAAAAAATGTCTAAATATTAAATTATCATTTATGTATTTCTTTTGTTAAAATAGTATTTTCTAGTTAAGATAATATTGTAACGCATGCATTTTTTAAAAGTTTAGTGTTTTATTCCTCTTTTAGCACCATCAACAAAATAAATTACTACATTAGCACAAAATCCCCATGAATATAAAAGCAATACCAAATTAGCTCTATGTTAAAAATGCATTTTTACACATTGTAATGAACAATTAATACTGTTTAAAAACATAATCCATCAAGTTTGGTCATCACATCATATATGGAGACAAAAAAAAAAAAAAAAGAGTTATAGATCATTTATATTTCTAAATGCTGGTAAAAATATACATGCCATACTGGTTCTAATTTCTGTTCATGCTCCAATAGGTTATCAAAAACTGCCCAGTCTGTATTAGGATACTTGATTACTGTATTTACAAATACTACATGAAAATCAACCATCCCTTTTCAAATCAGCTTTACCATTGAAAGTATCATCTATGCCAGCTATGAACTGATTGTTTATTCATAATATTTGCTTACTTGTTTGTTAGTGCACCTTCCAACTCACATACTTACCTTGGCCCCCAACAATGGTGTTTATGGATAGTGTTGTTCAATAATACTTTAGCACTCTATTTGGGCATGTTATTGTTACATCATTGATCATATAAACTATAAGTGACATGCACAGTGCTTGAGTCAGATTGTTTGCTATGCTTTTACCATACTTGTCTTCTAACTACAGCAACAATTCTTTCCCCATGTGTTCATTTACTCATTTGAAATTCTCATAGCAAATATTGCGTATTGTCTGTAGAAGGGCTAGAATTAAAAGTTAGAATGCCAGAAATGGAAAGCTACATGATCAAGTACAAGAGCTGCACAATTTTTTCTTCCTGTATCATTGACAAAGCAACTGAGAGTAAAATTGCTTCATATTTTAGTTTTTTTTCACTTTCATTTTCACAAAAATCTATGCTGTCTACTGTGTACAGTGTTACTTGGTTTGTATTGCCATTTAAAGATATTCTCAATTTAGTTCCTACACAGCAATGTATAAACTATAAAAATTTTGGTTTCATTTTCAGTTTTTGGCAGCTTTTGATATTTTGACCCACAATAATCAGTGGCAATCAGAACCATATTTTTAAGCATATAAGTTGATTCTTTTTCCTGCAAGGGCCTGACCATCAACTTATACTCCACTCTGACTTATATATGGACGAAATCATGATACAGGTAACATGGGACCCTTAAGTGCCATGGGAAAATTTATGTATGATTGTATGTGCAGAGTTCCAGCTAGCCCTTTTTAGCATGGCGCCACGCCATGCCTCTGGTCTACAGCGCCATACCTCTTTGTACAATGACATGCCCTAAATTTACAATGCCATGCCCCAAATGGTGCAAAACAAAGCCCGATTTTCCTTTTTGTACAGGTATACAACCGCCGCATGCAGAACTTTTTGAGCGTCCCCTGGCGGGAATTTTCCAGCCGCTCTGCGGAGTTGTAACTTGTGCGCGTGCGCATTATACGCCATTTAGTTTACGCTTCGAAGCATAGCACGAGTACACAAAAGACCTAACAAAAGAGCGGCAGTCTTAAGAGCATTTTTCTTCAACGTTTTAACATACAATCTAGCCTAATTCAAGGTCGTCAATTAAAGCTATTGCATTTCATTATATTATGAGAACTTGTAAATGTATATATACATGCATTGACTTTGTTGCAAATAAATGTGAACTTGTAGGTTTGTATGATTGCATAAGTTAGTAATACTTCACTTAACACCTACATCATACTAGTATTAAACTGTTATTTATCAAATTTGTCTTGTCATTAATGCAAATAAATGTGCCCACAATACCATGCTTCCGCACCATGACTGCACGCGATGTGCCCTGTTTTATAATATTTACCATGCCCGTTTGAAAACCTAGCTGTAACACTGATGTGCGTGTGTGGGTGCATGCTGACTCAGATTCAGTTACCTCCCTTTTATTCAGTGCTTAGGGGGCACAGATATCATTGTGTTAGGGGAGCTTCAATTTGCCAAAGTTGAAAAAAAAAATATAAATCTGTACTTGAAAATGCCTGCTATAAAGAAAAGGAAAGCATATACTGCAGCCTTTAAGCTGTAAGTGGTGAATTTTTCTAAAAACAGTGGTTGAAATATGGCAACAGAACGGCAGTATGGCGTTAGTGAGAAACGTGTTCGTGATTGGCGAAAAACAAAGAATTCATTACGACAGACTGAAAAAAGCAAAAAGGCAACCGTGGTTACAAAGCTAGATGGACCAATGTTGAAGATCAGCTTGAAGACTTTGTTCTGACACAACGTGCTGCTTGTCGTGGACAAAATACAATCCAATTATGAATCAAAGCCCAACAAATCACTGAAGAACTTGGACTACCAAATTTTAAAGGGGATCCGTCATAGTGTTTCCCTTTTATGAAAAGAAAAGGACTTAGAATTTGACAACGCACAACCATACCACAAAAACTACCAGCAGATTTTGAGGAAAAGCTTGAACATTTTTGTAAGTTCATATGAAATGAGATTGAAGTGTGCCATTAACGTAACCAATGTAATAAATACAGATTAAATTCCTTTAACATTTGATATACACCACTGTTTTATAACCCTGACAGGAATTTTATACTGTTATTACTGTACAAAAGTATGATCGTACTATCGACTTATATGTGAATGAAGGCTTGGAAAACAGGAAAACTGATCTATTTGACTTATACTCCACATCGACATCGACTTATAACCCCAAAAATACAGTAATAGTAATTGTAGTAATTTTTAATTAGTTTTTTTCGGTTTTTGCGGATGAAATAAGCTTTAACCTTAACTTTCCAAAGAATAAGGATAAATATTTACCTTATCCTCATTATTTTCAAACAGTGCCAGAAAACTTGCTTGTGTTCCTGTTGTTCCCTTCACTCCACGAAATCTCAGATCGTTTCGAGCCCGTTCTACATTACGAATGTCCATGAGAAGATCCTGTATCCAAAGACATGCTCTTTTTCCCACAGTTGTTAACTGAGCTGGTCTATATTTTAAAAAATCTCTTTAAAAATACAGACAGCAATAACGTATGCTTCATTTGTTAAGTAATCCTATTGTGTCACTAGCAGTGTTTTTCATTTTTAATGTTTTGAAACCTTTGCCTTTTCTCCTGATCCTGTTAGCTTATCCTTTTATTACAAATACTGCATCCACCAACATACAATGTTTAGACAATTACTTTTACTAAAGCTGACAGACACAATCCTGTAAATCCCCACCACTTTTTAGACTTTAGATACTCTGTTTCTTGACTCTTTTTACACATGAAAAACATGATGCCATAGTATACTTCAGTAATGGAGAAAACTGTTCTTACCAAATGTTTCAAAAGTAGGCAAGCAAAACAATACAATAATTTTTTTCCATTAACATCTACTACAAAACTTTTGGAATTTCAGCATGAAATAGTGCATAAATTTATAATAGACACTATTATATCTCAGATCGGTGTCCTCTGTAAAATAAAGCGAGTTTACAATACTATTATCTGCTATTGTAAAGTGTATTTTAACATGCTGCATCATTTTGTAGTTATTAAAATCCATGTGCTTAATTACTTTGGAAATATAATATAAAAAGGCTGTTGTATTTATTTTAATACATTATAATTTTTAATATACTTTTCTATATTTTTTTCTCAATAAAACATATCTTTAAAAAAACTATTTAACTTCCTAAAAGTTTTTTATATTTTATATAAAGGTAATTATTATATACAATTCAGCACTCAAATTCGATACATGCCTAGAAGAAATAAAATTAGTACTGAGAGTGGAGGAAGAGTTACATATAAAACAGTATTTAGTAAATACAATCATCTTTTTTTTTTTTTTAAGTTTTAACTGAAAACTATGAATGAAAAATCCAATGACACCCACTACTCTTTGCTGGAATACTTCACTGTTATACCAGTTTTGACCAACCATATTTTAAATGCTTTTTTGGTTACCTATGACCACCCTGTTCCATTAGTAAAACCATGCCTCTCAGCACCTTCCACCTACAAAGGGATCTAGCTTCAAGCTGGGCAGCATAGTTAAGAGATTAGTTATACCTTGCTACATTTGATTAGCTCTATTTAAATAGAACCAGTATAACAGATGAAAACAAAGCACAGCAGATCTCATCCTGTGAAAAGATCTGGTGAAGCTGTTCAGATAACTGTACCGATATAAACTTACTGGAGGTGTGTATAGGCTAGACATGGTACCAGCTTTTGTTCATCTGCAAACACAGCTAAGCGCTGGATACATCTGGCCAACTAAAAAAATTAAAAAAAAAACCCCTCAATTTAAGCACATCGAAAGCAAAGCATTCACTATTTTAACATTATTTACTCCATCCAGATCTTTAAAGCCTTCAACCAGACAGCTTGGATTTAAATAGAAAAAAATAACACTGACAACTTAATTTCTGCCTTGAATAAGATTACAAGATGTGAATTAAGGCTAAAGTATATAACATAAATGATGAATAAGCATACTGTTAATAACATGAAACTCAACATTTAGGAAAACAGAAAAATCATTTTTAAAAAATCAACACTTTAAATTATATTTTCTTTCTAACCAAAATATATATTTTTTCAAAAAATCAATTCTTACTTTTGGTAGCAGAATATCAAAGGCATCCCGCATAACAATAAGATCCTGTTAAAAAGACAGACAGACAGAAAGAAATTAAAATAGATACAACTAATTATATTGTATAATTGTTTAAATAAACTGAGCAATTACAGAAATTGAAAGTAAATTTTTGATAACAAAACACCAACATAGATTGTTCTTGAATTACTCAAGCTTGTAGCTTAGCAGAAAATAAATTCCCTCACAAAACATGTAATGATACATCATTTATAAATTAGTTCTAAGTCATTATAGTTATTAGAGTGATTTTGCTTAAGAAGGCTACATATCATTTTTAATGGAAAAAATAAACTCCAAAACAATAAGCTTTCTTTCAGTGACCAACAATAAGTATAAGATTTTAAAAAATAAACACCAAAATAGATCCCCAGCTATGCTTACATATTCGCTGGCTTCACTGAACCAACTAATCCTTTTCCCCATCTACTGCCTCAACATCCTCAAGCTATAATTCTTCAATTTTCATCCAGCATTAAAATTCAACTAAAATCTACTTGAACATTAACCTTTCTTTAACTTACTGGCTCTATTACCAACAGCTGTCTAATTACATCAATGCAATACTTAGGTGAATCAGCTAGTAGAAGCTGTGTAAACATTTCAAGACAAACTCAGCACACTTTGTAGCAAAGGAAGCTTTAAAACTTTCATAAAAACTTCCTCCCTTCTGACTGTCTGTATCTATAGAAGAATTGATTTGCTTTACCTTCTTTTATATTACCTTACCAAAATTCCTTAGCCCTATTTTCAACTGCTCCAATGACTCAGGTTTACTATGGTTCACTCAAAAAAAAAAAAAAAAATCAAGTCCATCAAATCAAAATTTTCTTCCTAAACCTTGGTTATCTTACAGCCAATAATGGCAATGCTAACTAGAAATTATGCAGCCAAAAGACTTCTAGCCAACAAATTCCATACTTAGAAAAGTTGAAAATAAAAAGTAATCAATCTAGCTGTAAAAAAAAAAAAAAAATTACATATTTCCACAATGATGTGCAGTTTCTTTTGTACAAATTTTTTAACATGTAGCGAATCAACGTTATTTTAATCTTTTGTTCATTCATTAAAAATTTTGAATAAAGTAAGGCATAATAATGTCATAGAAACACATAAATTTTAAAAACAATTAAAGAACTATTACTGTGTTATCTCCAACATAAGCAGAAGTAGCACCCAGATGAATAATAGCAGCAGCCTTTGGACAACATGTTGCAAATGTGTGAATGTGTGCCATAACATCATGGCGTACTCGTTTCTCTTCATTCACAGCATGCAGAAAGTCAATTTCAGTAATATTGTCTTCCATCTCTGTAATCTGTTCATCTGTTATCTGAAGCCCTAATGTCTACAAACAAAAATATAAACCATGAAAATTCCATTTCATTAAAAATAATAATTTAACTACTCACAAAAAAAATATTAGGTTCCTCTTGTTGGATGGTTGTACTTTATAATGACTGTATAACAATATTTAATATTAAGCTTATACTAATAAGATCTGTGAAAAAATATTTCTAATTAGAAAAGTGCAAAAACTAGAAAATAACTGATTTGCCAAATTTTATCATTACAGCACAAACAAAAATTTACGATTTACTAGTAATTTCCAATCAGAGATAATAATTTTTAAAAAATATCATGTTTTCTTTTAAATTTTGAATGGAAGCATGCAAGTGACATTATAGGAAATTACTCTTTTTTTTTTCTACTATTAAATGTTCAAGTTAAACCATAAGCATTTTCAAAAAATAATTTTACTTTATATTCTGTGATGTTTATTATAATATATATATAATTAACAAAGCCTCCTTTGAACAACAGGGAGACTACTCCATTATACCGCAGGGATGCAAGTATCTCAACAGATTCGTGTAAATTCTTTATTTTGAAAAGACAATTTTTTTTGTGAATTTCAACATCAAGCAAACTCAGTTTAGACTACGAACAATCTTCTTGTCAGAGAGAAACTACAGGGTGCGGCAAAATGATCTGACACATTTGTATTTTTAATAAAAGCCAAATAGAGTAAAGAACGAAAAATTTTGTTTTTATTTTCAAAATGTACATAGAATGCCATTTTGTTTCATTTGGTTTTAAAAATTAAATCACTCAAGTGGGTACCGTTATTGTTCAAACAGTGTCCGAGGTGTTCACGAAAGTTGTCCATAACCCGGCGGGTCATTTCATGTGGAATGGCAGCAGTTTCTTGGCGAATGACATCTTTTAATTGCTCAATAGATCGAGGGCGATGAGTGTATAGCTTTGATTTCAGATATCCCCACAGAAAAAAGTCGCACGGGTTCAAATCAGGTGATCGGGCGGGCCAACCGATGTCACCACGCAATGAAATCAAATGACTGGGGAACATCTCCCTCAAAATTCCCATCGCATGTCGAGAAGTGTGGGCTGTTGCCCCATCCTGTTGAAACCAAACATTGTCCTTATCGTCAAGTTCATTCAATTTGGGTTTCAGAAAAGTCTCTAGCATCACACAATATCGATCAGAGTTCACAGTCACTGTAACATTGCCTTCGAAGAAGTAAGGACCCCAAATGCCAAATTCTGCTACCACACACCATACGGTTACCAGAGGACAATGCAAAGGTCGTTGGTGCAACTCACGAGGGTTGTTCTCGGCCCATTATCGTAAGTTTTGCTTATTCACGCTGCCACACAGGTGAAAATGCGCCTCGTCACTGAACAACACAACAGCTGCATGGGGGACATGTTGTTGAATTTCCAAACACAATGCTCTGCGAGTTTTAAAGTCTCTTTCGCTGAGTTGTTGTGCCAACATCATTTTGTACGGATGCATTTGCAGTTCCATGTGAAGAATTCTTCGCAAACTTCTATCGGAAAGGCTAAGAGCAGCGGCGTGTTTCCGGTTGAACTGAACCTCTTACCGCTGCCACATTTTCCGGAGTTCTGGCAGTCCGAGGTCGGCCGGTTGATTTTCGTTTCAATGCTGATCCACTAGCTCTAAAGTTGGTAACCCATAACAAAATCGTGTTTCGAGTAGGTACAGGATCATGTCTACCAAGCCTGAAGTGTACACGGAATGCTCTTTGTGTTGCAATTACGGATTCGTTGTTTTTGATAAAGGTTTCCACGATGAAAGCGCGATGTTCGCCCGTCCAATTCATGTCGGCAACTGAAAACGAAATGAAACAAAATGGCATCCTATGTACATTTCGAAAATGAAAACACATTTTTCGTTCTTTACTCTCTTTGGCTTTTATTAAAAATACAAATGTGTCAGATCATTTTGCCGCACCCTGTACATTAACAGTTCATGTTGTCCATAAAATTCTCTATTTTCTAAAACAAATACCACAATGCTATTAAAGTTTGTATTAAAAATAATGTATACGTTAACCATCTCTAACACTTGTTCTCATTTAAACATTTGGCTCCGGTTTTTCTATTCTTGACTCTGCACAACACATTGAATTTACTTGTTGCTTCTACCACAAATTTTATAATTAAATTATACTGAATTGAAGATTGCCTAAATTTTCATGGTTTTATTTTGCAATATCACATTTTTATATGGATATAGTGGTGGTGGTGGTTTTAGCAGTTTACTACATAACATAATTTCTTTTGATAACTGCTGTCCTGCGAGTTAGTGTCACCGATACAAGATCTCCACGCATGAGTAAATCTATCTTAACAATCTAAAATGATCCTTAAGCGGGAATAAAACAGCGTAAGTTATGGAAATAATTTACCTTCAGAAGGCTTGGTAATATTTTATTTTATTATTTTAATTTTGTTCTTACTGCTGTTATAGAACTGAATAAAGTTATGGGGGAAGCCGAGTTGTTTGTTTTTTTTCCCCGATAACTCATGCTGCTTTTCTAGGTGTGTGTTTAACCTCCTGTATAACACATCACTGGTCTTACAATCTGTATTATTCAGCTCATGACATTTCCGAAAGTTTAGAGACGACCACACCTTTATTCGGACATGGGTGCTCATCTCTGGAAACCATTATCCGAATAAAGGTATCTTGTACTCGGCTAACGTTAAGTCGCAGAGGCTTGGCATAGTATCTTCCTCGGTGATACACTAAGCTTCTGCTCCAAGTCCACGTGTTTTTCATCACGACTAAGTTTGATTATTAAACATATAAGGTTTGACACATACTGACTGGCGCTTTTAAGATGGGCCAGCTGGTCTAGGGGAAGTAACCGACATGGAAACCTGGGGGGGGCAGTTAAATATTATACTACTGGTGCTATGCGAGACCGAGAAAGTCTCAAGAATTTATCTTTCCAATCTGTTTTATTATTAATTTTTAAGTTTCGGATAAAATTATATCTATTTACGCTGTCGCTGTTAATAAATTAGGCATATTAACAAGTAATACTGAGTACATATAGCATACCTTTTGCGCCTTGGCCAGCCATAGCCACAACCTCCTCCAAGTGGAAAACTTCTTCATCTCACTAAAGTTATACGCCATTTCCGGACTAGCATACCGAGATACTAAAGGTGAACGGTACTTCGAGTATTCGGCCGGAACAACAGGACTCCGGCTCACGTCCATCCCCTCCGACACAGGCGTATCTGCCGCCATCGGAATTTTTAATTTCGCCTCTCCCATTTTACGTGTGTCGTTAGCACCACGCGATTCGTACAACAACAACAACAAAAACCTACCGTTAAATAAACCCGAAAAGTCCTAATAATTTACCTACGGGGGATTAAGCAACAGCATAAATCCAGCAACCGTTCTGCTTCCAATCCGAACTACTTATAGATTTAGCATCACGACAGCCACAAATCTCGCAGCATTAAAAAGTTCATCTGCTAGAGCGAGCGAGCGATCCGTATCACCGGCCGAGCAATCTCATCATTAGTTGTTTTTTTTTTTTTCCTTTTCCCCTGTCAGGTAATTACGGAGATATTTCTGACAGCTAATTACTTTCCTCAGCACTGTTAGAACACACACGTCCCGCCGGTTACTCCCGTTGCTATGGGCCGGCCGGTCAGAGCCCAGGCGGGGATGATTGATTCCATGTCTCCAGGTATTTCCGAGATAAAAATGCTTACGGACATAAAATTGCACCACACGCTGTTATATATCCAAAAAGAACTTCTAAATAAGATATTCTTTGAATATTTATTGCGAAGAAGCGATAATTTTTTTTTTTAAAGCCAGTGTCGCCCCCCCCCCAACAACCAGGTGAGTAACTACCCACTAAACTCACCAAAATTGGAAATGCTTTCGTTTTTGTTTCCACCTGTAAACAGGTTACGGCTAACCAAGCGCACTATACTGCTCTAGGTCGGCTTACAAGCTATTAAATAGGCTGTCGCTTGTCATATAAAAGTATTCACACAGCCATTCTTTACCCCAAAGCGAATGACGCAGAGCAGCGAGAGAGAGAGAGACCTTAGATTCCAAATCCAATAATTCTAAACACAAATGTAAAGCAATTTAAAAAAAGAAAAAAATTCCAATTCACCGTGGAAAGAGAATAACGAACTTTAATTCTAAATATCATACAGGTTTCTGAAAACCTGTATTATGGTGCAGGATTTTTAAAATATGAATTTGTAGTCTAGTAATAATACATTACCCACATATGTCTACTATGTATACACACACACACATTGATCCCCACAAAGTAAAATAGATTTAGTGACACAATTTGAGAAAATCTGGTTTTACTATTAAAAATATAGGAAGAAATGATTTCCAGCAAACAGATGAATAATTAATTGTTATAGTACTAGAATTTAACTGAATTCATTATATCTATGAAACCATTTTAACCCTTTGCATACCACTTCACCCCAACCTAGAAGCACTAGTTAGTATGTGTGTTGAACTGGCTATATTTAGCCAACACAATGCACAACATGGAGTTGGATCAATACAGATGTATAGTTATAAAGGGTTATTATACAGGGTGCGGCAAAATGATCTGACACATTTGTATTTTTAATAAAAGCCAAATGGAGTAAAGAACGAAAAATTTGTTTTTATTTTCGAAATGTACATAGAATGCCATTTTTTTCCATTTGGTTTTAAAAATTAAATCACTCAAGTGGGTACCGTTATTGTCCACACACTGTCGAAGGCGTTCACGAAAGTTGTCCATAGCCTGGCGGGTCATTTCATGTGGAATGGCAGCAATTTCTTGGCGAATGACATCTTTTAATTGCTCAATAGATCGAGGGCGATGAGTGTATACCTTTGATTTCAGATATCCCCACAGAAAAAAATCACACGGGTTCAAATCAGGTGATCGGGCGGGCCAACCGATGTCACCACGCAATGAAATCAAATGACCGGGGAACATCTCCCTCAAAATTCCCATCACATGTCGAGAAGTGCGGGCTGTTGCCCCATCCTGTTGAAACCAAACATTGTCCTTATCGTCAAGTTCATTCAATTTGGGTTTCAGAAAAGTCTCTAGCATCACACAATATCGACCAGAGTTCACAGTCACTGTAACATCGTCTTCTTCGAAGAAGTAAGGACCCCAAATGCCAAATTCTGCTACCGCACACCATATGGTTACCCGAGGACAATGCAAAGGTCGTTGGTGCAACTCACGAGGGTTGTTCTCGGCCCAGTATCAGAAGTTTTGCTTATTCACGCTGCCACACAGGTGAAAATGCGCCTCGTCACTGAACAACACAACAGATGCATGGGGGACATGTTGTTGAATTTCCAAACACGATGCTCTGCGAGTTTTAAAGTCTCTTTCGCTGAGTTGTTGTGCCAACAGCATTTTGTACGGATGCATTTGCAGTTCCATGTGAAGAATTCTTCGCAAACTTCTATCGGAAAGGTTAAGAGCAGCGGCGTGTTTCCATGCCGAACGTCATGGAGACTGAACCTCTTACCGCTGCCACATTTTCCGGAGTTCTGGCAGTCCGAGGTCGGCCGGTTGATTTTCGTTTCAATGCTGATCCACTAACTCTAAAGTTGGTAACCCATAACAAAATCGTGTTTCGAGTAGGTACGGGATCATGTCTACCAAGCCTGAAGTGTACACGGAATGCTCTTTGTGTTGCAATTACGGATTCGTTGTTTTTGATAAAGGTTTCCACGATGAAAGCGCGATGTTCGCCCGTCCAATTCATGTCGGCAACTGTAAACGAAATGAAACAAAATGGCATTCTATGTACATTTCGAAAATAAAAACACATTTTTCGTTCTTTACTCTCTTTGGCTTTTATTAAAAATACAAATGTGTCAGATCATTTTGCCGCACCCTGTACTACTGAAGAAGGTACTATGCATCACAACTCCCATGGCACAACTTGTGCTGCTTAATATAAATTTGAAGGGTAAAAGGGCTAAAGTTTGTCTTTTAAGTAACCATACTTGTGTAAAAATCTCTTCTAAAACGATAACCTATATACGTGTAAATACACAATTGACATTATCATTCAGGATATATTTAGAATATTCAATGTACTTTCTATTCATACAAAACATTTTATGAAGCATGAATAATTTTATGTATGAGGTGAAAACTAAGGTATTCATGCATAGAGGCAGACAGAATGTTAGTGCTGCTTTTCTTTATTCATCTTTTGCACATATATAAAAAATAATGCTGATCACAAGTGCTTGGTTATTATAGTGTATTCTAAACAGAAAAGTCAAAATAAATCTATCATAATGCTTTTTTTAAAATTTTTATATTTCTTACTATAGCTGTTGAAAGTCATGTTCTTACAAGCATATTTTATACTTTTTGTCTTACTATATATTTTATTTCACAATTACAAAAGACACTGCACAAAGCATTCCAGCTATCTTATATTTACAATGTAAATTTTTGGCTGTCTTACCTAGAATGTGTGCTAGGCCTTTGTGTATAGCCTGAACTTTTGTTAATGAGAGCAGAGCTACTCAAAATAAAGTCTAACACATCCATTTTTACAGGTAGTTTATAAATGATGATATTTCAGTGGCAAAATACTGCATTGCATTTGAAGCAAATTGATTTATTAGTCATGGAAAAATGAAAAATAAGAGATATTGTCAGTGTTAATTTAATGAGAACTAAAGAAATGCATAATTCTAGTTAACAGATTCAAAGTACTCTAGCTTTATTGATGACAAAATAATCTAAATTCTTCTCTAATATAAGTAACAAAGAATGCATTTTATTTATTTCACTATTAAAAATTATAATTACCTATTTTTTACCAAAATATTTACATCTTGTTTTTTTTGTTTCCAATAAATGTATCACAAAATGAAACTAATCTTCTTAAAGCTCTGTTTCTGACAATAGTTTTAAAAAATCCTTAAGATTTAAGAAAAAAAGAAGGTAACATAAATGTCTGTTTCCTATATACTTGTCAATTATGGGAAGCTAAATGAGAAAATGTTCTTAATCAAGGTTTGTCAGAAACAGAAATAAAAAAACTTTAGCAGCAATTTTGGAATTTGAAGCATTTTTTTTTGTTATAAGATGCTCCCATAATACAATGCTACAAAGCCGAACCCATTACTACCTGAAACCTAAACATGGCACAATCCTTTTTATCCTTCTTCCAATTGTGAATATTAATGCAATGATCATCATCAAACTCTAGTGTGGGATTTGGGCAGAGTTCTACTAGACTGGGTGGTATATTTGCTTCTGTAACATTGCATTGTGGTATTGTTAGATAGGAAATAGTTTTAGATTCCATATACTGCCCTCTTTGAAACCATTTATTAATAAAATGATCCAGTTAATGAGAAATGCTGAACCAGGGTTTTATACACATTCACAAGAACTTTTTAAAGTTATAAGAAATATAAAAATATTAAACATCTACTGCAGAACAAAATTTTGCTGACTGATTATTTAAAAAAAAATTATTACATTAGTATAACAGCTGTATTTTCTCTGATTACTAATGAAGTTTATTCACTGAAAAAGAAATCCTAAAAAATTTTAACCTCAGCACCAAAACCTAAAGTACAGAGAAACTTTTTTTTTTACACTTAAAAAAAAAACTTCAATTTTTTCTCAACAGATCAGTTGAAACACTCTAACAGGAAATAAGATGATCCATCATTTCTATGATCACCAAAACTAGGCGTTGATGTTTGCTATGCATGTACAAGATGAATCTATCAATTAGAATTTCAACAAATTACTGATGTGGTTACTAGCAATGTTCAAATGAAACCCAGTTGAAATAGCATCGCCATAATGGTATCCAACCCTCAAGTTTATTTGAATTTCTCTTTTAAATAAGCTACAGTAAGTTCACTGTGACAAACGGTATCTCACTCCTAGTTATTCATCCAGTTTTCCTTAAAATAGCTCACCTGAGTTGGCTTTCACTTTAGCACTATACTTAGTACACTTGAATTACTGAAAGATCTATGTTGACCTTTCATAAAACTGCATTAATCAATCATTTATTTCCATTTAAGATTTTCCACCCCCAAAAAAGACCCACATGCTTCTTTTGGATTAAGCAGTTCACATTTACACTGATCAAAAATATTTGGTAGCTGTTGTTATGGAATTAGTGGCAGCAACATTATTCAAAAAAAAAAAAAAAACAGCTAGAAAGGCAATGAAAAAATAAAATAAAAACCATTCAACTGGTTTTAAGTCGCTGTTTTCTCTCCTTGATTTGTTTTTTTACTAGCAAGATGTATTTATCTGTTTACTTTTATTAGCCTTGGTCTTCATATTTGATTTTTTTTTTAAAATTCCAAAAGAAAAAAATCAACACAGCAACAATGAACATATATTAAAAATATATTATTTAAATACATAAAAACATACAATAAAAAGTACATATTCATTTATGGGCTTGAGATATTTAAAAAAAATAAACCAGGCATTAAAAGGCTAGGAACTATGAGCCTAGCAATTGCTTGATTTAACTCTATCTCTTGTGGCTGTGGCAAATCAAAATAGAAGAGCACAAAATATCGGCTAGGCTAGGTGTGCTAGAAAAGCAGTAATCTAACAGATTATGCTTGGTCGTACGATCACCAAGTTGTGTACAGGGTGCTCCATCATAGATCATGAGCAGCATGTTCATAAGAAGTAGTTGTAAGCAGCAATCTACACTAAGTACACCTAGCACAAGTCAGGAATATCTGGGTGCTCCTGCTGTTAACTGATGACAAGGTTTAAATATCCTAAAAAAGTAACATCTAATTGGACAGATGCCATAACAGGCTAAAATGTTTTATGTTAGACTTGAACAAAAACTTATTGAGAAAAGAGTGTGTGTGTGATGTGTACAAGATTGAATCCATGAGAAATTGCGCCTGTTAAGTCAAAACTACAATACATAAAGTGCGCTTTAGAAATCTTGTTAACAAGCTTACTTATAAAAGTGAAAAAAGCATGGTTATCCATGTTTTCCTTCTTAAAGGGCTCACAAGCACATTTATTTTTTCCTATAAGTAAACGTTTTTTTTTTTCCCTTTTGAAAGTAGATGTTAGTGTAACAGGTAGAAAAAAAGAGCATTTATTTTAACCAGAACCAGTCTTCTCCTGACGTCATTCAGACCAGTTTTTTCATGGGCCACACTTTCTATTTCAGTTACTCTTCAACAGTCTAACGCTGAACAACTCATTAGATTTCAAAACAGAAGTAAAATTGTTTGTTTGTGTGAACTATTACTCTGAATGCATTGTCACAAAGTAGTTTGGCATTTGTCAAAATATAGTCACTGTTGTTGGCATAGCAGAAATTTAAATGATTTAGAAAGTGGTCTAATTACATTTGGTATATTCACCATATGAATACTGGGCAAGTTAAGTCCTAAAAACACACAAATACACACACAGTCAGGGCCTTGAAAGATTTCCTCAAAAATTGTACCAAAAAAAATAAATAAACAATTAGAATTTCTTCTAATTTAAAAACAAAAAAGAAAAAAATTGGTTTACTGTTTTTATCTATCTCTTCTAAGATGAAAGACTTAAGCAATTAATTTACTCTTTACTTAAAAACATTTCTCAAATAGCTTACCTGTATCGCTAATTTTCAATACTTTTTAAACATAATGGCTATGCCATAGCTCTCCTGACAAAATCACAGAAATATCTTCATATGAAGCATGGTTGTGCAAGACAGCAGGTGTATAAAATTTATATACAGCAATGGCCAAACGTTTTGCATTGCTATAGAATTTTTGCCAATTTTGCTCGATAAAGTCAAAATAAACCTGCTGAATTTTCATAATAATGTGACACTAACATATTGAAATGCCTACCACATTGTAGTTTTCCACATAATTAATGGAAAATGACCAAAATTTCTAAAATCTGACAATTTGGTATCTAAAACGCAAATGCATGATTTCCAGAATGGTCTTATAATCATGACAACATGCGAATAGGCAATTAGAATTAAATTAGAATACTTCCAGTCCAACATCCTTTGGACTGAACACTTACTGAAATATGGATTTTGCCAGATTATAGATAACATACTGTTGAGAGGACCTGATTATGGACTAACAGTTCATAACTCTTTTAGTAGTGTTTTTACCTGGACAATAGATAACGGATTATCAAAACATCACAGAGCACCGTGTGTGTGTAGGGTTCTGCTACTGAATCAGTGCTGGAAAAAAAGCATTGCCAAATTATGGACTACTGGACTGAAGGTACTTGACTATATTCAAAAACAGACATTTAGTAAGTAGTAGTTATGGGTACAGTGTCAAGCTATAAGCATAATTTGAAGATAGATTTTGCTATTTATGTTTCTAGGGTAATGCAAAACTTTTTGTCGTGGCTGTAGCTTCTGAAATCACAACATTTTTTACTACTCTTCAATAACAAGGCAGCAGCCTTGGAGAATAAAACTACAAGGATACGACTGCTGAGGCCAAAACAGTTCAGCAAGTGATGGGCACAGAGTAAGTATGCTAAAATATTCTTTTGACACTTTAGTAAAACAACTGCCTGGCAGGATTGCTGACTATGACATATCATGATATTATAAGAAAAAAAGGATCCATCCACCCACCTCAGCCCTCAGTAGCCCTGCTGGCTGGTGTGGTAACGGTTGTTTCTTTTTGTAGCTAGGTTAGTAGACAACAAGCCTCATCGTAGAGTGCAGTCATTTTAGGACTAACCGCACTGCCAAAACAAAACCTTTCTGGAGAATGCAACCTCGGGTGTCAATAATAAAAAAAACTAATAGAAAATTAACGTTAAAACTTAATAGCAGCACTGGATGGAATCTCATCATATTTATAAACTCAGTAAAATGCATTTTTGCATCACATTTGCTAATAAAAAGAGGCTTAGAGAATATTTACTGACACAAAAACAGTTTTTTTTCTTTTGTCCAATGTAGGAAAAGCAATGGACCACTTTCTGAAAACACTTGACTCTTTAATTGTAATACAGTAATCAGACAGCCCATTAGCAGATTCTAATTGTTTTCGTGTTCACTAATAAGAAATCCAAACACAATCATGATTATAAAATAAAAATTAATTAATCAATTATTTTGTTATTTGTATAAAAAGACCATTTAAATGTCACATTATTATTTTGTATTGCTGTTGTATATTTTTTTTGTTGATTTGCTAATTTTATATCGCCCATGGCATTATTTATAGCTAACCATATATTCTGGTGCCGCTGCTTTTTTAATGGCGTGGTTATCATCTCAGTAAAGGTCTATCTTTAAACCTGTGTTCAAAGTAATCTTTATTTTGAAGCTTTATGTATACAGAGATTGTAATTTGTGGCTATAATGCATCAACTGCTTTCAATAAAGTGGCTATTCTCAAGGAACATGGAATACTTCATTACTTGCTAGCATGGTTATCTATGGACAGCTTTGTTTATGTATATTTACTTAATTATTATGGTTATCCTCAGATAATTTCCCATAGTGGTGCCAAACTTACAATGGTCATACTTATTAACATAAATTTGCATAAAACTTCACCAGGACCTTGAGTAGCTGTTTGCATGGAGTCAGACAAGTGGAACCAGATGCTGACAATATATCAGTTAATGCTAGATGAACAGTGGAAGACTGATTTCCTTCTATTCTGGTGTTTTCCTTAAAAAACCAAGTATTGACGACAGATTTCCACTTTTAAAGTCATTGTGAACAATCATACGTGAACACTGTAAATAGCTGAATGATTGTAAAGTATTTCACCTATCTGTTGCAATACTAATCAATCATCCTGAATGGATAAAACTTAGTAAGCTGAAGTAGTGAGACATGTACTGTAATATGGCAAATTCAAAATGGTGGATGGTTATTACTGTGGACTCTGCAAATCAAGTTTAAATGATTCATTCTTAATAAGAAGATGCATTTTGAGACTAAAAATAATTATCAGGTAAACATATAAATTGCTTTTTCAAAATCCTAGTGTGGCACCATTTCAAAGTAGAATGGCACAATACCACACATCTTATGATGCTTTAGGGAGAACCCTGATTGGTACCTAATGTCCAACAATGATTTTCTTACATTTTTTTTAATGAAAGGATAAATAATATAAATCTTCATACAAAATTTTCAATAAATTTTTTAGTAAAATTATAAATAAAATAGGTACAGATTTCTTTTTTTTTTTTTAAATTAAAAGAAATCCTTGATAAGTCTTGTAACTAGTCGTACCCACAGCGGGATGTATCTCTTTGGATGTTGAAAAGTCTCTCTTCCAACTTTCTGTGCCTTCTGAAACAGCTGAATGTGTTCCTATTAAATAAGTAAAAAAAATAAATATCAAGTCTGAAAGAAGAAAAAATTGAACTATTGAACATGCATGTCATGATTTCTGATTACATGGTAATTTCATGAAACAAAATACTCACAAATTTCTATTTTTAAAATTTTTTAAAAGAGATTTCAAAACTTGTTTGATACAATTTAGGTAAGCTTTAGTACTGCATAGAAAATGAAAGATTTATATGACTAATGGTGTAACAGTTTTAGGTCACCAAATAATGTCTATAAGTTAAATATAAAAGACTTAATTTTTCTGAAAAATATACTGACTTCAAATAAATAAACAGATACCTCCTGAGACTCAAATAGGTGATTCCTTATTGCAGGCATATGATAATCACATTTTTGTAAGCTATAAGAACAGGTACAAGCCAAAAGAGGATTACAGGGAACAGATGGACTTTGAAGAGATGCAGAGTGACAAATAGGACATTGGTAAAAGCCAGCAAGAAACCTCCAAGGAACTGCTGTCAACTGTTGACAAGGTGAATGTCTAGTTCAAGATAAGACATAAAGCAACGGTCACAGACGACCAGAATAGCTAAAGCCAATAGAACAGACTGAAAAGGTATGTGGAAATCAGACCTGGGAAATTGGCTGAAAAGGTGGCAGAATATGTGCAAGTATCCACAAGAACCATCAGACATTATTTCTATGGCAAGGGTTAGGAAGAACGGTGAGATACAAACCACTTCACACCTCCATGCTATGTGTAGTACAAATACGGTACCTCCACATCCTCATGTCTTTTCAAAGGTTGTGACTTTTCCCAATAAGTCCAAGTTTTCAGTTGTCAGATAATGTTCATGTATAACACTGTCATGCATAAGAATTTTCATTGAACCACTTGCAAGCTACAGCAGAATTTTGTAGTTAGTCTGTCATGATGTGGGGCAACCTCTGCCCAATACATCAAAATTCTCAAAGAACTTCTACCTATCTATAACAATGGTCATCAGACCAAAGAAGACAGAGTTTTTACAGATGACAATGCCTCAGCAAACACTGCCCATAAAATGAAATGCAAAGATGGAAAGGGAGCTATGGCATCACAACTCTGCCATGCTCTGGTCAATCACTGGTCATGAACCACCAATGAGCATGTGTGGGTTATCTTTGACTAATCCATGCAAAGTGCCTCCAAAGACCCCTTAAAACAGATACTGAGCCAGGAATTGGCTGCTATCCTGCAGACCAGACCAGAATTGCTAATCTCATCCACAGGATGTGTCAGCATAAAGCTGCTTTGCAGAAGGGTGGGCTACTTCCTTTAAATCAAGAAAATTCTAGGAATTTCTTTACAATTTTTTCAAGTATATAAATAACCATTCATATATCAGCATCTTCAGTCAATGTTGAAGTAATCTCTCAGCTAAAAATATTAATTCAAAATTGTGAAAATATGTATAGTAAGCATTTAAGTTATCCAGTGAGAATGATTTAGAAAACTGGACACTTTTCTCCTAAGAAATGAGGTAGATAAAAAAAAAAAGTCACCAGAGAGTGAGTGAGTTTTGGCAAGACTTCAAGAGAAAGATAAACTTGCCTCAAGTGGTATATATTAACTAGAGAATTGGGTATATTAATTAGAGAATTAAAAAAAATATTACCAAGATCTGTTAAAAGATATTTGGTAATAATGGGCTTCAAATCACAAATTCCAGCTAAAAAACAACTTTCTGCCATACAAAGAGAGACTTCATTTTTGTGAAGAATAAAGCAAGGTAATACTTGCAGATGAAAGTTCATTTAATCTTTTTGGTAATAGTAGTGCTTTGAGAGTCAGAAGAAAATCAAATGGAAGTTTAAATCAAATTGCATTTTACCAACCCAGAAGCATCCAGGTTTTTCCATCTTGGCCTTTTCTCTGTTAATGATAAAGGCAATTTGGTAATCCTACCAAAAGGAACATTACTGAATACAAATTGGTAATAGTATTTGAATCTGTTAAAAACAGAATTTGTAGAATATGCTAAGAACTGCCATCTTGCTGGGAAATAAAGCATCATGTCACATATAAAATTCATTGGTTTGAAGATTGGTCTGGGTATTCTCCAAATTTAAATTCAAATGTGAACATATGGGCAGTGATGGGGAAATGCATTGCAAACAATCATCCAAGAAATAAAGAATCATTAAGAAGGCTTAAGAAAGTATTACATCATACAAGGCATTAGTTAAAACAATTCCAGTTAGAAAGAAAGAATTCAAAAGAAACAAATATTACTGGTGAATATTAACAAAATAAAAACTTTGTAGTTTCAACTAAATTTTGTCATCATAATTTCTAACTTTTTGGTAATTTTTATTTATCATGCTTGTTAATAAAGGAAACGTAAGTTTCCCATGACTGTGTTATAGTTTTTCATTGTTGTAATGAATCATTTCAGACATCACTTGAATGCATGTAGTTTATCTTTATTTTAAAGGCATGCTAAGTCAGTGGTTCCCAACCAGTGAGTCACGAACCCTAAGGGGTCGCAGAACCGTGGAAGTTTCAAGTTTTGTCGTATGACTGAGTCAAGAAACTGTTCATGAGTATGTATTTGTTTTGTTTATATGTACCATATTTTCCAGAAAAAAGTATACAAAAATTATCCTACATCTAATACGCTGTATCACAAATGGGAGGCCGAGTGCCAAAAGTACAAGGCTTGTTTCCCACCTCAGGCACTCCCGGTTGTGTCACAGGCCTTTGCAGTAACACACTTGCATCAACACCCCCCCTGGCAGCTTCCACCCTCATAGAAACACGGACAATACACACTGGCGACAAAGGCTGGAACTCTAACTGTTTCCACAGTAGGACTGACACAATCGAGCCGCACTCCCATTGGATAACGCCATTGGGGCCTGCAGCTAAAAGACTCAGACCATGACACCTGGGGCAGAGCACGCTACAAGGACTGGACTGTAACTTTGGCCGGACACACACTACCCAGCTCGATTTTAGGCAAACTTGGGCACTAACACGACACACCACACAGCTGTTCTGACCAGAAGTAGAGTTCACTGATACCAGCAGATTTCTGTTTGGCTGTTGTGAATTTACTGTGTGTGCAGATGTTGTTCCCCGAAAAATCACTAAATTTTGAGAAAGAAAGATGTGTTGAAGGATGAGTGTAAGATGTTTTTTTCTGGTGAATTTCTCTCAAAAATGTCAATATATTCAAAAAAAAACTTATCTATGTGATTTTTTTGCTAAATTTACTCTTTGATTTTTTTTCAATTATGGAAGTGTAGCAGAGGGTCACAGGTCTTTTGAGTATTAGAAAAAGGTCCACGAGTCCAAAAAGGTTGGGAACCACTGGGCTAAGTGAAAATAATAAACAATAAAATTTAATTATCAGTAAACCATGTCTTTAGATTTCAAAGCCTGACCTGTAAAGATTACAGGTGACCCGTCCCTTGCTTTTTAAATAAGCCTATAAAAAATGCAAGCACAAACAGTAGGCCCCTTTTTATCTGACATCAGTCATTCTAATACAATACCTAAAAGAGATTTCATTTCACTTCCTGAAAAAAGTGACCCATAAATAAAATACTCTGATAGCATGAAGCAGCTAAGATTATTAATGACAGGTTCACAAAGGCATATCAGGCAGAGCATACAAGAGAAAAAATAAATAAATCAATAGTAGTCATACCTGTTGTAGCTGTTGTTGCAATTTTGTATTCACTGTAACCATGGCGAGCTGACATTCAAGATCTCTGTTCACAGACCTGTAACCTGCTTGGAGGCGGTTTGGGGGGGGGGAGACAGAAAGAGAGTGAAAAAATTCTAGCATTCTATGCATTCATAAAAATGCAATCACAGAATTAGTGTAAAAAACCTCCAGCTGCACACATACATGTACAATCCAAGAAAGTTACAGAATTAATTTATTTAGTCTGACCCCCCCAAGTCAAACAGCTTCACTGCACAATAAGACAGTTTACAATTTACTTGTAGATCATATTTATATACTGCTTAAACTGGTGGGGACTTGAAAATCTGTAAGATTCTTGAATGTACAAAGAAAATGGATTCTCTCCCTTTATGTAGGATAACATCAATAAAAAAACCAATAAACTATATGTATAAATAAAAGACAAACTGTTCAGTACATTCTGTTGATTTTTTATCACCATATCATTGAAATTTGTTATGCATCTTTCTTTCAAACACATTATCTCTATCTAGTCAGTCAAAAGCTTCCAGATGACCTGTAATACTAAGGTTAGAACCAATCAATGCCATTTTGGAGAGCTACAGTCTTTTCAAAATCATGACAGAAGTAAAGTACTGTGAGAGTGCTGTGACCTTAAATTAGCACTAATGAACAGAAGAATTACATTTATTTTTAAGTTGTGAGCAGTTAATAAGAAAACAGATAATCTTTTTGCTATGACATGTTCCTATCCAACTTCAAAAAATAACTCTCACTACTATTGGCACTTGCATAGAAGACAATTTTACAGTAGACTATTCACACACACACACATACACACATTCATAGTCTGCCATTTTGTCTTCATTCCAAAGAGTTTCTAAAATGGCTTCAGAACTCCTCTGTATAATAATAAAAATCTTTAAAAATACCTTTAATAAAAAAAATATATTATAAAATCCTTTCAAAATGTATAGTAATCAGTCTTGTCTCTTTCTAAATATATTTATAAATTTTTTAAACATATAGTAATAATATCAGTAGTAGATATCTACAAATCTCAAGTTCAATCCCTGTTCAAGACTGAGTTGGTTTGGAACATCGCCCAAGGCATGGCTAGCATGAATTTTCTATTTTCTGTTTAAGTCAGAAATACCAGACCACACATGGCTTGGGAATGGCAGTGGTAACTATGGCACAACATAACCTCACATATATTTGCAGTGGTAGATGATGCTTGCAGAATAATAATCAAAGGGAAAAAAAGTTATTTTTTGTCTTCATTTGGAAAACTCAGAGCAATGAAAAAAAAAAGTTTAACAAAAGCAGAATATACAAATAAAACTTTAAAAACAAGGAAAAATAATTTTAAAAATTAGAGAAAAACTCAAACAGAGCCCTCAATAAGTAGTATTCATAATATGAAAAGTGTTTACAAATAAATTTTTTAAAAAATTAATAATATTTATAATATATACTTACTACAATAATTTTAACACTACCAGAAAGTATGTCCATGACTTACATTTAAACCAGTCAGCATTATAAAGTAGAGTAATGAGATAGACAGGCACAGTTTCCCAGAATGTATGATGGCGAAAAAATATAGCTCCCTGTTTACTTGAGTCAGATAATTTGCATTTCAGAAAAGATGGCAAGGCTTTGACCCAGTGTGTTTACAACCAGCTATCATCATACATGGCTGATTTGGAGTAAAAGTATAAATGAGCATTTGGTTTGGGAGTAAACCAGATCATGCATTAATTAATGAACATCTAAATTCTACTGGTTACATATCCATCCTTCAGAATACCCTCTTCCTATATTTGACAAAGAGATTGCCAACAGTAATCACTATAACATGCAGGAAGATGGGACAAATTGTTAACCATCCAGAACTTGGAAGGTGCCAAATGGAGTGTAGTTGCTTTCCTGGATCCTACAAAGTCCACATGTAAACCCCAGTAGCACCTATGGAAGCATCTTGAAAGATAATACAGCTAAATAAATATTCATACAGCAGGAAATGCAGCAAACTTTGCAGGAAAATCTGGATCAGGTAATTATTGATAATATGGATGATTTCATGTCTAGATGCTTACAAGCTGTACAGAAGGCAAAAGATGCACCTAACAAATGCTGAAATTTACTTTCTGAACAGTTATTATAATAGTATATACATTACAGAATAAATATACATGTGCAATGTCTATGGCATTAAAATTATTATTGGCAGGGGGGGGTGCAGAGACAGAAAAGCAAGTACAAAGGATATACTGTATAAAATAAATTTTGGTGGCAATTGGTCAGGCCTTAGTTATTTCAATAAAAAAGGCAAAGTCTATTATCTTGTGATTATTATATATTCTAATTTACAACTATATAAGTACTGTATATATGTGTTTTCAGTATCTCAAGATACTGTACACAGCTAACGCTGATGCTAGGATTTGAACCAGGAATCTCCAGTTGTATATATACAACACATCATTATATGTATGACAGAGTACTAACTCAGTTACAGAAAGTTCTGGAGCAAAACATTATATAAGTACTGTTGAATGTAAACAAATGCATATCTATTTTTAAAAAGAAAAGGAAATTATAAGCCAGTTATTTTAAATCCAGTAGTATGCAGAGTTTTAGAATTCTTTATTAAAGATAGTTTACAAAATTATCTAATTAAAATATTTTTAAGAGATTCTCAACATAGCTTCCATGCTAATAGATTTTGCCTAACAAAATTTTTTTAATTTTTGCTTATTTACATTTTGGTAAGGTTTTTGATAAGATTTCATGTTAAAAATTAATTTAAAATGTTAAGGATACAGGTGTGTGTGTGTGTGTGTGTGTGTGTGTGTGTGTGTGTGTGTGTGTGTGTGTGTCTCTCTCTCTCTCTCGGGAAGGGGGGGGGTTACACTTTTATAGATAGAGAGAAGACAACAACACACAGTATTACATGGCACTGTCATATGAACAAGTTTCAGGTGCTGAGTGCAAAGTTAAATTTCAGATCCAGCATCGTTTTTGTTTTATATCAATCATATTGATAGTGTAGAAAATATTAATATTAAAAAGTCTGTAGATGATACTAAAATATATGCTAATGATAATGCTAAAAAGGATACCTAATTAATTTTCAGATAAATTATTATATTGGTCAAGTAAAAAATAA
This sequence comes from Nautilus pompilius, assembly GCA_018389105.1. Classification (NCBI taxonomy): domain Eukaryota; kingdom Metazoa; phylum Mollusca; class Cephalopoda; order Nautilida; family Nautilidae; genus Nautilus; species Nautilus pompilius. The sequence continues at coordinate 2,802,933 of JACATO010002204.1, read as the reverse complement.
AATTTAATGTAAAAAATATTACAATTTGAAACAGGCAAAATTGATAATTATAATCATTATAATTTGGATAACAGTAAATTGGAAAATCTAGTTTCAGAAAACTATCAAGAAATAGTTATTAACCTATACTGTAGTTAGATTTTGGTAATAATGTTTAAAATAATGCATATTTCCACATCCTATATCAGCTAAAATGAAATCTAATCCACACTTTTACTTTAAAAAAAATATTTTTTAAAAACTTTTAAAGCAGCTATTTAAATAAAACATTTAATAAAAAGTCAAAGATGGATAGAATTTTACTAGTATGTTTTTCCCCTTGATGACTTCATTGAACTATTGAACTGGCATGAGTAAATAAACAAGACTGTACGAATAAGCTCCCTTATATGTAAGCGTGAATCAAGGGTTAGTTCCGAACTCTAAAATAACAGAACCGCTGAGAAGAGTAGCTGTGAATCAAATGGACCTATATGCTACATCATATTGCAAACTACTCAGATATGACTATTCCAAAAATTATATACTAAGAACAAACCACTCACCAAAATTGGAAGAACCTATGAGGGTCAAGTTAGGATACTTTCCAGCAGATACATAGTACCACAGTCCCTTGACATGAAAAGTCCACCTAGATCTGTAATATTCATAGAGCTGGATTCTCTCCTGCTGGCAGTGATGGCAGAGTGCAGCATAGAAATGTTTGGCTACATTAGTATACAGATGTGGAATTGCTCCAGCTATGCCTTTAGCTCCAAAAAAACCATTTACCTAAAAAAAACATGAAAAACTAATTTAATAGATAAAATAATTATGTAGTTCTTAATTTGATATTTCTGGTAACTGATAAAAATATTAGGGATATATTTTAAAAACAAGTTATTCATTTACTAGTCTGCAAGGTTTTTGAAATTCATACAGAAATTATGCATAAATATACACTGTCATGCAAAATTACAAGAAAATTATACAAATACATGTATATGCCTTTTCAACATTAATTAATGAAAATACATTATTCCAGCAAATAAAATCATGACATGTCATAAACCATGTATGGAAATATATAAAATATTTATTGTTGTTTTTATCAAAATAGCCATCTTTAAAATGAATAACTGCTGCACATTTTGGGAATCTTGTTCAATATTAAACATTTCTAAATACTGTTTTGCAAGTAATCCCTCCATTTCTCTTACAATTAGTTGGATCTAATTCATCCCACACTACTTCAATACAGTTCAGATCTATATACAGAGGCAAATGATGAGTTTAAGAATTCCTCATTCTTTTCTAGAAAGATGTATTAAGCTTTGCAGTGTGCTTTTGATCATCATCTTATTGCAGTATAAATACATCACCCATCAAACAATACCCTGGTGAAATTGCAAAGTTGTGGAATATTATGATCTCTTTTTTATAAAAGTGCCATAAATTTTTATCATTCCCAGTCATAAACTAGTGCAACCCCCCCTTACTTTTACATTTCCACAACCATGCTTAATTGTAAAGCAAATGAAGCTCTTATACTTTTCTCCTATCAGTGTCGTCACTTAGAACCAAATATTTCAAACCTGCAACCACAAGACATTGCACCAAGATGTAATTCTGATGGTTTTCTTTTGTGTCTACTTCCTAACAAATTTTATTTAACTTATAATGTTAATAACTGTATGTAAAATTGCTTACGTTTGTTATGCAACTGGATCGGTTCCATGTTTTGCTGTCGCAGCTGTTTATAATTGAGGTCTATCCTACACCTGCTTTAGTTTTTTGTGTAAAGCTAAGAGAATAGTGGGCCACCCAACTGTTGTTGAATTTAGTCAAGTTATTTTTTCCTTGCTACCATGTCTAAGTAAAGTCTATCTAGCTGTTACCCAGCCAATCAATCCAACTTCTTTTAACTATCTTTTGGTGGATGAAGTTGAGATGCAGAAAAATCGTGGACACCAGTTAATTATCTACCTGTCAATTAAGGATCTGGTTTAGAATTTCAAACCAGCAACCTCTCCTCCTATTCCGAGGTTTTCCTTGTGAAAATAAATTTGGTTAACATTCACAATAACTCCAATCTTTCCAACAGCTTGTCCATTATGATGGTTGTGCATTGAAGGAAAAATAAAGATACTAGTGATATGTTAGAGGATTAGTTCCGACTTCTCCCCATTGCCTTTTTAGCAATAGTAATATAATTAATAAATGAACCAACAAATGCGAAAAAAAAAACTGCTAGTGTGCAATGTTTTTATTTTTGCAGTGGATGTTCAGGTGACTTGAAACCTGCGACCTCTGATCGTTAAATTTTTAGATGTCATAATTTGACCAATGAAAACAACCCAGCTCTCGGTAGAACTGAATTTTAATGATGGCGACGAGGAAGTATTTTTCTGAAATGTAGTTACATTAGCTAGTTGCACTGATATTAATAAGAGGATGGGAAAATCCCAAACTAACTCTCTACCTTTTAATTTCTGTAAATGCTTTTGAAAAAGAAAACAAACAATTAAATCTAACTAAAAGTCACAAACACAACAGGTTACTTTTTAAATGCATGTATAGAACCTGAAATAAGTTCCCCATCTGTCAATAATTGTGAAAATACATCTACAATGCAACAATTAGTCTTTAATTACTGGACCTAAAAATTGGCAAAGAAATTATTTTTTTTTAAATTTGGAATTTTAAAACAACTGTTTATATAAAATAATTATATACACCAGTAAATTTTCTTTGGACTAGAGTTGAATATGCACAAAGAGTTTTATCTCGACAAAACATATTCCTTTAGCTACTCATGCCTTAATATTGAAAACACTCTATAACATCCTAAATCATTAAAAGTTATAAAGTCTTGATGTAATACAAAGGCATTTCATTTAAATGATAGTCAAAGATTTACAAAGTCAATAAAAAACTAGAAAGTGTTTTTTCAGCCATTGTAGATTCAGGGAAAACCCTTTCCAGATTAACCTATCAAGGCTAGAAGTTTAAAAGATAAGTTTTTCTTCTTCTTTTAACCCTCCATATACCCTGTCAGGTATTACCTTACTAGCATTTGTGAGTCAACACTTATAATGCAAAATATATTAGTTTGGAATGATACAGGCAAAGGGTTATATTAATGAGGTAGTGTCAGAGCCCCTGACTCAACCTGTGCTAAGTAATACTGATTTAAATAGTTGCGGGGTTCAAATGCACCCAAGAGGGGCTTTATTTAAGGTTTTTGCATCTTTGATTTGTATTACCACCTTTTTATATCTAACAAAACATAATAAGCAACAATTTGTTTACATTTACATTTAAAGTAATAACAGTTGATTGTCTGAAAACTTTTTATTTCTCAACTAAACTGAAAGCTGAAATTTAAATGGGGATATAGGTGTCCCTTTATAAAATTGTTTCAAAAGAATTCTGCAGTAGTAAAGTCAGTTCTTTTGGCAGTTTAGCAGGGAAAGGTCTACTTTACTTACCTGTGGTGAAGCCATAAGTATTTTGAATCTAGCAAAAGATTCCTGGAGAATAATGTTCATGTAGTGGTCAGTCAGGTTAAAGTATCCCGAGGCTAGAAATATCTGGTCACAAGCAGCAGTCCTACGTAACAGCTGTTTGGTTATCTGTTCATCATCCTGCACATCCATGGGACCCATTTGGACAAGGGGATAGAGCCAAGTGTCAGTGTCAGCAGCAGCCACATGGGCATCCTGATTTTCCCAGGCTGTACACCTTAGAAGCTCAAGAATCTTTTCTCTCGCTTTTCGTTTAAATCTACTGCCATCATCACTATCTGCAACAATGGAGGGGAAAAAAAAACAAAACAAAAAATCCTAAAACACCTGTGATTCTTCATTAGAATTTCCATTGTTTTCTATAAGATGCAACTGTTATGCATTCTAGAGCTAAATGCAAGTCTGATTATTTTTCACAATCTAACCTAAAAATTTCCAAAATGGTAATTTTAAACAAGAATGATGATGATGATGATGATGATGATGATGATGATGATGATGATGATGATTGTGATTATGACAGCCTTTATATTCTATCTACAAATTTGATTTACATTGATGAACTGTTTGTTGGCTTTAGAGTCCTTTGTGAGCACAATCTTTTTTCTAATTCCATAGTGCACTTTGCCTCAGATTTTTCTGTTCCATCATGGACAATCTTGTGCCATTGATTTCTGTCTACTGCTAAAAGTTCCCATGTTTCCACTGGAGTGCTGCATTTCTGCAAGATGAAATTATCCCAGGTTAAGCTCCTTCTTTGGAAAGCCTCTCTTCTGGCATCCTCATCATATGACCCAATCATTTCACCTCTACTTTCATGATCATGCTTAGAATTATTTCAGCACTTCCATGCCGAGATTTTTTTTTCGCCATCTCATTCTCATGATCTTTCTAAGGCAACACAGATAAAAGAGGCTCAATTTTCTGATGCAATCCATGTCCCACGAGCATACAGTAGAGATGTAATGACTATAGCTTTACAACCTTGTAGTTTGTTCTGAGCATGATCCCTCTTTTGTTCTATAGTTGTTATCTGATACCACCTAAGGCTATGCTGGCTCTGAAAGCAACCTAGTCTTTCCTGTGCACATTACAGGGCAGATTATTCCTAGGCAGGTGAACGTTTCAACCACTTTCATGCGTATCTATTGATAGTTATGATGGATGGGTGGCACACGTTCGCACACATACCACCACCCTCACCCATTTCAAATGAGAAAAAAAAAGTTTACTTGTAAACTGCACACTTTTTCCAAATTACCAATTAAAATTACATGCAATATTTCATTAGTTAAATTCATTCAGCATGACATTTTCCAGCATATCATCGTTGCAATTAAGATATTTTAAAGTATTTATAATCATTGCATTTTACATCATTTTGTGTATGTATGTGATCTTTTTAAAGGAAGCAAGGCAGTTTTTTCTTCTAGTGATCCACAATTCTTCAATGGGTGGTCTTGAACCCAATGGCGTGAGGAACAAGGTGACTGTGTTGTGTCCATACACACGTGTGCACACACAGCACTGAAGTCAATTAGAACTGTTTAAGAATTACACTCATATATACGAGGTCTGTCGAAAAAGTATCCGACTTTATTTTTTCCTGTGGGAAGTAGTGACGTTAGGGAGGCAAAAGTGTGCATAGTCAAGCCGATTGCTGGTTTTTTGGCGGGCTTGTGGATGCGTCAGTTGCTGTCAGGCAGCCAGCCTGTGAGGTGCTGTACTACTTACTCATCGCATTTTCATTTCGACAGTGATGACGGAACATGTGGAGCAATGATCTTGCATCAAGTTTTGCCAAAAGCTTGGAGATACCCAAGCAGAAACAATTCGAAAAATTCAACAGGCTTTTGGTGACAATGCCATGGGTGTTACCCAAATTAAAGAATGGTACAACAGGTTCAAAGATGGCCGCACTGGTGGAGAGTGACCAGTGTTCTGGGAGGCCGTCAACAAGCCGCAATGCAGTTGTTATCGAGAAAGTGCGAACCTTGATAATGGAGGATTGTCGTTTGATGGTGCAGGAAATTGGTGATGTGGTTGGGATCAGTAAAGATTCTCATATGCAATTTTAAAGGAGGATTTGGGCTTGTGCAGAGTGGCAGCGAAATTTGTGCCCAAGCTGCTTTGTCAGGAACAACAACAACTTCGTTTTGAGGTTGCGCAGGACCTGCTGGATACTGCCAACAGGGATCCTGAGTTCCAGAATACCGTGATAACTGGAGATGAGACGTGGGTGTATGGGTATGATCTGGAAACCAAAGCTCAGTCATCGCAGTGGAAGCACCCAACGTTGCCAAGGTCCAGAGAAAAATCAAGGTGACGCTGACTGTTTTCTTCGACTACTGAGGTGTTGTGCATCACGAATACACACCAGAAGGGCAAACAGTTACAAAGGAGTACTATCAGGAAGTCCTCTGACGTCTTCGTGATGCAGTTCAGCGCAAGAGACCGGATCTGTGGGCCTCGCAAAACTGGCAGCTGCATCATGACAACGCCCCGGCTCATTCATCGCAGCTGATAGATCCAAGGTTTCTTGGCAAAGAAAGGAATTTCGCTCATTCGCCAGACTCCCTACTTTCCAGAAATGGCTCCTTCTGACTTCTGGTTGTTCCCAGAAATGAAGATTAAGATGCCACTGAATGGCTCCCGCTTTGAGAGCTGAGAGGACATCATGCGGAATGCAATGGCGGAGTTGACAGTCATTCCGGAAGAAGCATTCCAGATATGCTTCGAACAGTGGAAGGATCGCTGGGCTAAGTGTGTGGAGGCACAAGGGGCCTACTTAAAGGGGATTAGCAACTGAACCCCACCAAGTACGTAATTTTTTTTTCCCAACATAAGGTCGGATACTTTTTCAACAGACCTCATTTATTTTTGATAACATAAAGAAAATGGATTATTACAAATTTCTTTATATTCTTAGTGAATATTTTGAATAAGTCTATGATTAGGATAAAGCTTCAAGAAAATTAGTAATAAACGGGGTTCATTTTCCATACGTCCATTTGTTTTTGTTATCATACACAAGTATCTTCAATGGAGACAAACAACCCTGGCAGGAAACAGTGTCACAGGCATCCACTAGAGAGCATAGGCTATCCTTCACCACAAGGGTCCAGCACTTCTGACATCAGCAGCTGGTGAAGAGAAGCAAGAAACCATGCCATGGAGATATCCCTAAATGGGAACTGAACTCAGGCCCTCATTCTTGGCATTCCAGTAGTCTAACTACTGGGTCAAAACACAAGGGACTTTTAATACATTAATTTTTTTTTCTACAGCTAATCACAAAAGAAATTAACTTATCCAACATGTTCTTCCGACACTCCAGGTTATCCGAGTCTATCAGTCATGCACACACAAGAATGCTGCAGTGTATTTAACCAACGGAAGATGCCATTTCATTTCCACTTTAGCTATAGAAAGGGGAATGCATCCATAGAACTTTTTTTGTGGGTGGGTGGGAGTTCTTACATTTGGCCACTGTCAAAATTGACATTTAACTTATCCAACAAAGAGTCAGTCTAATTCAGGTTGAATAAGCAAGTGTCTACTGTATTATGAACACCTTCTCCCCTTTCTGGATTCCTCAGTACCATGAGATTTTAACTTGTTTGTCCATATAAGGCTCTACTAAAGTTTTCTTTTTTTAAATGATAGGTACATTTTATGGTTTAGCCTAAATAGTATCTTCAGTATATAAAGAAAAACACACTATGCAAAAATAATTATATCTAAAATCACATACCGTTTATAGTGTACAAGGTGAATTTGGTTAACCATTGAAATTCAGTTTCAACATATATTACTATTATTCATGATTCATTTTCAAAGCTAAAATTATAATTACAAATTACACTGGTCAACAAAATTAAATGTATTATTATGAATGCAAACCAACTTTTTTAGACTAATTTTTCATGCTGATTTCAAAATTTCACTCCATTTGTATGCAGCACGTATCAGTTTTTCAGTAGATACATGCAAATATTTACATATTTGTATATATGAAATCATTAACATAATAAATAGGGACATATTATTTTTAGAAAGTAAATGAGTTTATTGAGTTAAAAATCATCACTATCATTCTACAAAGAGTGAATACACAAAAAATGGGTCAGACAAAACTGACAAAGTTAGAACAACAGAGTTAGAAACATTGTGATTTGGATTTCCTGCGGTGTTCCTGATCTGGTTGATCACGGTAAAGTGTCCAGCAGTAGTCAGCCAGCATACTGTCATTCCAGAAGCCTTGGTACCGTTTCTCCATAGCACTAATGTCCTGGTGAAATCTTTCACCATGTTCATCAGACACTGCTCCAAGGTTATCTGTGAAGAAATCCAGATGGGAGTCCAAGAAGTGAACTTTCAGTGACATGCGACAACCCATTGCTGAGTAACATTTCAGAAGATTCTTGATGCCATCCTTGTAGTCCATTGCCTTCTTGTTGCCTAAGAAATTCTCACAGATCCAATTGAAAGCATTCCAGGCAGGCAGTTCCAGTTCATCCAGTGTTGTCTTGAAGTTGACATCTTTGAGTACTTCTCTAATTTGGGATCCGACAAAGATACCCTCTTTCAACTTCGCCTGTGTGATTTTTGGAAACTTTTCTACAATATACTCAAACCCTCTGGCATTTCTCTTCCCTAGTGTCTTTACAAACTGTTCCATCAGTCCAAGCTTTGTGTGCAAAGGAGGCAATAGGACATTACATGGATCTACAAGAGGCGTATTCTTGGCGCTAGACAGTCCTGGCTGGTATGATGTTCTTGTCTGCCAGTTTGATTCCGAATAATGTCTGTCAGTTGCCCGACTATCCCATAGACACAAGAAACAACAGTATTTTGTGAAACCTGCTTACATTCCCATTAACATCAGACCAATTATGACTGGACAATTTGAGATGTTGAAATACCTATTTCATCAGACAAAACTTGATTGGTTAATTTAAGATGATGAAATATTGCATCTGAACTATGCAGCAATGAATAATGTATTTTATTTTAAAGGTATGTTTCCATGATGTAAATGAAATACATGCATACACGTCATTAATTGGAATTTCTATATAATGCATGAGCTAAAACCAAAAAACTTTCTCATCTTGAAAACTGTACGTGATGTCAAAAAACTAATTGTATATTTGAAATCAGCATTAAAAACTACACTAAGTACACCTTGACATATGCTTGATGAAAAATACTTGTTGACCAGTGTTATTTAATGTATGCATGTATGTATACATATACACAAAAATTAAATATTTGCATATCAAAATTTCAGAAGCTATCATCTTGCTATAGTTATTTTCAGCTCTTTTGAAGTGAGAGAAAAAAATAATAAGCAGAACCTATACAGATACCATGCAGACTGCCATCCTGCATAACAATGATGTACAAACAAATGCTATACAACACTACACACAACTATGAAACACATAGTTGTTCTCAGAGAGAGCTATTTGCATCAATCAAACATGTTGTTTGAAAAGCATTGAAAGTTTAGCACTATGCCTACTACTAAGAGTAGGCATATACCTAGAACTACCAGTGGTCATTTTGACTGCTGTGCTAAAACTTGTATAAAAATATTATTCTGTAAAATTTTGTTTTTCAAGACCTCATGCACAACAGGACAAAATTTTAATTTTTTAAATGTGGTATATTCAAAATGTGAAATGTTGAAAAAACACACCTAGCACTGTACTTTGTGGAATCTGTTTGTGCAATCAACACAAACATGATGCTTCTCCACATGAGCAGTGCAGATGCTACACACAATCACTGTCTTCTTGCACACAGCACAGCTGTCATTGTCTTATTCCCCTTGGAATCTCTAACCTGTCATTGGTATTGCTTGCAGTCAACATGGAAATCACCAACTTCTGCTGTAGATTCTGTTACACTTTTCATTTGGTCTTTCCTCAACATGTGTCTGATGAAGTTCCTCTGCTGGCTGTAATATGAAGTTTCTCCTATTGATCCTCTTGCCTGTGGTTTCCTTGTAAAAGATCAGAGGATTGGCAGCTGCTAGATAAAATGTTGCAGGGCACTTGAATATAGTAGTGCTAGAAATGTATGCAATTCCTTAAAAGAAATTGACCACGAGTCATCTTGCAGGTTATACTCTCTTCAGTAATGTGGTATTTTGCACATGGGGCTGGTCCAGGAGCTTCCTTCAGCGCACTCTGTCAAGCCAGTCTTTCTGCAGCTTGCACAGCAAAATTTATAATGTCCTACATAATGTCATCACTTACACCTGAGCACAGTTGGCACATGATCATTCCCTTCCACATCCATATGTTGCTAGGCATCTGCTCAAGTGATCTTTTTATAGAGTCTGACCTAGTATAGGTAATTGCTATTCCCTAGATGCTGACAAAAATTGTTTGAGTAAGCAGCTGTGGTTGTTTGTACGTCCCAAAATTTCTTTACCTTCATTTTCAGTTTAGCTAGTTATATTATCACTAATGCTGTTGTCAAGGTTTTCTCCATTCATGAAGTTCATCATGATCAGAGTAATTTTCACCACTATTTAGGCCTACCTCATTTTCATCCCCAAATTCAGCTTCTAATAATCCCTGTAATAACTACATTACCAATTAAAAAAAATAGAAAGAAAGAGAGAAGAAATATAAAAGTAAATCAGAAAATTTTAACAAATTTTTTCTTTCAACTTATAAACTGAAACATTAGCCACATAACTTCAGGACTTATTGTGGATACACAAGCACACACACAGAGACACAGATGGAGCAGTAGATGGTGGTTTTATGTCTGGTAGTGCAGGAGTTTACACAATAATGTTGGATAGAAAGAATGATAAGGTAGAGTTTAAACCAGAGTTATCTGTAACAGCTACTGCAGCAGTTGCGTTTTTTAAAGGCACAGAATATATGCTTTCACAAGGTATGCTGACAGTAAGTGTGTCCTACAATCTCTGAAAAATGCAAGAAAAATTAGTCTGAAGATAAAAAAGCAATGAATACATAATGTATTTATAAAGCTATCTGAAAGAGGTTTAACATTCATATTACAATAGGTACCAGGACACAATGGCCTACCATACAATGAAAAAGTTGACAAAATTGCCATAGTTGTCACTAAATTATCTCAGAGTCAAGATGGTACTGACTTCTTGAGCATGAAAGCATATGTTAACCCAAAAAATTTAAAGATCTATGTACAGTTGAATCTGAAAACTACAAATACCATGATTTGAAAAAATTTGAATCAACAAATGTGAAGAGATTTTTGAAAGTTAACCAAGAATCTACAAATAAAGGGTATACAACATACAGACAGGCCATTTTCTCCTCAATGTCCATGTTCGTAGGATAGGAGTGGCTACTTCAAAAACATTCTCCAATTGCAACATGGCCGAAACTGTTGAACACAATCTCAGAGAATGTCCAAAATATACCCAAGACAGATAATTCTGTTGGGATGGCAGCACTGTTCCCAATACTTGTAAGATTCTTGTCAAAAACATTAAACCAACAATACAGTTTCTAAATTTGAGTAGCTATCTCTTGGGAACTCCAAGAGAGTAATACTTTGAAATGTCCTGAGACCACTAAGCAAGCAAGAAAACATAAATGTGTATAAACTTATACTGCCTTTTTCTGAAACCAGCTGTTGAATTATTAACAAATTTTAACAGATACATTATACCAATATCACACATCTTATTCTTTTGAAGTCAGTTTTTATTTTACAGAAAAGTTAAGCAATTAACTTAAATCCTAAAATTCTAATGTCATTCAAACTGATGTGACCCAAATTTTCAAACTTATGTTTGAGATAATTAGAAGAGTAACAAAACATCACAAATTCTATAGGCAAATCTTTATTCTTTCAGAGAATATAATATAAGTAGAGAAATAAAACTTTAATTTCTGTCATAACAGCTGTTGGAGTTAGTTCTTTTTGGTTAATTATTTTCTTTTAGAGTGCTCTATAAAATTGTAAAAAAAGAAATTTTTATATTTCTAAATGGTTTTAATTTCAAGACAGAATATTTTTTACACCTTTTGAGCATTGTAGACTATGATATACAAGCAAAGTCTGCAAAACAAATAACTTTTAATGACTTAAACAAAAAAAAATTAAAGAAAACTTTTGAAACACCAAATAAAATTGTAGAGCAGTAGCTATAGTTTCAGAGTTAATCTCCAGTAAGCAGGAGAGTTCAAAATATTTCTACAATATATTTAAAAAACACCTGTTTGCTTCATCTTACCTTCATATGGATGGATTTTAAAATCTTTTGAGAAATGTACAGTAGCATCAGGAGTGACTTGAAATGAAAATGATGACACCGTCTTTACAAGGGTGGTAAAGAAGTCTGATAGCCCCTTACAGTCATTGACTAAAACATAGCGATCTTGTCGGTTGGTGAAGTAAGATTCACTTAAGTTGGCACTAAATGAAAGAAAAAAATTCCATTTTATTGTTGCTAAAGATACATAATTTCATTTCATGCTTGCAATGAACTTACAGGATTGCATGACACCATTTAATTCTCTTATAATGCCAGAGCATGTTTATGAGCCAATATTTATGCTAAATTATGCAATTCACAGTAAAACTTTGGCAATTCTGGTTCCTATGTATTAATAATTACTTCCTTTTAGAGTAAGTAGTTCTGGCATGAAGTCTACACAATGTTAAAGAAATAGATATCATAAAAGATGTTCTAAGATTTTTTTAAAAATATGACGACTTTGAGTTGCTTAGTTTGATGTTTTAATAATGATATAATTAAAGTTTCTAAAAGTTTTTCTGAGAAGAAAGGAATAGAGAAGGTTCTTTGATACTAGTGGCACATCATATACCAAGTTATTATACATCAAAAACATTCTTCATTAGATATTAGGAAATATCTTTTAGTGATCCTGTAGAATTCACCTGGAATATTTTATCAAGCCAGGTAGTAATAAAAGCAAGCATAAATACTTGTTTAAAATTAAATAAGACTAAATGCAAACTTTTTTGTGGAAAAGCCTTTCTATAATTTTAAAACTTTTTGCTGTCTAGATCTTGTCTTATGAAATCCTACATATAGAATATAGAAAATAATATGACAACTAAATAAGTTTATATATATATATATATAGTACTGTGCAACACTATGCTTGTTTTGTTTCTTTTCAGAATAATAACTAAATGAAAATGGAAAAAATATCAATTACTAATAAACATATAATAATATTTCTCCTTGAACAACTATATAAAACCCAATGAAAAATTAGTATAACCAAAATTTCAAGATGTACTATTTAAGAAATTATCAAGAAATTTAAAAATACTGGTTCAATTTCTGATAGGAAAAATGTAATGACCCAGAAATCTATCTAAAAAGATTAACAGTATCTGAAGATAACTTCTTTGACAGATAGAAAGACATAAAGCAAGGAACTGAAACAAGATCTGGCAGATTCCTCAGGGGTTCTGATTTATGACCGTACAGTATGATCATCTTTGGGACAAAGTGAAATAAAAATTTGGTAACAGTCAAGAAACCATTTTTATGTAGAGGAAATAAAGCTAAGTAACTAAAATATGCCATTCAACACCAAAACTGGACTAAAAACCAATGAAACAAAGTTATTTGGTCAAAAGTTTGAAATTTCTGGATCTGCAAGGCAGGCTGAAGAGGAGGAGAATAATTCAAATAGTGCCTAAGCAAATATGTCTGCAGCCTATAGTAAAGTATGATGGACATTCTATTCAGGTATGAAAGTGTATCTTGGCCACAGCTGTTGAAGATTTAGTAAGAATAGAAGAAAATATGAATGCAAGCCAATTTTTATTATTCATCATATGTCAACATGACAATGATCTAAAACACTGCCAATGATGTCAAAACATACAATGCAAAAATGAGTGGATTGCTATATTCATTAGAGTGGTCTCCACAAAGTCCTGACCCTAAAATTATTGAACATGTTTGGGAATATTTGGATAAATTAAAAAATAAACAGCAGTCAAAAACCAATGAACTCTGGGCAGTGCTTCTAGATGCATGGAACAATATTCAAGCTGATATTATTTTAAAATTTTAAGAGAATCTCCCAAGACAAATTAAGGCAGTCATGAAAAAACATGGACATACAAATATTAGTATATATAATCTTTATTTCATCATTTTATTCTTGTCTATTGTAGAATATCAATTTATTTAAATTGTCTGTCTCATTAGTTTGTTTTACACCTTTCTACAATTGAAAATGAATAAAAATGTAAATTGCCTAAGTCTTTTACACAAATTTTTATTAAAATCTTAAAAACCAACAAATCTGAGTAAATTTAGAAGTATACAATAAGGATCATCATCTGTATTAGAGCTCCCTTCTCAAAAATATTGGCACATTATAACACCTTCAACATACTAGGCATGGATCTTGCCAGACATTTGTAATTTTGTTTTTTTTTTCTCAAAAAACTTGATTATTTTGCACTGCACCAGTTTCACATTTCAACTGTATAGGCCAACATCTGGTGGCAGGATTTGAAACAAAATCATGCTATACAAGGTCTGTCGAAAAAGTATCCAACTTTATTTTTTCCCGTGGGAAGTAATGACGTTAGGGAGGCAAAAGTATACATAGTGGAGCCGCATGCCTTCCTGCACATGCGTGGTCTTTGGCGGGCTTGTGGATGCGTCAGTTGCTGTCAGGCAGCCAGCCTGTGAGGTGCTGTACTACTTACTCATCGCATTTTCATTTCGACAGTGATGACGGAACATGTGGAGCAATGATCTTGCATCAAGTTTTGCCAAAAGCTTGGAGATACCCAAGCGGAAACAATTCGCAAAATTCAAAAGGCTTTTGGTGACAATGCCATGGGTGTTACCCAAATTAAAGAATGGTACAACAGGTTCAAAGATGGCCGCACTGGTGGAGAGTGACCAGTGTTCTGGGAGGCCGTCAACAAGCTGCAATGCAGTTGTTATCGAGAAAGTGCGAACCTTGATAATGGAGGATCATCGTTTGATGGTGCGGGAAATTGGTGATGTGGTTGGGATCAGTAAAGATTCTCACATGCAATTTTAAAGGAGGATTTGGGCTTGTGCAGAGTGGCAGCGAAATTTGTGCCCAAGCTGCTTTGTCAGGAACAACAACAACTTCGTTTTGAGGTTGCGCAGGACCTGCTGGATACTGCCAACAGGGATCCTGAGTTCCAGAATACTGTGATAACTGGAGATGAGACGTGGGTGTATGGGTATGACCTGGAAACCAAAGCTCAGTCATCGCAGTGGAAGCACCCAACATCGCCAAAGTCCAGAGAAAAATCAAGGTGATGCTGACTGTTTTCTTCAACTACCGAGGCGTTGTGCATCACAAATACACACCAGAAGGACAAACAGTTACAAAGGAGTACTATCAGAAAGCCCTCTGACGTCTTCATGATGCAGTTTGGCGCAAGAGACCGGATCTGTGGGCCTTGCAAAACTGGCAGCTGCATCATGACAACGCTCTGGCTCATTCGTCGCAGCTGATCCAAGGTTTCTTGGCAAAGAAAGGCATTTTGCTCATTCGCCAGGCTCCCTACTCTCCAGACATGGCTCATTCTGACTTCTGGTTGTTCCCAGAAATGAAGATTAAGATGCCACTGAAAGGCTCCCGCTTTGAGAGCTGAGAGGATATCATGCCGAATGCAACGGCGGAGTTGACAGTCATTCCAGAAGAAGCATTCCAGATATGCTTCGAACAGTGGAAGGATCACTGGGCTAAGTATGTGGAGGCACAAGGGGCCTACTTCAAAGGGGATTAGCAATTGAACCCCACCAAGTACGTAATAATTTTTTCCCAGCCTAAGGTCAGATACTTTTTCGACAGACCTCATACATTGCCAGATGTTCAGGCAACAGTTTGTACATAAAAATACACTGATCTACACTTATATAAAGTGCTAGGAAAAAAAGAAAGGAAAAAGACATTTTTAAAAGTCACAGTTCTCATTACTTATAATTAGTTAAAAGAACAAAACATATACTTACCCACTAATGATAAAACTGTTGTCAAATACATATGCTTTTATATGAGTCAAACCAATAGTCTCGTTGAAACGTTCTGGTATAAGTTTCTTTAGAATTCCCCTCAGATCAGGTGTATGATACAGTGACAAATGCATATAATGCGGAAAATTCTTTAAAACAGGCAACAGCATTGTAACAGAATTCCTAACTCCTCTCAGTCCTCGGGTGTAATCTAAGAGAATGTTCACTTCAAACTCTTCATTTTCTTGATATAAAGCATGCTGACATGCTTTGTAAATAGAGTTTACCTGGTATGATAAACAGAGATTACAATAAACCTACCAGAATAAAGAAAACAGAAATTTTTTGTAAAATTATGTATATAGCAAAACTTGTTCTGTATGAAATTAAAATAAAGAGCCTTTTTTCCCAAATGAGTACAATAATAGTGATAAAAATATTTAGATGTCATTCTACAAAAATGCAATAGAGAACCTTTAACTTTTTTCACCCATATCGCTGTATTTTAGCAATTTCCTATCCACACACTGAGAGATAACATCTGACAAATGATCAAATTCAGACACCACTGTTGGACCTCACAGGAATAATGTAACATTATTTGGTTTCTCCACTGATGCTCTCATATTCAAAATGACAAGTGTTTGTTTGAACAGGATTTAACAATTTACACTTCCTATGTTTTTTTTTTTTAATTAAAAAAATATGTCAAATCAAGTAATATTTTAAAAATATGTATCACCTTTTTATATAATTTCCTATATCCTTTTTAGATATTTTGAAATGAAACAATATTTTGTCTAGATACTTGCATAAACTTCAATTTGCTGTAAATGGTTATCTTTAGTATTTACTGACTGCTTGTAAAAATAAATAAAACACCTGTTGATATCAGGTTCAGCAAATACTAATACACAAAAATTAAATGATACTTCACAGAAAAGGAAAAAATTGCAACAGATGAACGTTCTAAAAAAAATTATGGAAATTACGAGCTAGTTACAATTTTGAATATTAGCAATTTTCTCCCTCAATTAAGAAGTACTTAGTGCAATTCTTTTTCTTTAAGGACAGTAAATCATGTGAATTTAAAGATCTGCAGAAACCCACTAATTTCTAAAAGTATAATACATACCAATTCCTTTTCATATGCACCATTTCCTAAATAAAGAGATGCAATGATAACTCTTTGTTTTGCTTTGCAAGTCCTTTCCTACAAAAAGAAAAATAAATTTCTCCATATTTCAGTAAAACTTGCAAAATTAAAACTGGTTAAGTTTTTTAAAAAATAGAAAACTTTGCAGAAGGCCACATATAGACACTTAGTTTCCATATTTAAATGACTGAACAGCATGCCATAATATAGGATTGATATCAGTGTAGGTCAGTAATTTACTTTATTATTTTTTAAAAAATTGTATTAGAAAATGAGTGAAGAATTTTAATGCAATCAACTAGAATTCTTAATTTAAAAAAATGAAATACCCTAAAATTTAAAATAAAAGGGAAATAATGCAAATGGATTAGTTGTTTAATAAAAAACAAAAAAAACTGTTAATCTTAAATCTTAAACATGTTCTTATACATATTTTTACACAGAGTTTTTGTCATACTAAGAAATACAGTTTTTTAGTTGTTTTTATGATTCTGTATAATGTCAAACGTGATATATGAGAAAGAAAACAAACAAAAAATATAACTTTTATAATACCTTGAGTGTTTCATAAAATTCACTTGGTTTGTTTAAAACAAGAATCTGTTTCCCTGAGAGTCCAAAACATGGCAACCTTGCTCCCAGCCAGGAGAAAGGATTTGGAACATTGCTGTTTTCATGATTACCATTAGAACATAAATTATCTGTGGTTTCAGTCTTGGCAAAACTTTCATGACTCTTACAAAACCTGTGGCAGACATAAAAAAACGAAATTATATATATATATTTTTTAAGACAGACAAATTATAAACAAATAGTTTGTTTATAAGAAGCTTAATCTCTTTGCTATGCTTTTGTATCTTCATTTCTAATTTTTGTCAATAATTTTTTATAATAATAAATACAATATATCAGTGTAATATTGTGTGTTATAACGAAGCAGATAAAAACACGAGATAATCATTGTTAGAATTAATTTAAGTCTTCAAAACACTAAAGTAACTATCCTTAATACACTTTGGTGATGAAAATTCATTCCAAATGCAGCAATAGAACATGGCATTAGGAAAGCTTGACATATATTTTACAAAAGATTATAATCCTAATCATTAGAATTGTGGTTAATCAGCTTCCAAGTGCCAGCGAATTTTAATTGGTCTCCATTCGTCCTCAAACTTGTTAGCGTTTGTCTTCTCTAATCAGCGCGATTATTTTTTTATAATCTTTGCACGAAAAAACAAAAAATCTTTTAAATTATTGTTTTAGTTGGTATTATTGCTATTAGAGATACAAAGAAATACAAAAAAAAAAAACAGTTATCCGACTCCAGTGGGACACGGAGATGATCGGATACCCGGACAAACTGTTTTTAGCAAGTCTTGCTGCTTACCCAGCAGCTATTAGTAGTACAGTAAACAACCAGTTGTCCGACTCCAGTGGGACACGGAGATGATCGGATACCCGGACAAACTGTTTTTAGCAAGTCTTGCTGCTTACCCAGCAGCTATTAGTAGTACAGTAAACAACCAGTTGTCCGACTCCAGTGGAACACGGAAGTGATCGGATACCCGGACAAACTGTTTTTAACAAGTCTTGCTGCTTACCCAGCAGCTATTAGTAGTACAGTAAACAACCAGTTGTCCGACTCCAGTGGGACACGGAGATGATCGGATACCCGGACAAACTGTTTTTAGCAAGTCTTGCTGCTTACCCAGCAGCTATTAGTAGTACAGTAAACAACCAGTTGTCCGACTCCAGTGGAACACGGAGATGATCGGATACCCGGACAAACTGTTTTTAGCAAGTCTTGCTGCTTACCCAGCAGCTATTAGTAGTACAGTAAACAACCAGTTGTCCGACTCCAGTGGAACACGGAAGTGATCGGATACCCGGACAAACTGTTTTTAACAAGTCTCGCTGCTTGTCCAGCATCTTCTCTCTTCAGTTTTGCTCAACTATCCGCTTTCTTTTCTTTGGGCTGCTTGCCAAACTATCATTAGACGACATATCGCGAGGATTACAATTATTGCCACTGATGACAATCAATAACAAGAGACAACAAGCAACATGTGTGAGGGATGTTAACCATCTGACGAGAAGCGATCTGACCATGCGCCGACAGCTCGCCGGGTGGCCCGCTCAGGATGTCCGAAACGAACCGAGTCTGATTTATACTGGACGAGTCGGTTATCTGTGTACGTATTGCACAACTGAATGAAGCGGAAAAGGAAAGACACCGATAATTTAGACATTAATTATATACTGATTATAAATATACATTGTTTATAACTTGCGTCGCGAATTCCACTCAACTCAAGACTAACTGGTAAACCAGCACGAACATCCGAAATTCGTTAAAAAAACAACCTAATCGATACATTTGCAAACGATACTAATAATACATCTAATTTATTGCGGTTAATCCGAATAGAATTCTTACTGGAAGATCCGCCAAAATCTCTGCCGATTTATCACACGGTGGAGGCATCTCCCCATGTGAGAAGAACCGGAAGCCGCTCGCATTCTCGTCGGCGATAACGCGCGGCTCGAGAACGAGGCGCGGACACTTGCGCGACAGTGTTGCGTAAAACGGTAGTGCTTGGCAACTGCGTTGTTAGGGTAGCCATTCTTACACAAACCTCCAGACGGGGAACGCTGCTTACCGTTTTGGGATCCGTGGCGGAGGAAATGTTTTTTTTTTTTAAATATAAATAACACGTTGATATAATCGAAAGTAATAAGCAGCAGCAGAAGAAGAAAGGGAAAAAAAAGCTCACCATGGCCAGCGAAATCGAAGGCTTGGATGACCCGCGCGCTTTTTTCATCGCAGATTACGTCTTAAAGACGTTGAAGCTGAAGGGGGAAAAATGGACCAAAATGTACAGCTTGGAGGAAAATACCAGGATTTTCGCGGACTTCTTTGAAAAGTCCGATGAAAACACGTTAATCGTGACCCTGAACGCATCTGGTCAGCTGAACGTCCAGCACGAATGGCCTGCCAGTTTCAAGGGGAAGGTTTGCTACTTTGTCAAGCGGGCGAAGGAACCTCTGGCCAAGGATGTGCCAATGCGAACGACGGTTTTGTACGGAGATCTGGCGTATTCGCCTTTGGAACAGTTTTCGGCATTTGTCGACGAGGTTAGAAGAGCTTCAGAGTTTTAGTAGTAATAATAATAATAATAATAATAATTCACCGACTATGCTAGTTAATTTACGAAGATTTTCAACATCTTTTTAAAACATGGGTACAACCTCTTCATTTACACTAATCCCTCCTCCTCCTCCTCCTCCAAAAAAAAAAGAAGAAGAAGGGGAAACTGTTATCTGGTAATGTTATTACATCGTGTAAAAATGTAAATTCATTTCTACTCAGATACTTGTCATTAAATTTAATCATTGCCGTCCATCTGTCCACGACCTTCGTGATAACCTCATAGCAGGGGAACTTGTGATACTTGTCTGGTTCGGGTAAAAGCACGAGAATTCTAATTGAATGGCATATATTTTTGTGCATATACCCTACTCTCATGTAGATAGCACCCCCCCACTAACTCTACTGATTGATGCTACGATTTTGACACTTGACCAGATCAGAAAAAATTTAGCATTCTTTAGTTAATTTTGTGCAGCGTCAGAAGGTTTGCATTTTGAAAAAAAAGATGCAGTTTAATTTGTGTAAGAGACAGCGCTATGGAAAGCCAGTGATTGATTGATTGATTGATTGATTGATTGATTGATTGATAGTCATTCAGTAATTTAGTTTAGGCTATGATAGAACTCTGACTGTAACCTTTTTGTCTTCGTTTTTACCATAAACAAAATTTCACACACCTTAAAAATTTAAACAAATTTTATCTTTATGGTAATTCAGGTTATAAAGTCTGAAAACAGTGCAAATTACTACAGATTGTGTAAAAAAAAAAAGATTTGCTAAAGCCTGCCCATCCATTATAACCCACAGGGTATACATAAAAAATATGGTAGATTCTGTTTGTGTTTTTCATGTGGTTCAATTTTTAAGAAATTAAATATGTCATGCCAAGTTTAATTTTATAAACACACACATATATACAAAGGCCAATTCAATTTAGTCTAGTTAGTTGTAAATGAGAAATTAAACAGCTGTAGTTTGATTGTTTGTTTTTTTTTTCAGTACTAAAATGGGTTAAGTAAAATAATTGCCACTTTCTTAAAGCAGTAAAATACAAAAAGTGAATTTTCTAAATTTAAAACAAATGTACAAGTTACAGAGCTCTGGACTAAAATAAATTACCAATACAAAAAAATTTCCATGCTGTTTTCTGTTGCACTTGTACTATAGTATAAAGTAGCAAGTAATATTAATGCACTGTGCCTTCACTAACCAACACAAAATGTCTGGTAACCATTATACGTAGCTTATTTTCCAACTCTTAATTATTTGTGTACATAGTAAAGGAGGATTATTTTTGTCTTAGAAGTTATGGTATTGGGGTAGATTGCTTTTTTGAATAGTTTGTTTGTTGCAATAGCCCATTGTTACTATCTATAGACTCTGGTACAGTTTATCACTCACCTTAAAAAAATATAATGGAGCATATGGTACTCTGTAAACATTGTTTTACAATTATTGTATATTGTAAACACTTCCCCTTGCATGATGTGCTGGTGTACAAAAATATCTTAATTAGCTCCATCAAAAAAATACTTGTTTATATTATAGTATTTTGTAATTATATACTGAATTGATTTAACCTTCTATATTCACTTGGAGTGCAGCACTTCACTACCCTTCAAATACAGATTGAGGTGTAGAGACCAACAGTGCTTTTCTCATTAATATAACCCTTCGTAATGAAGCATTTGTATTGCTCAAACTCCACAACATCTATGGTACATGTTCCTGTCTTTGCAGTAGTTACAGGATTAGATAGTCAAATGCTCAAAGCCGATGTACATAGCTATGTGTAATTGTTTATGTAGTTGTATCAGGATGTCTATATGTCTAACCTATTTCACCAAGGCACCATGTCTGACAGCTTTATTAGGCACAGCAACATAAACAGTTACCTGGATGAATGTGGAGGGAGTGTCTTCTTCACAGATGAGAGCCAATTCATTATGTTGCATGCCAAAGAGTAAGGGTGTGGCGCTTTTACAGGGATGAATATCAAGCATATTGCTATGTAAACAGAAACGATCATTAGGTAATAGAAGTGCATGGTTGCACTTTTATACAAGGGTTGTGCAGTCCAGTGATTGCCATTAACTGTGGAAATGGAATTTTTCAAAATTAAGTTGAACTATTTTTTTTAAACTTCTTGCGGCAAGGCAATACTCATGCTCACATCATGAGGATTTTCTTGAAATTCCTTCAAGAACAGTGAATCACTGTCATACTAAGGTCAGCATTGTCTTCAGATATGGCACTGATAGAGCATATGCGTATTATGTCGGGGTGCTGAATTTATCTTTAAGGCAATCACACTCTTCAGCAGCTTCAGATTACCTTCAAAGAGCAGTGGGCACTGATACCATAGGTCTTCTTCAGAAGACATGGACTCCATGAGATGGTACTGTGAAGCTCTTGTGGAAACTGTGGCAGATACACTTGATATTGATGCTTGTCATGACAGTTGATGGATGTAGAAAATTTTTTTTACATGTTATCATTTTCAAGAAACTTCTATCAATAAAATGTTGTTTTAATGATAACAAAATGTGTTTGTTACATGCAAAAATGAACAAAATTTAATTTAATATATAATAGAAATAGTTTAGATCAGTTATTCAGATTGTACACAACCACAAAATTGTTTCTGTGTTTAAATCAGTTCATCATATATTAATTTTACAAAACAAATTGAAAGCTATGAAATACAAATTATTATTATTTAAATTTTTTAAAATTCATCTTAGAACAGAATTGAGAAAAAAAAAGTATTACCAGTTAGGCACAATACTATTACTATATTTCTGGAGAGATTGCTATGGCATTTTATATAAACTCCATACTTATGTAATAATTATGAGACCAATGCATTTTTTTTTTGTCAACATTTTTGTTTCAAGTTTAGAAAAATGAAAAACAAATTCCAGCCCAGTTTATTGCACTATAATATGAGGCAAATTTATTGACATTTGTTTAATTTTTTTTCACAATTTCAATGTTGCATACAGGTATTTTAATAACAAAAAAAATATGAAAATAGTGGAGATTTTTAAAAAATTATCTAAGCAAACTGTTTATAAAAGTCTATTTTAGTCAATGTCATTTTAGCATGTTTCTGTTAGAAGAAAGAATGCTTCCTCTTTTCTCAAAAAAGCTTAAAAAATCCATAATACAAAAGCTAGGGAGTTGAAATTTACTGGTCATAAAAGAATAAAGTAAACAGTCTAGGCCCTGTCACCATCATCAGGGATTATTTTGGAGTGGAATAAAGTCATGAAGAAGTATATGAAATGACCTTCTATTTCCTGTAAATAACATATAAGTAACCTCATTCTCAGTAAAAAAAGAATTTTGAAATGTTATTGTTCTTTTAATAGGTGTTGGTGCCAATTCTGTCCAATACAAAAAACCATGATCAATGGCCACAAGTTGTTTCTCAAGATGTCATTCGCCATGTGCACAATTTAAAAAGCAATGTTTACGTGTTAACTGGCCAGGTGAAAGGCAAAACCCTACTTCCTCTTCCTGTTGGTTCTGAAAATGTTGAAACAGTAAATGAAAAGTAAGTTACTATTATTTGATGCATCATTATTTTCATCAGCCTGTTTTGAATTCATGGCATGCATTACCTAGTCAAACTATTGGGGGTAGGTGTTGAATTCATTAAACAAACAACCCTGATAACCATTTTTTTTTTTTGATAAAGCGATTCTACATAATTTGCAAACTTCCTGCTTCTGAGACCTATTTTATAAATTTTTTGTTTGAAAAGCAAAATGGCTTACTTGAACATTTTTATTTACTAATTTTTAAAAAGCATTACAACTTGAAAATAGCTTTTTTTTCTTTTCTCACTATAGAAAAAATTCATATTAACAAAAAAAATAATTTAAAAAGCTTATCTTTTTATGGGTATATTTCACTTATTTATTTTTTTAAGCTAGCTAAGCTCATTTGAGTAAAATTTGACTGATATTTATAATATCTTTATAGACAAATAATTTTTCTGTCATTAAACTGGATAGAGTAACAACTTCTTACCACTGATTGATACTTTAAAATGGCTTGGCAATTGGCATTTAATAAAATAATGAAAACACTTTATTATGGCATGTGTCTCTCAAGTTTTATTCAAGCTTATTTGTGAAATTTTCAAATCAACTGACACTTATTATTAATTTAAATAACAACCAGTTACTGATTTAATGTACATCACCAGTAGCACTTCTACCAAATAAATCCTATTTTAGGATTAAATACTTTAAAAATTAAGTTCTGCTGAGGGCCCAAAATAATTTTAAATATTTTATTAAGGTCAAATCAGGAAATTTTAGAATTGTGAACACAATGAACACTAGAAAGTTCTGCCTTTAAATTCAGGATTGACCCTAATTTCAAGTTATTAAAGTTACTAGCATAAACTAAATTTGCTAGTTTACTTTTGAGATTCATCAGGATCTCTCATCCAATATGTTCATAATCTTGTGCATATTTGTAGATTAGCATTTAACTAAAAAAAAAAAGATATCAAACAAAAAACATTACAATTTAAAATTTTTTTTAATTATAAAAAAACTTAATGAAGGAATAGCCATCATTATAAGTTAATTTCAGGGTCTCCGTAATAACAAGGTATTGCTAAAGAAAACCCAAATTTAAAAAAAAATTTTAGTGACATGTTTGTACTAATATGGATGGATGTACTTTTGTATGTGAATTTTTAGTGGGTGCCTTCTATAAGATTAATTTGTGATTATAATTTTATTTGAATTTCATATAATTTTTTAGGTATTTTTTACAATTTATTATGTAATAATAAATTATTAAAATACATTCAATGTATATAGAAATTTTCAAAATGCAAGGGAAGATGCATTCTTAGTCATTAAAAAAGGAACAAAAGATATGCACATAAGCACCATTTTTTAATAAAAAGATTTTGCTATAATAAACTAAACTTTTGTTTTGCATTTTAAAAGGATTTTTTTATGCCTATTTAAGAAATTTTATAGTCATTGGCTATTAGTTTTAAATTTAAAAAACAAAGTAAAACTGATGAATAAATATCATTAACTAAAAAATAAAGTAATATTTATACAAAAAACAAACAAAATGGAATGAAAACAATCATTTAACATAGATTTACTAGGTTGTTTTCAGGTATAGAGGTTTTAAAAATAATTAGGGTGTTTTAGCATATTGATGGGGCCATTTTTTAAAAACTATCTACAGTTATTAATACTATGAGTCATAATTACAAATTAGTTAAGATTCCAGCATGACTAGATATAAGTATATACATTTTTAGTAAAAGAATTGATTTTCAATAAGTGGAATAAACTAATGGCAGGTTTAGTTAGCAGTGGTAGTATTTTGTGTTGATGGTCATCTATTTTCCCATAGACCTGCTGTATATGCTATCATGGCCTCCTGCCTCTTGGAACTACTTAACTAATATTTTGGACTTTAATCAGAAGCCAAAAAGTATCAAGAGTAAGACAAAACAAAATTATAATGAAATTCCATGTATGTGAGCTTTGGCAAAAAAATAATAGAACTGGAAAAATTAATTTTACAAATTTCTGTCTCTTTTCACATAATTAAGTTATAGTTAAGGCAAACTGTTTATGGTCAGTAATTTTTATTTAGAGGTTTCCAGATTTTGGCAGGTTAAAGATGACATTCAGCCCCCTCTTTATTAAAGACGACTTCATATTTTAAAATATTGCCAAATTTTTTCCAATTTAAAAACTCAGATTAATCCCCCTATATTGTAATACAGGTTTTAAATATAAAATGATTAACAATTTTTTTTTCAAAGTTGGAAAATTTATTATATTTAAAACTTATTACACACATACACAGTGGCATGGTTAAATAAAGACTGACCAAAACATTGCCTCACAGATGCACTTTCTTACTTTCTTTCTTTCTTCTTCATTAAAATTTGTCCAAGCAGAATCTGCTCACAGTTCTCTATTCAGAAAGGTTTGTAGTGAGGAGGACTAATGTATGAATCATTTTAAAATCTGGTATGCGATTTTTACAAAATAGAACTTTAAAAAATTATTTACAGTGATCCAAAATTTGACAGAGGACTCATACATGCTATAGAGTCAATTGTGATTGATTGGTCCCATCAGATTACTGATGTTTTGAAAAGAGATTCAGCAGAACTTCTTTTGGAAGGTCATAATCCAAACCCATTTGTGGAATTAAATTTTTGGAAAAATAAAGCACAGAATTTAAAATGCATTTACCAGCAGGTGAGAAATGTTATTTTTTTTTGTTATTGTGATTATTTTATTCTTTTTTAACTGTAAATCTTCAAGATATTTATTATAATGAATTGTGTGTGTGTGTGTGTGTGTGTGTGTGCATGCACCTGTGCATGTGCACATTTGGAAGTTTGAGCTTTATTTGCATGCAGTAACTGTAATTTTTATATTAAAAAAAAAAATGTTCCTGTTCACTAAATTTTACAGGTTACTTAAAGATATATTGAAATAACTTGTTTGCATAACAGACTAGCCAATAATATCTGGGCTGAATTAAAAATTGATTAATTTGGTAATTTTCATTAAATTATTCATTGTAAGGGCATAATGATATAATAAGTATTTATGTTTTTCTTAAGTATTAGTCATTTTAATGGTTCTGAATATGTAAAGAAGACTTATTGCTGTTGTTTATTCTTTAGTTAAAAATCCCAAAAGTACAAAAGATGGCAGAACTTTTGGAAAGAACAAATAGCAGCTATTTTCCTTCATTCCAGAATATTTTTAGGGATGTTGTTGCAGGTAAGATTTTATATTTTTCACAGAGCTATTTAGAAGCTACAGTAAATTTAGGGCAGTAGTATAAACAATTTTAAAACTATTTACCCTTTACAGATCATAAATAGCTGCATATTATTATAATTAGTATTAATAAAAGTTTAATGTAGCAAAAAAAGAAGCAATTTATTCATACTGACATATAACTGACTGATTGTTATGTTATGTTATAGTGGAAACAGGTTTCGGACAACATGTACAGTAGAATGTGCCTGCATTTATGGTATAACTCAAAGGCTCTGATAAATTAAGAAATATTGTAAAAACTAAAGTTATCTAATTATTCAACTAAACATTCTAAATTTAAGGAAAAAAAAACTAATTTCTTTTTACAGTATACCTAGTGAAAACATTTTTTACACAGTTTGTAAGGTGTGTTTAATGCTTAAAGCTTGTTTTAAAGTTTTGATATTAGTTGGACGAATGTTTTAAACAAAACTTAATTGTGCAAATTTTATTGCATTTTTTGTACAAAAGATATTTCAATATGTAAACATTAATTGTTTTACTTAATTTTTTAGGTTTAACTGAAGCAGAAGATATTAACATGTTTCTGAAACCTCTTCACCAAATGTTTCTAGACCTGGAAGAGACAGAATTTAATGAAACAAAGCCAATTTTTCCAGCTTTATTGCATATTGTGTGTCTCATTTGGGCTAATTCAAAATATTACAACACACCTCCTAGGATTATAGTTCTTTTTCAGGAGATATGCAATATGTTAATTGATCAGGTAAATAATGTGTATGTGTGTATTTATTTATATTTAAGAGTAATACTTTGTTGACATGTTTAAACATTTTTTAGTTTTAGTACCATCTAAAAAACCAGAGATTTTTCATAATATATACAGTGTCTTTATAAAGTCTTTGAAAAGTTTACTGTCTAATATCTGCTTTTTTAAAACAGTTTTTTTTCCATTTAAGTGATGTAAAAGTATAAATCATGTTACTGTAGGATTTTTATGCAATAAGTAAGCATACTTAATATTAATCATTTTGTCTAAAAGTTTCTGAAGTGCTTTCAGAATGGTTTTCATATTATAGCTTTTTTAATCAAGAAGAATTATAATTCCAGGAAAAATACATATTCAGAAGTGCTTAAAATGCAGCTTCCTCATTTTTCTGATACAGATGCTATTCCTTTGTTAGTTTTCAGAATTATTTTTGCTGGGATAAATATTTCACAATTAAATAGTTTTTTAAACAATTCTAATCAGCAAAAATGTAGTGTCACCAAAAAATAAATAGATAAGTAGAAAGTGAAATAAAGTTTTTCATTTTTAAAAGAATTTATTCTGTCAACAATAATAATTACATTTTTTTTTTAAGGCAAGAAATTATCTAGAGCCTACAGAAGTACTCAAGGGTGAAGTAGAGGAATCAATACTAAAAGTGAATGATACACTCAGTGTGTTGAAGGAATTTAAAAAAACCTATGAAACACATAGAAGTAAACTTGCTACTTATTTCAAGGAAGATGCAGAACCAAAAATATGGGAATTTGCTCCTCAGCTCATATTTGCTCGATTTGAAAAATTTATAGAGAGGTTGGAAACTGTTAAGGTACATAATTTTTAGTACTACTTGCATAATTTAATCTATTTATTTTGACTTTAGACATTCTGGTATTAAAGCCATAAAAATGATTGGCATTATAAATATATTTATTATTATAAATATATTTATTATGATAGAATTTATTCACTATATAATGTAAAAAAAGAAAGATGGTTTATTTTTTGGCTTTATAAGTGTACCGTTGAATATTTTTCTCAAAGATTTTGAAAATTTGAGAATTCTTATTTTTACATTATAGTATAAGTTACATAAGAAAATGAGAATTTTTCTATTTTATGTTGGAATCAAATTTTTTTAGATTTAAACAAATTTTTCAGTATGTTAGATGAGGTATAAAATTGAAAACTTGTAACGTAAAAACAAAAAGTAGAATTGAAAATCTTTTTACTTTACGTATTTTTAGTCATAATGCATTTGGAATATGCTGGGAATTAAAATTATAAAATCTATCAAATTTGAATCTGAAAAATTTTATGAGATGAACTAATAAAGGTTCCAAATAATTAGGAATTTTGAGCATATGGACAGGAAGAAATTTTCATGTCTATCTGAAAAAGGTCTTTTTCCTTGTTGTATCTTTATTTTTTCTGCCTTTCATAAAATGTCAATATTTCTGAATGTTTCTATTATTTTCTGTTTTTATTTTAAATGCCTTTGATGGATTATTTAATAGGAGATAGCACTGGAGGAAAGGAGCAAATGAAAATATTTGATCTTATTAATACAAAAATTGTAATCAGTTTAAACATAAGAAAATGACTTAATGAAATAATATTGTCTTATAAAAAATGTAATAGAAATAATCTAGGTATAAAAAGCTAATTACCAGAATGTTAAAAATACATTTTAAAAAAATTAAATAAACAGGTATGCATAAAACTTTTCATAATTTTAATGTATTTAATGATTTTTCAAAATAATTATTTCACTTTATTATTCAAACATTATTGTTGTTTTTAAAGATTTTAAATAATAATTTTTTTTATTTTAAAAAATGTTATAATTGAAATTTATTTATTCAGTTGCAACCTGATACTTATATATAAATTTAATTTAATTTAGTTTTTTTTTTTATTTAAAATATTGGTAAAATGCTTTTGTTTGATTTAAGTATTTTATAGTCCTTTTAACAAGATCAGTTTTGCTACATTTATGAATAATTGATTTTGCTAAATAAATCTTTTAGAATTATCCATCAGAATTTTTTGTAATTTCTTTCCAATTTTGTTTATTTTGAAAGTATGGTACTAAAGGTAAATTATTCCTTTACAATAATATATATATATATTTGCTTTATTTTTTACTTTTTCTTAATCCATTCATAAAATTTTAATTTTTTATCATTAAAGATTTTCAAATATTTCTGTTTTTAAGAGTTTGATGGATACAGCAGTTGAATTCATGAAATTGGAGAAAATAGAACTTGGTGGAATCAAAGGAAAAATTCTAAGTCAGCAAGTTGTTTCTATCTTTGAGGAGTTTAATGATCATTTCAGAACATTTTCAGATAGGTCATATGATACACTGGATACAAACAGTCAGGTAAATTTTTTGTTTGTTTGTTTCAGCTGCACGTAGATGAAATTTATAATGCATTTTTCATTCTTAGAAAATATATCATCATTAAGACTTAATTTTGAAAATTGAAAATGTGAAGTAGATCATTAACTGAAATGGATTAAGATGTAAGAAAATTTACCTATGTCAGCTGTTGTTGGCATATATTGATGTCTATCTACAAGGTAGACAACCCCAGTGATGGAGCATAGTGGTGTTGTCTGCTAGGAAGCATTGCCAATTCTGCACTATATAGAGTTTGGTACTGCCTATGTCAACTGAGAAATCTCTGCTGGAGCTTTTTATTTTTAGACATGAGGCATGAGAAGAAACCAATGTATCTGGCTAGGGAAGAAGAGTAAAAATAAACTATGCCAGGAAGATTCATGAAGCCAAGCTATTTTTATGGAAGCAAACTTGGCCTTCAACTTTAAGAGTAATTGATTTAAAAAAAAAAATCTTAGAGCCACCTACCAAATCTTTATTTAGAAATCATAGTGCTTGCATTCAATCAAAATAAATCACAAAGATCCTTTTCTCTCTTCTAAGTTCAAAGCAATACAGTTTATTAACAAACATATTTTTGCTTCTTGAAGATTGTCTGATTTTGCCAAAACTTTAATGATTTTTACTTTTTCCATTATACTAACCAACCAAAATTATGATTTATCAAATTTATAATGTTACTAACATTTCTCCATTAGTTTATTGTTTTTATTTGAATAAAAATCTTTTACTTATTATTAGTTATTACTGGTATTCTATTTTTCTTTTTGATTTTTTCAAATATAAAGATAAATTATTATATTTATATATGTATATCAAGTCTTCTACAACTCATCTGCTTTGATAAAAATGTTCAATTAATAAATCATATAGGTTGTAAAATACTTGCTATCAAAAGTAATTGTGGTGTTTTTTTTTACCAGCAACTGATGGTTAATCACATTACTTTTAGCAATCTAAAAGCTTTGGATAATGAATTGAAGGTATGACCAAGTGAAAGTATTTTGACTAATAATTTGGTTAAAAGGATATTTAGAACCAGTATCAGCTTTTTACACATTTATAGTGTTCTACCATAATAATTTGGCTACTTGTTATTACAATGTTTGGCAAGCATTAGAGTGAAATTCTTTATGTTATTACTTAGTTGAGCCACTTTGTAGCATGAGAGCCTTTATCCTGTTTGGTATTGAATCATTAAGATTTTGTATCACTGTCTAATCCAGGTTTTGACATGTTCAAGTGAGAGCTTCCTATAATTCTATTATCCTATTTTGTGTGATGTAGATAGATTACTCTTAACTATAGATGTGCCATAGGTGTTCACAAGGGTGGATTGCAAAAGGAGGGGAAACTGCTCCCTCCTGAAAAGTTGATGGAGATAGTGTAATGATAGCATTATTTCTTGCTCAAATCACCATGCTCACTACCTCACTTGTTTGATAAGTGTTCATGGAGAAAAAGTTACAGTTAACAAGCACAAACTTATTCAAAAAATAATGAATGAATTTTGACAAAACCAGAGATGTTTACAATTTTTATTGAATAAAAATGTGTTTTTTTTTGTTTCATTATTATGAGCTCTGGTGGGTAGCACAATAACAAAGAAAATATACTAACATTGAAAAAATTAATTAGATTTTAAAAAATTCTAAATGAATCACAAGAAATATTTTAAGTAAAAAATTATTGATCAAACTTAAATACTTTTGATAGGAAAATAAACAAATCAGTATTCTTTTATATTAGTTTGTTTTCATCACTAGACACATTCCCCACATATGATATTATTTTGCCATTTTGCTCCCACACAATAATTTATCTTGCAGACATTTTTTGTCATTTTATCCCACCCTGGAAAAAAACTCTGTGGATGCCCATTGGATACACCACTTTTTTTTCTGATGGGCTGCACTAGTAGCTACAAAAATAAGTGCAGGTCCCCACAAAATTTGTATATACAGTAATTTTTAAAATTTTAATTCTTTGTCATAGTTATTTAGGCATATGAATCATATGGTAAATAAGAAAAAATAACCCAGCAATGATAGATGGATAGGTTGATAAATATTTAGATAGATATGATATCTAATAAAAGACAAATATCATTATTAAAATATGATTTACATGAATTTAAAAAAATTAGATACTGAAAGATAACTAATACTGATATAAATAATATATGTGAAGATATCAGCTTCGGATATCAGAGACAAACAAACAAAGGGCATTTTTTATTGAGATGATTCACCTGATTATGTAGATTCAATCTTCCAAAATGCCAAGATAATTAAGACATTTATGAACTTAGTGCACAACAGATGGTCACTAATTACATCCTGAATAATTGGAAAAAATTTTATTGAACTTAAAATATTATCCAGGGCTGACAAATCAACTAGTTTATTGAAATTTTGTTTAATTTTAAGCAAGGCACTGTGGACCACACTTCATGTATCCATAGGTTGTGAATTTCTGCTCGTAAATTGAGAATCCAGATGCTCCCATAGGTGCTCAAAAGGATGCATATCAGGGATTTGTGCAACCCTGGGAATAATTTGAATGCTTTGATTCCTTTTTCAGACTGTGATCATGTGAATGTTGCAGAATGTAGTGTTCTTCTGAAGAATATAAACAAAATTTCAGTATGCTTTGTTGGCACAATATTAGCTGAAGATATTGGTGGTTGAAGGTAGTTGTTTGATCTTCTCCAAACATGATTTCTGAAACCTGACCTCATAGTTAAGTGCTTTACCAGATATTTTCTCTGATCAGATCTTTTGAAATGTTTTATTTCTGTTGGACATAAGAGGTTTCTTACATGCTACACATGCAACTTCTGTAGCCAAGTCAGTGGAGATGATGTTAATTCATTCTTGCTCAATTATTTTGCATGAGCAATATCAGCAAGAGAATCTTAGCAGTAAGTGCAGATGTGGCAAGTAATGCCACTTTCTTGTATGTGACTGTTAAAGGCCTTCCAAGTTATTTTGTATAGCAGTTATTTTTCCTTTTTCTTTAGTGAACATCATACTAGTATTGGCTCTAGATCTGTGAGAAATTTTATGATATTTGTCAATCTGTCATTGATTTTGGCCACTCTGTAAACATTTTATAACATGACTTTACATAAACAGAATTTGTGTGGGTGTTGTCTCATTTTCAGCATTGTGATAAACAGTCAATGCACACAATCTTACCAAAAATATGTAAATTTCAGATACATTAATTTATGGAGTAACCAAAATAATATTTTAAATATTTCTTATAAACATGAGATTTTTAAATAACTTGTTTAAAATTATTTGCTTAACCAAAACTCTATCAAATACTTAAGAATCCAGGATTTATTTTTCAGGTTGTATCATCATTTATTTAAAACAGTTCTTGCAGTTACTCTCATTTGCAACTTTTTTTTTGTGGGTATTTTTTTGGTTTTGGTTATTTTGCACTGATTTATTTCTTTGGCAAATTTTTAGCAACATTTGAGAACATTAACAGAACAAAATTTGAAATATAAAATTTAGCATATTATAACTTTTTTCTTCTTAATCAGACACTTTCCATTACTAAAGATTTCAAACTCTCATGGTACCTCTGTGCCAGATTTTATTGTTAAAATTGAAAGTTACACCAAGTATTATATAAAAATGTTGGCTATTTAAGATATCTATTTATATTGTTATCAAGGTTTTGAAAATCTTGTTTCATTTGAAATGGTTTAGTGACAAGTGATAATTGTTGCTTGCTGGTAAAGATCAGGATGTTACAATATTTTACAAAAGCAATATTTTTAACAGAACCTGTTAATATAATCATTGTTTATGTTGGTTTTGTAATTTGTTTTTGTTTTTATAAAAAGTATTAATTATCCTTTTTCTTTTCACAGCTTTATCTTCATTCATATTTATTTTAAAACAAAAATGTATATTAGGCTTATTTGAAGAAAATTATTAGTATTACTTTAACTGTGATTTTTACTAGAAATATTTAAAAAAATATTTAAAAATTGTTTTTTATTTTAGGAGTTTCTTGATGACTATGATGCATTCCAGAAAATGATTTTTGATCTTGATCGCAGAATGGCAACAATCATTTCTCATGGTTTTGATGATTGTTCTGGACTGGAATCCTCATTTAAGGTACAAATTCTTTTCTTTTAAATCTTGTTGTGCAGATTTTAAATTCTGTAAGTCTTAGAGATATTTCCTTTTTTCTGCTGAGTATTTTTGATCTTAATTCTAGAATTTTTTTATTATTGGCTTGGATGATACTCTGTTTATTAGTACATTTTTATATAGTTTTTAAATATATGTTAATTAAACAAAAATTACAATTTTGTATACAATAATTTGAAATGTACTATTAACTTATTCAGCTCTGCACCCACTTCACAGGTTATTCCAATACAAGCATGATTATATTGTATGCTCAAGATGAATTTTAGCTTTAATAATTCTTTATACCATTTTAAAACAATCCTCCATTGGCTGTCTTTATTATTGGATATATGAGGACTCATGATTTTAGCCATTAAAACAGAAGTTCTTGCTTTCATTGCCTGAAATATTATTCCCATATTAAATATGATAATCAGTTAACAAGTATTTAATGTAACTATAACAAAGGGAAAAAAACTTAGAAAAGGATTTAATTTAAATATCATAAATATTAAAATGTATTTTTGTATTATGAAAAATTATAAAGTTCATTGGAAATAAGATGTGGAACAAAATTAAAAATAATTTTATCTTTAAGAAAATTGTATTGAATTTAAACGAAAATTTTTTAAAAAATTTAAACAAAAATAAGAAAATACAAACACCAGTCAATAATGCATCATTAAAAAAAATTTTGTTTGAACAACACTGAATTTATTATCAACTTTAAAAACTTAAACAATAGAGAGAATCACAGTTCTAAACTAAAAGTTGTGTTCTTATCCATGTTCACCCCAGATGCAGGTAGAAAATTCAGAACATGAGTAATGGAGCAAAGGAAGTTTGCTCAGATAAATTTAGTTTTTTTTATGGTAAATAGACAGGGATTTCATAATCTTCAACTGAGAGTCCAGTCCATACAAGACTTTTACTGGACACTGATGTTTGAAATTTTCTTTTTTTTTATCTAAATTCTGCCTTGCTGGACTGCTGTTTGAATTTTATCATCTTTTAGAAAATTTGTACCATTTTCCAAGTTTAAAGCAAAAGTTTTTTGTTTATATTTAAATTAGTTTACTGACTCATTTAGTTATCCATGTATTTTCTTTTCTGCATTGTTTTAAATAATAGTAATTCTAATTTAAATGTTTTATTTTCTTTTAATTTAGTTATTATATATCATGGGTGGCTTACTGGAAAGACCTGTAATAAAAGCAGAGTTTGATGAGAATTATGCAAGTATAATAAAGATATTGGATGAAGACATGGACTTTGTTAAAGAGCTATATGATGAACAAATGCTTCTCAAAAAAGAGACAGGAAAGATTATTGTTCACAAAAATATGCCAATAGTTTCAGGAACTATAAAATGGGCAAAGGAATTGAAAGAAAGGATTGCTATACCTATGAAAAATTTTAAGAATTTGGACCATCCGTAGGTTCAAAATGATTTTCTTTTTTTAAGAAATGGAAAAAACCAGCAACAGAAGAGCACTTAAAAGTACATGAAGGAATAAGCAAACAAACCAACCAAAAAAGAATGTTTAAAGAAGCTTTAAATACTTACTTTTTTGGCCTTAAATTTTTAGCATTGCTTTATGATGCCATATATATATATACACATATAACATATGTTCATAATGTGAAACATTGAATTCTTACAGCTTAATTCCTTTTAGAGTTTCTGAAATGTGCTGTGTTTTTTACTTGAACACTTTTGGATTTTGATATCGTGAAGCTAGAAACAAGCAAAAAATTGTTTTAAAGACATTATACACATTAAATTTATAAAAAGAAACATTTTCTAATAGAACTGTACCATTTTATGAATAATCATTAATTATTTTTATGAATATAACAAAGTTTTCTTATATAAAAATGAAATAAGAACTAGTAATATATAGATAGAACAGGAACAAAAATATCAAATTGTAATTTGCCTTTATACAAAAATGTTACTTTTTTACTTTGTGAGAATTTTAAAATTCTAAATTTTATTTAAAAAAATTTTTTTTCTGTTGCTGTAAAACCTATTTGTAACATTATTTTACAGATGTACAGAAAGTGAGGAAGCTTTGTTGATTTACAAGAAGTATGAAGAAATGCTTAATCTTTTAGCTAAGTAAGTACTGTAATGATTAATAATGACTTTTCTAAAACTTTTATCTGCCAAAATTGCTAATGAAATGAAACTTAAAAAATATATATATATATATATTCTATTTATTGTGGTATTCAGACTTTAATATGCAATAAATATTACAGTTCATATAGAATATTTTGTAGTTATTTTTAGTTTGAAAAAATTTTTATTTTTTAATGCTCAGAAATAACATTTTATTTTAAATCATCGAAACTTTTTCTGGTAAATTTATTTATTTTGTTTTATTATATTATTCAAATTAAATTACAGATATTTGGCATGTTCGGCTTTCTATATTTTGTTTGCTCTTTTTTATATCTGTTATATATTTTAAGTAATAAGCCATATTTATAATTGAATTACTTATTTAAAAAGCCATATATACGTATATATACCAAAGAAATCAACTAAGTTTAAAGATTTAAAAAGTTTGTTGCATTTTAATTGTTACTAAATTTTAAAATAATAGTTTAAATTGTTTACATGATATCTTAGTGTAGCTAAACTTATTTGGATTACTTCTATGTTGTTTTATTTCCTTTTCTTTATGAATTGGTAAATTTAAGACAGTAGATAAATTGGGACTTTCAATCTCAACATTACTGTTTTCAAATTAAAAAAGAACAATGATTCTTACTAAAATGTCTTATCTAGAAAGTGACAAAAATTAAAGAATTAGAAGACTATTAAATATATTCCTTTTACTATCTCATATTTAATGTCATGTATATGCCAAGTGCAGACAGCCTTTTAGCTCTCTTTGTCAGTTATGGAAAAAGATTAAAAAGATTACTTTTTATCCAGTGAGCAGTTCAAAGGGTCTTTTAAGGAATGCTTAAATCTGGCATTTCGAAGAAAATTTCTATGATATACTTGATATACAACCCAAGAGACGTGGATTCATAACTTTTTTAAAATATAAAAATAGTCTAGCACAGTTTTTTTATTAACTAGTCATCAGAATTAATTCATTTTAAAGTTTTATTCATAGCTTCTGTAATATGAAAGAACCAGCGCAGTTTATTTCCTGAACTATTCATCAGGTTCAAGTAATTTATAGTTTAATTTGAAGATATTACTTGTTCGCTTACATTGCCTTAGGATTTTGCATATTTTTCACCATTTTTTTAAAGACATTTTCTTAATTTTTGAAATTTTTATTTATGATTTATCACAAAATTTAACATATTCACTCAAAACTTACAAACTAATGCAGATAAATTTTTGTAAATTGGTTTGCACTTGAGATGCTATGGTCAGATCAGACTGCATTGTAGATTTGAAGGTAGTTGAATGAAAAAAAAGGTTATGCGTGGCAGAAAATGATAAATAGCTTAAGATACTATTTTTGAGAAAACAACCACAAACACCGATTTTAAAAAATATATGTTTCTTGTTGAGGAATGCAAAAGATAGTTAATTATGAGGAATTTAGATTGGAAAGAAAATATTTTTGCAAGAACTTAAAATTAAAAAAAAAATTTTTTAATGTTTAAACCAAGGAGAACCAATAAGTATACACAACAGGTTGCATTGCACATTTGGCATAATTTTTTGTCATCCCATTACTAATTAGTTAACTACCAATGTTGACGTGATTTTTTATATTTGTTTGATTTAGTTTTGTGACACTACAAAGATGTTAATGTTCTAGCTTTGAACCATTTTAAATTGTAACTTAGGTTAAGAAATACAATTTAAAAGTAATTTTTATGCAAATATTTTGGATGATTTTTTAGTTCTGAATATTAATATGATATGAATGGAAGAACCTGTTTATGTGAAGGCCTAGTCAAACAATTTATTGAGAACCTCTTTTAATGAAACACTAATTTAAAGTCATTTGTATTACAAATTATTCCTTATTTATAACTACTAATTTGTTTTTTTTTTAAATTTAGTACTTTATAATGCATTCTCTTTGTAAGAAAATAATATTTTAGCCTAAACAACACTTTATATAAGGTTTTTATTGTATTTTATTGAACTAACAATAACAAAATATGTTTAGAAGAAAGCACTTTAAATTTTGTAGCATTTAGTTTTGAAAAATTGACTTATCTTTGTTAGTTAAAGGTTAAATTATTGCTTATTTATTTATTGCAGTGTTGAAGATGAGGTGTATCGAAATTGGTCTAACAAGGTGGCAGAAGCTACTATGTTCAATCTCAATCAATCTCTGCTGACCAGAAATGAGAAGACAAAACTTATTTCTGTTAACTTTGATCCACAGGTAAAAAAAGAAGAAAAGCATAACAATGTCAAGTAGGCATTTACCTTAATAAGCTAATGTTTTTTTGCCTACTTTTTTTAGCTATTTTGTGCATCTTGATTTTAAAAACTTCTTAGGAAAAGGAAAGAAAAACATCTAGCTTGCTATTTTTATATTTTGATCTAATATTAATTATTTGCTGCCAAGAAGGGTTGTTGATGCAGTATTGTCAAGACATAATTTTAATGCAATCTCCACTGCCAAATTTTTACAAGACAAAACAATTATCTTATTTACATGTTCACAACCTAAAGTGTAGCTCAGACAATCAAATTTGGAGCAGTTTTGATTTGATTCTGCTTCAGAAATGACAGTGCAATAAAGTACAAATTTAAACCAAAAAAAGAAAAAAAATTAAGATAAAAGAATTTTGAAAATCTTTATGAGATTCTTTAATAACTTTTTTGAAAGTCTTAGAAAATTTGTTTGTTTGTGAATAACTGCTAAAACCTAAAGGAGACAAACTTGTTTGTTGACAAAATAACTAAAATTAACATGTTGATGTATAAATTATATTACTGCTAGATTATTTATTATATATAATACAATTATCAATGTCTTAATAAAGGTATTTTTATTTGATTTAAAAATAATACAAATGTGAAAGACAACCAAAAAATGTGCTGTAAGATATTGTGAAAAAAATTATTTTTTTTTTTTTTACTTTTGACAGTGTCATATTACTTGGTAATTTGAAGAATCTTATATTTTGGTTTATTAAAGTAAAAAAAAAATTTCATACATGCATTTTTTTGTTTTTGCTTTTTTAAAAATTATATTTATAGTAGATACTAATAAATTATACTGCTGAAAAACAGAATTCTGAAAAAGTGTAAATTATATAAAACATCGTAAAATTCTGATGATGATGATGCTATACTTTTAACGGAACAAAAATCTAATTAAGTAAATTTGAAACAAGTATTTTTTAAATTTATAAATTATAATGTTATGTTAGAAATTGATTACACTTAGAGCATGCATTCTTTTTGACATACTAGACTTTGTGATCTGTTAACATATGTGATGTAATAAATACTGCATATATTTTATGAGTTCTCTTTCAGTGCAAGGAGAAACTATCAGCAACAACAACAAAACTGTTCTGCCATCTAGTGGCTAATTTATGCATAGTTAATGTTTTATGTAAAAATGGCATTTTACAACTACAGACATGGCATTTGGATGTTCTGCAATCTTTATTTGTTGAAATTTTCACAGTTTAAAAAGGTGTCTTTTTTAATATTCTTGTAAAGTTAAACCCAACTAATCAGTGAATACTAAATATACCATGCACACTAAATAAAGACCTCTGTTTCATTGCTTTGGTTATTGTTTAGTGAGGAACTCAAGGAGGATAATTCACTCACTATGTTAGTACTACATTACTAAGCTGCATGTTGATATGCATACTTTTAGTGTTATCTACTTTTTCTATCATTTCATTTTTAATTTTTTTAGGTCTTAATTGTAAATATTAAGTGGAAAACATAGTATTAATACTAAAAAAAAAATGTCATTGTTTCCTGGTTGAAAATAATGTGTAGCGCACTGTAGAAAATCGCACTTTAAATTTAAGATGAAAATTAACCATTTATGTGGAGAAGATTTTTTTTACATGCTGTTAAATTAATGAAAAATAATTAGGGTCAAATATTTTAATAATTATTTGTTTCCTTTTCATTTCAGCTTGTGTCAGTGTTGAGAGAAGTTAAATATTTTGAGATTTTTGGTTCAGAAGAAATTCCAGAAAGTGCAAATGCAATATATGCCAGAAATGATACATTCTTCCAGTATGTGACCAATCTTGATTTAACTGTTCAGTGGTATAACAAAGTGAGAACAATAGTTTTGGAGGTAGAATATCCTTTAATACAGCAACAATTAGAAGATATGGATGTACAGCTAATGAAAGCAGAGAAATCATTAAACTGGAATGGTGATGGTATGTATAAAAATTATTAAATTGGTAGTATAAAATTTGATTTATGAATAGATGAGTATTTTTGAGTACTTAAAATAAAGATTACACTTACACATTTTTTACTTTAACAAAAATGTTGAAAGATGTATAGTTGATTTTGATGAATTATAAATATCATGTTGGAAAATATTTATAATTAGTGAAATATAATCTTTTTTCTTTTAGTATGCTCTTGAAAATAGACCTAAGCATATGTAGAAAAAGTTAAACATTCAAGCTCAGTATTACTTTAATTTTTATTTATCTATTAATACAACTGTTATCAACAAAAATAAACAAATTATCTTTTTTCTACACTTAACTATTTAGAAAAAAAGTGTTTCTAAAATGAAAAAAAATAGGTTACCCTATTAAGCTATTGCTGTTTTTCATAGGAGTTTGGGAGTATATTGTGGAAACAAGGAATAAAGTCCATGATCTGGAGTCTCGAGTACAAAAAACAAAAAACAATGTTCAGAAAATTCAAAAAATTATGGCAACTTGGAGTAAGGTTCCATTATTTGAGCGTAAAGAAGATAAGTATGGTGCACTACTGAACTTGGAAGACAGAGAAGATAAAACAAATAAGCGTTATACAGAAATCACTCAAGCTGGGGAAAATATACATGCTCTTCTTAAAGTAAGTATTTATCATTATCAATCCTAAGTTCTTGTTTATATTGTTGGCAGGTTAGCTAACTATAAATCTGGAATTTTTGGTCATATACAATTAATACATTTAAGAATTCCTTGGTAAGGTGCTTGAAGTAAGAAACTTTAGAATTTTGAAAGTTTTTAAATTTATATTTGATGTGAAATGTTACATGCCAGTACTGGGTAGAATACCAAAATACCACACAAATATTTAATTTTCTTGGTCTAAATTAACAATTTTATTTAAAAAATATATATTTCTATTCACCAACTTGCTAGAATCAAAACATGTAAAGCTTAGACATATTTACTCAAAGCAAAAATTCAGAAAAGTGTTTATTTTGTAACTTTTTTTTTCACCACATTTGACATATAAAATAGGAATACAACTTTTTATTGTTTTTTTTTAATTTTGGGGCATACTTTAGTTTTCAAGTGAAAATCAAGGTAAAGAGATTTCAAATGTGCTTGTTGCACTCATGACCTCTCAGGACAAATTGTGTGGAACAAATTTTAAAAAAAATTCTACTAAAGTTTATATTTTTTCTCACTTGTCAAGCAATGTTTTAATCCCAAAATGGCTAGCATTTTTATTTTATAGTGTTGAAGTAGGAAATGTACAGATATGAAGCTCAGTAACTTTTGTTTAAAGGTTATCATTTCTACTGTCAAACTGTTAGAAGTAGGTTAAGGATTTGGGACAATTTTCATGACTTGGGCTGACTCTCATGGCTTCTCTGAAGTGCTACATCAGATGCTGTACATATCTGCATACTGTGGTAAACCAAATGATTCATTTACCCTGCAGATAATGTTTACTTTGAAGATGTCAAGATTGTCATTCATTGTGCCTGCATTGTTTGCAATTGCTTTGAAGACCAAGAAATGGACTCTCAACATCTTTCTTGATCCTGGACTTTAGTGCCATTGAGGATCAGTGGAATGATTTTAGGATGTACTTTTAGAGCTCATACTAACTATCATTAAATGCACTTGATTTGGAGGCAATATTGCTTTGAGAATGGTGGAAAACTGAAACACATGATATCTAAAAACTTGTGGAATTAGTGCCATGATATAATCAGTGTGCCATCAAGGTGTATTGTGACCCAATAAACTATTAGGCATGGATTTATAATATTTTGGTTAGGCAGTGTAATATACTAGACATCTCAATTTTTTTTGATTTTTTTAAGAAATAATGGTGAATGCATCAAAGTCTGCCTAATGTCATTTTTCAATGTAGCACAACTGATATATTTATTTAAAAGTGTACTTCATAAATGGTCTATAGTTTGTTGTTACACCTGGTTTGTGTATGTATATGTGTGCATATTTTTTTTTCCAGGAAAACATTGAATATTTTCAAGCAGATCCTGAAACAGAAATTTGGAAGGCATATGTTGACTATGTGGATGATATGTTAGTTGATGGGTTCTTTAACACAATTTTCTGCACCTTGAACTTTCTCTTGGACAATACAGATACAAAAAATCACCCAGAACCACTTTTTAAAGCTGAACTAGAGCT
Source organism: Nautilus pompilius (assembly GCA_018389105.1). Classification (NCBI taxonomy): domain Eukaryota; kingdom Metazoa; phylum Mollusca; class Cephalopoda; order Nautilida; family Nautilidae; genus Nautilus; species Nautilus pompilius. The sequence continues at coordinate 2,760,409 of JACATO010002204.1, read as the reverse complement.
TCAAGCCCCAGAGATGATATTTTCACCATCTTTGGATTATGGTGTTGTAGATGGGTTTTATGACTTAGTTGATGGCCTCATTGGTGACATTTACAAGCAAGCAAAGTTCATCAACAGACTAGCTAGTCACAGTGGCCAAGATCACTATCAGGTAAAAGAAAATCTTTTTAGTGTTGTTGTCATTGTATGTGTTTGAATTTTATTTTTTAGGAACAAAGATAAGAGCTTTTAAATAATGTGTGGTTCCTAGCAAATGGAATTGTAATAATTGTCATCAAATTGGCAATTACTAAAGCATTCAGTAAATAAATCAAATTTTAAAAATCTTAAATAAAATTAATTTTTATATATTTTGTAAATGGAAATGCAGTTATCAGATATATTGTGATTTGAAAGCTATTGGAAAATTAATTGAAATAACAAAACAAATTTAAAGTTAAATAACATGTAAAAGTCATCAAAAACTTTATTAATAATATTTTAAAGTTTAGTTACAGAAACAGATTTGGTTCATTATTAAATGATGTTTGAGATATTAAAGAGAAGTTTACTGGCTGATAATAAATGCAGCAGAATGTTAATAATAATAATAGTAATAATAATAAACTCACCAATGATAAATTTTAAAAAATGTTATCACCCTACTGTGGTTAGGTTATATTTTGGACTTCATTTGAAAAAAAAAATCTAGGTCAACTATATCTTTCATTTCTGTGCATTTAAAGTTTAGTCTGCCTGATCAAATTCTTTATTAATGTGTACTTAAAGAAAGAACTAATTTAAAAACTTAGTTTAATTAGCCATTTAAAGATTGTATATATGAAATAGCATTGAGAAAACATTGAACTTAAATCTTCACTATGTTACACCTAAAGATTTCTAAAAATAGGCCAATACAACTTCATTTTTTCTGTTTATTCTTGCTACCATTTCAGATATTAATTCTTAATTATAACTGTGATTTAATGTTGACAATTAAAGGGATATTTTTATTATCATAGTACATACCTTATTTTTATTCTTGAGTTTTAATTCTAGATGTTATTTCAACAGTAATATAAAATATATTACTTCAATAAATATAATATACAACCAATCAGGAGCATGCAAAAGTGAATTTTATAGTGTTCATTTTATCCATTAGGATATATTTCACAGATTCCATGTGTTCTGTTGTTAAAATGGAATTTCAGGGATGGCATAGATGACATTTCTAAGTTTGTGAACAAAATTAATTTTCATAGATGAAAGCAAATTAAATTTGTAATTCTATGGCCACAAAAGTGTAAATTAAAACATCCATGCTACACTTTGTATGTAAACATAAGATCACAAATATATCAACTATAAATGAAGTGTAATAAATGTAGCTTTTCTTTAAAAAGTTACTGACCTATAAAATGGGTTATTACAGGCATTTATTGGCAGTAGCAGTACATATTATATATGTTTAAAAATTATGTAGATAAAAATAATTATTAGACCCAAGGGTTGAAGGTTACTGATGGTTTTAAAGTTTACAAAGTTATCATTCCTAAACATGAAGGTTTTATAATTCAGAATCCATGTGATACTAGTAAAGTGAAAAGTGTTTCATTAATCTGCATGTACTATTGTATGTGTTTTACTAGTTCAAATCAGCAGACAATGTATGGAAAAAATTTTTTAGTTGTTTGCATAAATTTATTTTTTATTTCTTTTAGCCTGATCTTGAAGAAATGGAGGAATTATCAGAAATGAGAAATGAGTTAATGGATAGAGTTCAGAATATCATGACAAAAGCATGTGATTACAAAAACTCATTTGACATCTATTCTTATTTGTGGGTTGATGACAGGAATGAATTTATGCGCCAGTTTCTTCTATATAATCATGTTCTGACAACAAAAGAGATTGAAGCCCATGCAGAAGATGGTGTTCCTGAATGTCCACCTACACTGGAACAGTTCAAACAACAGGTAAGATATCTACAGATTTCGCTGTATGATTCTCAGAGAAAATGAGTTGAAAAATTTCTTATTTAAATTACAGAATTAAGAAATTAAGCTCCAATTCTCCAAGATATTTTGTTAGTTGGTTAATGTGCAGATATCACAATTTCTGGACTTTCCAGCATTATAGGACATTTTAAGCATGTTTTGTTATTACTTATGTCTTTTAATTTTTTTATGAGTCATTGCTTTGCATCCTAAAACTGCACAGTTGTTATTTAATATATTTGTTTTTAAAATTTATTCATGATCCTGAGGGGTTATATGTAAGAAATGTATTTATTAACTAAACAATTTATTGAATTAAGTAAAACTTTTGTTAATGGAAATTTTTAATGAAAATAACTTTAACTAAGAGAAGTTCTAGCTGATTAAATAAAGATTAAAGGGGCTTGATTTTGCTTTCTATCAATTCGAATGAAATGCAATAGAAGTAGACATCAATAACAGTTGTTTTATGATGTGGAAACATACATTTAGTTAACTCTCTACTTTGTTTTTTAAAAATTTTTATTATATTTTTTCAGAAAAGGTATTAACACTGATGTATTTTGGTACTTCAAGTGATGTTTGAAACTTAAATGATAATATTAATGTTTTTGTAGATTGATACTTATGAAAAGATTTATGAAGATGCTACAACATTAGAAAGGAAGACAGTTTTCGAATACTGGTTCACTGTTGATGCCCAACCATTCAAACAGGCTCTCCTGAACAATATAAAGCGTTGGAGTTATATGTTTAAGCAGCATTTGATTGACCACGTTACCAACAGGTAACATTCACTTTAAAAATACTTGAAAAAAATAACAAAGTATGATTAGACATTAATGTTGAAAAACTGTTCTATGAATTAGCATCCTCAAAAAGTTTATCTTGTTTTCTGCACAGGAAGAGATTAACTTTGCTTTTCCCAAAGTTTGGTCTAGCAATGATAGTTGACTCTGCAAAATGGTATCAGTAATGTTGTATTTTTTTTATCTTACCAGAAAAATTAAAATTTGCCAAATGATTGATAAAATTTTAGAATTAATTTAAGGAGATACTAAAGTGTAAAATTACACAAACAAAATTATTCTGTCCCATTATATAAGTATCTACAATGAATAAAGTTATTTTTAAAATTATGCAAGTTAGTAATGAGCATCTTTCCATATTATATATCATTTTTAATGTATGATAATAAGATGTAAATCTTACAAGGATAGAACTTAAATAATGAATAATGAATTTTGAGACAGAATTCAAACTCCAAGTGAGTGTACACATAAAGTGAAGAATGTGTCTGTTATAAAAGTGAATGCTCCAAATTAAACTCTTCAAATCCCTCTTTTTTTTTCTTTAAAAAAAGGAATGTGATTTGCATGTGTGGAAAAAATTTGTTTGCAGCTTGAATGAGCTTGCAGAGTTTATCAAGATAGCTGATGCTGGCTTAACAAAAGAAGTAGCAGACGGTGATTATAGTGGACTAGTAGAAGTGATGGGGCATCTTGGTGCTGTTCGAGAAAGACAGGCTGCTACAGATGAGATGTTTGAGCCATTAAAACAAAGCATTGAGTTGCTAAAGATATACAAGCAAGAGATGCCTGAAGAAGTTCATAACCAGTTAGAGGTAACACAGTATTTGACTCTAATAAAATAATATGGAAATAAGGACAAATTAAAATGTTCACATAATTTTAAATACTTTACTGTTTTGAGAGAAAATGCCACTGTACATTGTACAAATAGCATTGGGTTGACCACCTATTCTTTGGGGTTAGTTAATTTTTTTCCATAATTTTTTATTATTTATTATTATTGTAAATACCACTTAGGCAACAAAAATTGACTTTCTGGATCACTTGAATTTTAAACAAGTTTATATTAATGAAAACATTAACAACATTATCAAATCTTGTGAATTCTACTCCATTTCTTTTTATTTAGAAAATTAGAAATAAGATAGTTGTTAAAATGAATGCATTATAATAGTATGCATCTGTTCAGTTTAATGGGTTTTTTTTTCATTGACCTTTGACTCTTACGGTGGAAGCCACGAGTGGTAGAAATTTTTAAGTACTGAGGGGAATTCAGGATTTGATTCAGTAATTTATTCAGGCATATCTTTAGTAACATGATATTGTCATAAGAAGGCAAGCTACTCACTTTCTATGAAAAATATAATACTAAACGGTTGAAAATAGTTTCTTTAGAATCTAGGTTGAGCACTGGAGAAAAACTTGCCAGATGTCAAGTTTTCCTGTTGTTTACAATAACTGTTTGAAGGTTTTAAGTAATGCATACATCACACGTACATACAAATGATTTAAGATAAGTTCTGAGTAAACAAACCAGGTATTTTTCTCAGAAAAAGTACAAGGTATTATATTTCTCCAGCTTTATATTGCATTTTCACAATCATCAGTAAATATTGTGAAAGTTTTAGAGATATTTAAATTATCAAAACACTAAGCAGATAATTGAATATTGATATTCTAGTATTCAAATTAAGTGGTTTTTAAAAAAAATTACTACCTTATATTGACAGAAATAATAGATATGAAGTTACTTAATTACTTTTGTGTTAAATTCTAATGATTCTCTACTTCCGTAACTGATTTTTTAAAAAATTTGCTGTAAATTATGCAAGAATAATTAGCCATGAAGATTCTGAATTAATCACAAAAATTTACTGATCTACCTTACAGATTGTTTGGTATAAATATAGTTTTACATCTATATATTTTAATACTGTACTATTTTTGACATAAGTCAGTTTTTCAGAAATGTAACTTGTAATATAAAATTATCTATTTCAACACTATTTTTAGATATATTTTTTAATGAAATCTGTTTGTAAGTTTATCTATATAAATACTGAAATGCATTTTATGTGATTTTTAATGGATTTAATAGTATAGGTTTTTGTAATATTTCATAAATTTAAAAACAAGTTTGCTATTAAGTTTTGTCAAATTTTTAAAAGCAATTGGCATGTTTTATGAATTTGTTTGCATATAATTTGTGAATTACAGTATATTAGAGTCAACAAAACTTTCAATTTTTGTATTTTTAACTTTGAAAATTACATGAACATATAAAACTTTAAGATTTTATTTGATATGGATTTTTAAAAATTTTTCATAATTTTTATTATTCTGTAACATAAATGGATCCACTACCTTTGACTATTTTCGAATAAAAAATTCACAAATGTATAAAGTCATTACAAAAGTTTTGTCGGTGTTTATATTATGTGAATTGGGGGATCATTTTTTGTATGCTTCTGAAGGTGTATGTAGATAAGTTATATATCATTTTGTAGCATGTGCTTTGGCATACATTACGAAAAACTTACCTTTTTAAAAATCATCAAATGGATACTTATTTCAGGGTTCTGAGTAAAGTATGGATAGAAAAGTTTTTTGTGCCATTTTGATTCACAAGTTCAAACTAGACTAAAAAGCAAGCAAGACAAATCGTAACATTAAGCAAGCATGGGGCAAGGACACAGCAAATGAGCGCACAATATAACGATGGTTTGCAAAGTTTTGATCAGGAGATGTGAGCCTCGAAGATAAGGAACATAGTGGACATCCTTCCAGCTGTGATAATGACCATCTGAAAGCCTCAGCTGAGGCTGATCCAAGAAAAGCAGTGTGTAAAATTGCTGGAGAGCTTGACATAAGCACTGCAACTGTTTCCTGGCATCTTGGCACAATCAGCAAGGTGGAAAAGCTTGACAAGTGGGTGCCTCACGAGTTGAATGAACAGCAACAAATTGTTGATTGGAGATCTGCTCTTCACTTGTCATAAGAAACAAAAACAACCCATTACTTGACTGAATCATTACGTGTGATGAAAAATAGATCCTTTACGACAATTGCAAATGATCAGTACAGTGGCTCAACAGAGACAAGGTATTTAACCACATTCCAAAATTCAGCTTCCACCCAAAGAAGGTAATGGTTACTGTTTGGTGGACTGAAACTGGTGTCATCCACTATAACTTCTTGCACCCTGGTAAAGCCATCACAGCTGAAAGGTACTGTCATGAATTAAACGTTGTTCATCAGAAACTCTCCAAATGACAGCCAGCACTGGTGAATCAAAGAGGACCAGTCCTGCTCCAGGAAGATGCTCATCCTAGTTTTGCAAAAGTGACTCATCAGAAACTGAACACATTGGAGCATGACTTTCTCCCTCACCCAGCCTATTCACCAGACCTTTCTCCCACAGACTACCACCTTTTCAAACATTTCGACAGCTTCCTTTGTATGAAATCCCTCTCCAACTAAGCAGGAATTGAAACTGCCTTCCAACAGTTTATCAACTCCAGAAATCCAGATTTTTTTCAAAATGGTATAAATGTACTTTTAACTTGTTGGCAGAAGTGCATTGATTGTAATGGACCTGACTCTGATTAATAAACTTCATGCTTAGCAACAATATGAAGTCTCGTTGTTGAGGCAAAAAAAACCAACAAAACATTTGTAACAACCTATACTTACCTTTTCAACCAAATAGAAAATATACATGCAACCGTTTATGACCAATTAGGTGGTATTTGATTATATTTTCATTTTCCTTCAGTGAAAGTAAGAAATCTGTATTAAAATATTTTAGCAGTGTGTTGTTTTTTTAAAAAATTATTTATTTATTGCTATTAATCTTTATAATTGGGCATGACTTTTTTTCAAGTTGTTCATGATTTTACTGAATTTCAAAAATTATATTAGAATCTGAATTTAAAATTTGGATAAACTGCAAATCAAAACCTTGTAAAACGTTTATGAAATAATGGAGAAAACCCCCCCATTATTATTACAACAATTTTTAAGAGAAAAATGTACAGGTTTTAAAAATCAACATTGTAGTTACACCAATGGATTTATACAAATTTTTAAAAGTTCTGTGCTGTAAAGAAGTATTTTTACATTTTTAAAGTATTTTTCTAACTTTATTATAAACAAGTTTTTTTCAAAGTAGTTTATGATATACAAGTAGATTTGAAAACAAACACTATTACGTTTTTCCATTATTTAGGAGCTTCCAGAAAAATGGAATTTTACCAAGAAAATTTCTATCACAGTGAAGCAGCAAGTAGCACCATTGCAAGCTACAGAAGTAAACAACATCCGAAGAAAGATTGCTTCCTTTGATGTTTGCCAATACAAATACAGAGAAGAGTTCCACAAGATTTTGCCATTTAGATATGAATGTGAAAATCCTTATGAGTTATTAGATAAGGTTAGTATGAAAGTAATAGATCTCTGAAAGATCAGTGCTATTTCCTATATTATTTATTTTTAAATTTTAGATAGTAAGTATTTTTTGTAGTTAACAAATTATTTAAAATAATAATACTATACTGAATATTACTTTGCTATACCTTAAGTTTTAAAGTAACTACAAATGTTTTTAATGAAATTAATTGTGAAATTGTTTCTGTTCTATAGAGAATATAATACAGGTAATTATTATAGATAGATTTTTGTAAATAAATTTTAAAAGGTATTTGATAACAAAGATTTACCATAGAGTTTATAAAATACTTCTTATTTTAGTTATTGCAGAATGGCTTTTCACTTTGATAAAACTGTTGTTATTGATATTTTCAGTATAATGAAGAAATCTACAGCATGGAGAAAGAAATGACCAGTCTTTTAGACTCTGCGGCCTTATTTGAAGTTAATGTGCCTGATTTTAAACAGCTAAAACAGTGTCGAAAAGAACTCAAGTTACTTAAACAGCTTTGGGACTACATTATCATCATTAGGAGCAGCATTGATGATTGGAAAACCACCCTTTGGAAAGAAATTAATGTTGAGCAAATGGACTTGGATTGCAAAAAGTTTGCTAAAGATGTCCGTTCATTAGATAAAGAGATGAGAGCTTGGGATGCTTATACTGGGGCAGAAAGTACTGTTAAAAATATGCTGACATCTCTTCGTGCTGTGAGTGACCTTCAGAATTCTGCCATCAGAGACCGACATTGGCAGCAACTGATGGCTGCAACAAATGTAAGTATGCTGGATAACTTAAAACATTCCTTAAATAAGGTGAAATTTTTGGATGAGATGATATCTATTTTTAACACAAAAAATAAAAAAAGAAAACTGCAGTCATCTTTAGAGATTACACAGTGAGTGAAAGAAAACAAATTATTTGATTAATAGAGGGATTGATTATTGGTTTTATATTTCTAATAAAGAGAGATTCCAAAATTTTAATTTAAAATTAGTGCATGGTCAGAATTATGATATCAACTTTAAACTGATGCTTGGTTAATGCCCTTTGGTGTAGTAAGGCAGAGTCTGACACCCAGATATGAGAAAATCTTTCATACCTTAGTCTTTTTATTGTACTTGTAACTAGCTCTGACATTTTAAATAAATCACTTGGGGTTTATTTGTGGTGGGAATGCTATTGTTAAATGGTAATAATGATAACTACAGATTTAAAAGATTAAGAAAAACATAGATAATGCAGAATTGTTACAGAATGTTTGGAAATACATGGATTAGAACTGTTTTCTATTTGGCAGAAATGAAAAAGAAATTATTTAAGTTATACACTTTACTTTCTTGGTAGCTAGCAGTCAGACTAAGTAATTCCTTGAAATTTTAGAAATCGAATTCCTGACACTTGGTATCAGTCGAATTTGACATTGCTATCATAGTTATCTCCTCCATTATCGTATGAGAGATGTCTTTTCTTTTACTGGACTAATCAATAGAATACAGCATTTGGACTTTTCATTAAATTCTTTTGTTAGTTTTACTATGGATTCTTCTTTCTCCCTTTTAAAATATTCTTCTGCTTGTACTTGGCAGAAATGATCCTTAAAATGTACAAGAATTCTTGGGAAAAAAATAATTAAAAAACTGACAAAATTCTAAAAGATTTTAAATGGGTTTGGGGAAATTTTTAGTGATGTTTTTCTTAACCAAGTTAACAATATGAATATGTTCATGTACTTGCATACATGATAATGATTCCCTTACAGCCAGTGAATTACAAAAATTAGTGATTGTTTGCATATCACAAGTACACACAATCATATTGAAACCTTTTTAAAATAATAAATATTTACATTATTAAATTTGAGTTATACTTGTATTTAATCTCAGCAAATAGTTACCCAATTTTAAATATTAAGAATTTTATTATTAAATGAAAAAGAATGTGCCCTTGAAAAATCTTTTTATTGGCTCTGAATTTTTTGTTTGTTATTATTTACATTGTTTTAGAATGAATTGGTTCGTAATAGCTGCTTTTATTTGTACTTTGATTTCTAAGTATTCTATTATATGTTTATTGAATTTCAATAAGGTTTAAGCAAAACTAACACTATTCTTATTAGAGTTAAAATAAAGTTTTGAATTTTTAGGAAATGCTTTCATAGTTTTGAATAGTTTTATTTGTTTTCACCCCTGGCATGTGTAAAACTTTAGGCCTTGCCGATGATAAGCACTACCATTCAATTTGAAAACTTGTAATTATGACAAAAACGAAAAAAATAATATTTAAATTAGAAAATTTCTTTATAATATTTGTTTTTGGTTTACTTTTCAAGGTTCGTTTTGTTATGGATGAAAATACCACTTTGTCAGATCTCTTGTCTTTGAATCTGCATGAATATGAAGAAGATGTCCGCAACATTGTTGACAAAGCAGTGAAAGAAATGAGTATGGAGAAGGTGTTAAGAGAATTAGATGACACATGGACAACAATGGAGTTTGAACATGAAAAACATTCAAGAACTGGTATTACAATGCTTAGAACTAGTGAGGAACTTATTGAGACTCTAGAAGACAACCAGGTAAGGTGTAGTTTTTAAAAATTTTCTTGGGTTTTTGAAGATATATTAACAATAATAATTTAATATTATTGGCCATTGTCAATCTGTTTGAGTTGCATATGGCAAGACTCATCCCATTTTACCTTAAAACAAATACATTCTTAGAATCTTTGACTTTAAAAATATCCTTACTATTTTTTAATCGTTACAACATTAATATTACTAAGGTAATGCATATAACCATTCCTTAAAATTATTAGTTAGAAATGAAAAGATTTTCAATAGCATTTAAAATCTGAATTTTTATTTACAAAAGAGTGGAAATGTTTTTTTTAATTAAGAAAGTGGGAAAAGAAAATTGTGAAAAAAAAAATAGAAAAGATAAACAAAACATTTATTTTGCAGACAATGCTAGATATCATCATGCAAATTAGGGATACCGAATAAGACTGAATTAATGTATTGCATCTTAGTAAATATTGTTTATTAAATTATTTCTTTGAGTATTGGTTTACCTTACAAACAAAGAAATGTAGATAATGAAAATTTGTTTTTAGTGTGAATCATCTGACCTACATCTGGGTTAGTATTGAATTAGCATAGCACTAAATGAAATATTCTGAAGGTTGATGAACGTTTGTTCATTCACTGCTTTTTCATGTATCTCAGTGATCTAGATGAGTTCTAAAAGTTCTGTACAAAACAACTCATAGAATGGCATACAAAGACATCCATTCTAATCTCAAATTATTTTACATACATAATTAGAAAATAAACCTAATAATTCATAATATATTATTAGCTTTGATAAAAAATTAATCAAGGAATCCTTTCTGATAAAAAAATATTCTAAATAATAAAAGTGAAAATATTGAATAGAAGTTAGCTTATACCCTTGAATTTATTTGATTATAGTGAAGAGATCAAATTCATTAATTTTAATATTGATGAAATATGTCACAATTCTGCAGATAATAATATGATAAAACATCTTTGATCCTATTTAATTTTTGTTATAATGATAGAGCAAAGGTTAATGATTACATACTTTTTAGTTAATAATATATATTTATTGCACAATTTTTAGAGTCAGTTTTAAAACAAATTTTTTAAGCATTTATAAAAAATAAATGTTAGTATCAAATTTTTTTTCTTTCAGGTACAATTACAGAATATGCTAACTTCCAAATATATAGCCTTCTTTTTAACTGAGGTGTCCACTTGGCAAAAACAGCTCTCTACTGCGGACCAGGTGATTACGATTTGGATGGAAGTACAAAGAACCTGGTCTCACCTGGAAAGTATTTTCATTGGCTCAGAAGATATTAGAAATCAGTTGCCAGAAGATTCTAAACGGTTTGATCGCATTGATAAAGATTTCAAAGTAGGTGTTATTTTTATTGTTTTTTTTAAAAGTATTTTGCATCGAGGTAATTTATTACCTTTTAATGCACTTCTACATTAATTTTTTTATAATGTGACTAAACTTGTATTCTTGCTATTAAGATGAAAGATGAAATGAATACACCAACATTTTATCTGCTTATAAAGCAAAAGCAAATGAAATTAACGGACTTTGAGTATTAGGTAAATTTTGTAATCAAATTAATCAAATTATAATCAGAAATGTAGTTTATTCATCATGCACCATGAAAAGATTTACTAGTATATTAATCATGAAATGTTAGAAATTCTATCATATACTGTCTATAGTAAGATGATTAAATACAATGACAATGTTACTAGAGATTTTTTTTTAAATTATAGAGGTAAAATTTTTATTTCATATATTTTTAATGATTTTTTAAAGTAATGTATTATTTGTTCAAGATGCAAGCAATGTTAGAAGAACTTTCTCTGTATAGTTTTTTTTTTTTAAATTTTGGTATTGGATTTTAGCAGACATGTAAGATTTGCAACTGTGATGTTGTTGTCAACAGGATGCCATAAACAGATTATTCAGTATTTTTATTGTTGCTGTTAAAATATTTTGTTATATGATTCAAGAGAAACACCTTTTGTTTGCTTGTATTTAGAAGTTTTAGTTTATAAATATATTTTCTACCATTTGTATAAAGAATCAATCTCAGTTGCATTTACACCAGTAGTTTGTTCTGTTCTTTTGACTTTGGAAATCCAAAAGGCAGGTTGTTTCGTGTATGTGAGAGAATGAGAGGAAAAGAGACCATGATTGGATGGTACCAGTACAATGCATAGATATAGTTGCATCCATTTAAATTATTTTCAGCATTTTTTCCAGGTTATGAGAGATGAACTTTATTTAATTTAGTTAAACTTGTGATTTCAATCAGTTTGCTAAAAATGAGTTCACTTCTCAGTGTTACTCAATTTTCCTCATTCTTGCTGCTAGGTTTTTTTATTGGTCTTATGAAAAATACTTTTATGCAACTGTAGGGACAAAAATAATTACTATACTTTTGTTCCCTTTTAATCTGTGAAATAAACTGTTTAATGTTTCATCCATCTAATGAGAACCTGCTTGTGCAGTTATCCATGTTTTTTCCATGACTGATTACTACTGAAAATAATGGTATAGGCATGGTAAACAAACAGGAAAACAACAATAAAGCAACATTTTTAAAATAAGAGGAAAGATAAAGCTCCTTAAATTCAAACAAAATGTTACCATGAAAAAAAAACATTTGTCAAAAATAGGAAACATTTTTATCATGGTCCATTCATCAAATATGTAAAAGTTCATCAGAATATTCTTCCATTATAGTGTGGGACTACAGGATTTGAGCAAAAAAAAAGGAATTTGTTTACTATGCAGTAAATTTATGCCTAAAGTATTACTAATATAGAGGTATATATCTATTATTTTTTATTTTATGTTTTACAGGAATTAGTATCTGAGGTTGAAACTACTAAGAATGTTGTAGAAGCTACAAATAAACCCAAATTATATGACCGATTGGAAATCATCCAGGATCAACTGGTTCTTTGTGAGAAAGCATTAGCTGAATATCTGGAAACAAAGCGATTAACATTTCCACGTTTCTACTTTGTTTCTTCAGCTGACTTGCTGGATATTCTTTCAAATGGAAATGATCCAACCATAGTAATGTGCTTTTACAAATTTTTTTTTACATTTTTACTATATTGTTCCTGTGCTCCTTTTTTTGTAAACCTACAAATCATAATTTTGTTGTCAAAGTACCAGATTCTAATAATATTTATGGAAAAAAAAGAAATTTTACTGATAGTTTTATGTCTCCTGGCCTCTGTTGTCATTCAGTAATGTTTCTATAAATAATTTTTTAATTTTAATTCTTCTTTATTTCCACTGGTAGAAGCTTACATGTTATGTGTATTGTTGATTTTAAAACTAATGCTTCTTTTAAACTTGGGTAACATCTTTATAAATTCACTTTTGAATTTTAATAAATATATCTGCCATTAATATTTATATTTGTTATGGTTTGTTAGCTAAATAACATAATGCAGTCAGTGCTCCTTCCACTGGGATATTTTAGTTTTCTACTTTTTACATTTGTATTAAATTTTTTTTTTAGTAGAAAAATGCAGTAGCTTTTATTGTTTTGAGTGGAAACAGTAATTTATTAGTTTTTTATTTGTTGGATATATACACAGTACAGTAATATTTCTGTCGTGTTCAGCCTGCCTGTATGTTGTAAATCTTTGCACAGCATTCCATTTCTGTGACTACAACAAACTAACAGTAACATTATATTGGCATTTCCAACACTGTCTGACTAGCTATGGATCTCCTGCATACAAAGGTATACTGTTAGACTTGTTTACTTACATATTATTCTTCAACAGAATAAAAACCATGGGTAGCAAATGTTTGTAACCAGTTTTGTTAAACCAGTACTAAGCTAAAAGAAGGAAAAAATGGCAGTGCTGAAATAGAGTATTTCTTAAAGATATCTATTTTAGTCCGTATTATTAAAATTTTCAAAATGCATCAGTCAGGAAATTTTAGCCAAAAAATAATTGGTAATGACATCCATCTCTTAATCCTGGATTACTACTGTTTTAGGAAACCACTGCTTGCAGCTACAACTTCATTTGACATTCTGACAGTGTTCATAGATGAGCAACATTTAAAAATCGAAGTCTTAGCTAGTGAATAATGAAGACTACTCTATGTGGAAGATTGCTGCCAAACCATGTTTCAAAAGGAGCTGTATGCAAGACTCTAAGGAGGATATACAAAACTAGTACTATTGACAGTAGATCCATTCAAGGGAGAAAACTGAAACTCTCCAAAAGTGATGTTAATTATATCAGGGCATGTTTTTTATGTGATATATGACAAACCAGTAGAGATCTTGCAAATAATCTAACTGCAAGCACAGGTGTTAACATTTCTTCAAAAGCAGTAAATTGTACATTAGTACAGAGTGTTTAAATGGATGTTGAGAAAATTATTAGATGAAATGAATGGCATAACTAAACAAAATCAGCAATGCTCATATATAACATTTCCATTTGTACAAAAACAGGTTGCAACTCAGCTGACCAAGTTATTTGACAGCTTGGCATCATTGAAATTTGAAGAAGATGATGAAGGAAATATTAAGAAAGTTGCTCTTGTTATGTACAGCAAAGATGGTGAATCTGTTAATTTGCAAAAACCTTGTGACTGTTCTGGACAAGTAAGTTTTTAAAAAATTTTATGTTATGTCATGGAATTGCAAAATGATATTTTCTGGACAAAATAATTTTCCTAAAATTTCCATCCATTCTTCAATGGACATCACTAAATCAGCAAGTATACTAGTATGGCTACAAAAAAAATGATTTTATGGATGAAGTTTGATTTGTGAGCAAATCAAATAAGTAGAAAAGTCTTTGTTTTTTTCCTAGGGATTTGATTGGTTTTCTTTTTTTAAGGATTATGGTTAATGATAAATATCCAACAGTTCTTGGAAAACAAAGGAAGTCAAAACATGTTTTTTGTTTCTGTGCTAAACCTGTAATATTTCTATTTTTAAGTATACTGGACATCATTACTTAGACAAATTATATTTCTATTAAAAATTTGATTAGCATTTATTGTTAAGTAACATTATCACTTTCAAGTTCACTATGTCTACACTATTTAGACAAAGTTGATATCATTGACATGACTATTCTGCAATCTACTATGGTATATGAAACAAAAATTATGTTGATGCTTTCAGGTTATCAGTCATTGGATGAAGTCTTTTGATATGAGTTCCAAACCAGCAAAATAGCCTGTAAAGTTGCACTTAGGTGTTTGATGATGATCATACATTTCCTTTGATCTGGTTCAGTAGCATAAAAATTATGGATTTTAGTAATTTTCCAGAGCTTATGCTACTCTCCAACACCTTTTTAATAAAGGTGTCAAAGATAGTTACAACATTTTGGACATCACCCTCAAACCAAAAATAAAAAGGCGGAACTAATAATGTTTAGTAAAGTATTAGAAATAAAATTATCAATAGCAAACAACAAATTAGTTTCTGACTAAAATCTACATCAAATAATATATTAGTACTTTTGTATGTATTATTGATGAACTCAGCAATATCAAAAAATATTATTTTGAATAAAGTCTAATTGTTCTCTTATTTTATTGATTGTTAAAATAATACATACATTTGAATATATAACTGATTAGGTTGAAGTATGGCTTAATCGGGTGCTTGATAGTATGCGGAATACTGTTCGCCACGAAATGACTGAAGCAGTGGTGGCCTATGAAGAGAAGCCACGAGAGTTATGGCTTTTTGACTATCCAGCCCAGGTAGCTCTTTGTGGTACACAAATATGGTGGACAACTGATGTTAACATTGCTTTTGGGCGTTTAGAAGAAGGCTATGAAAATGGAATGAAAGATTATAATAAAAAACAGGTAGAGTTTAAACATTTGTTTTACTGGTGATCTTTTTTATGAGGACATAATCTACAGCGTTATTTATAGTAAAAGATGATTGTGCTTTATTATTATTATTATATATTTTAACTTAAAATTTCTGGAATTGATTTACTAATTTTATTCATTGTCTTTGTATATAGGATTAATAGACATTATATAAAATTTACTTTAGTGTTTTTTAAACTAACTCTGATATTAAGGAAAAATATAATAATGATAATAAATCTTTTTATTATGAAATGGATGGTGTAATAATTTCTATCAGAAATACAAGAATTTGAGAAAAGTGAAAACCTGTTCTTTCATTTACACGCTGTTATATATATATATAATTGATTTTGCTGTAATTTTAAAAATATTTTTATATTATTTATAAAACATTGTATATAAATAAGTTATTATGTGAAAATATATTTTCAGTATGTTTATCTACTTATTTATATAGATTTTCATGAACATGTTTAAAACATTACTTTTGAATTTTTATGAATGAATAAGGTTCTTGTATTGAGACTGGAAACAAAATTTATTTAGGTTGTGGCTTTTATTACAATGTATTACGTTTTCAGATTCAACAACTGAATTCTCTCATCAATATGCTGATTGGAGAACTTTCAAAAGGAGATCGACAAAAGATCATGACTATCTGCACTATTGATGTACATGCCCGAGATGTTGTGACAAAGTTGATAACATCAAAAGTAGAGAATGCCCAAGCTTTCACATGGTTATCCCAGCTTCGGCACAGATGGGGAGAAGAGGAAAAAGATTGTTTTGCTAATATATGTGATGCTCAATTTAGATATTCGCATGAATATTTAGGAAATGCTCCACGCTTGGTAATCACACCATTAACAGACAGGTTTGTTTATACTCTTTATGTGTGTACATATGTATATAACAGATTTAAATTAGTTTATTTTAAACTTTAAAGGATATATTACCAAATTAATTAATTTTTTTGGGTAATCATAATGTCTAAAATAGTTAATTTTTATCTGTATTCCCTTTTGGAGTATGTGGTTCTTGCATGGAACCAAATAACTTGGGAAATGTTTTGAAAAAATGCTTTGGATGAGTAGCATATATATAATTTCTCTGACAAAGAAAAACTTTGTTTAGTTTGACTAGATATTTCATGATGAGATTTGAAGTTTTGAACAATTTTTCTGTAATAAAATGTATAAAGAGAGAGAGATTATATGATACTGTTAGTACATTATATTGCACTAAGTTGCTTGAGTATATATTACTTAAGAAATGTTTTAAATTATATATTAGGAAATATTTTTATAGTAATCTTGTAGTACCTACCTGGGATGCTTCACTAAAGAACTAGTGGAAGCAGAAAACATGAATAATCTTTTTAAAAAAATAGACTATCTGTACACTTTTTTGATGGAAGGGGCTTTATCATTTTTTTAAAAATTCTTGTTTTAACTTTCTCTATATAGTGACCTTCCGTAATAATTTGGTAGCCTGTTGCTATTACAATATGTTGGAGTTTTTTAATCTGGATGGAAAATAAATCAAGACAAGCAATAGAATAAAATGCTCTGTTAGTACTTGGTTGGGCTGTGTTTTTCAGCACAAAAACCTCTACCTTTGTTTGACATTGAATCAAAATTTTGTATCTCAGTTTGATTCAGGTTCCCCATTTCTGTGTGAGACCTTTTAATTCCATTGCAATGGTGGGATGTGGATGGTTTACTCTTAGTTGACAATCCAGATGCATCCCTAGGAATTTCATTGATTTATATCAGGTCTTTGGGATACCCGGAGAAAAAGTTTGATGCTTTGATTCCTCTTCCAGAATGTAGTTAAAGAGATATGGTCTTGCCAGACTGCAGCCTTTATCTTCATACTTGACTGTGAGATAAAAACATTGAAGTTGAGGATCTTCATTAGGTTTTCACCAAACATGGACTCATCAGAGAAGAGTGCAAGCTCCAAATACTCAAGTTTCTTGTTAGGCATTTCCTTTGACCAGACCTTTTGAAGTGTTATATTTTCATTGGATAGAAGTGTTACAGATGATAGTACCATGCAACACAAAAGCATACCTTTGATGTCATGTGTTTTAATTGTAGAAAAAAATGTACATGCATTTTTGGATGAACACTTTATTGGGAAGTGAATGGGATTATGTAGATCATTTGAATACTCACCAGGTTTTCCCAATCTCATGCCTCCAGATTTTTTTCTTGTTGGGTGTGTTGAAGGATGCTGTGCCACAAACTAGTAGCTTCCATCCATAAACTCACACTGCTGCATGTCGCTCTGTTGTCTGTGTGAATGTTAATGGTGGATATTTTGAACACTTATTGTAGTGTGTCATATTTGAAGTATGTAATGTTTAAGGAAAAAATTGTATCTTGCAATATATTTTTGTTTACTATGCTATAGAAAAGGGTATGCTTCATTTTGGAACAGTTTTTGTATCTTCTAATATCATAGGTTTTTAAAAATATTTTTTTGTTTTTTTTGGGAATTCTTTTATGCAAATAGTTTAAATTGATTAATTAAAACTTACAATTCTTAAATCATTAAATGTTTTAAATTTCTTCAAATAAAATGAAAATATTCATCATAATCCTACTTAAAGCCTAAAATGCTATTAGTAGAGTGATAGTTATTAAATTTTATAAAGGGATTACACCTGAATACTTGCAGTTTTTAAAGTGAGCTTTTAAAGTGTATAGAAGTAAGTGAAGGAAGGAAACAGAAATTTGTCAATGATAATTAAAATATTCTTATCTTAATTTGTACCAAATGAAAATTTAAAAATACAAGGCAGTAGAATAAGGTTAAAAATTGATGTATTGAGTGACCTGGATTTGGCTTTAAATTTAATATAAAGTTTAAACTTTTGAAAATTACTTTGAAAAATAAATGATAGTTTTTGTAGACAAGTGCAACAAAGACATGTATTTTCTTTCTAAATCTTGGAGGTGTGTTGTGTTAAAATTAGTGATGACACAGTATATAATGATTTTTTTAAAAATTTAATATAAGAGATGTTGAATGGTCTGAACTGCAGGAACTTATCTCTGTTGCCTGACTGTTGAAACAGCTGCTACTGTTAATCAGACTGCCTGTTAATGTGCTGACTGAACATTTTTAGTAACTTCTGATTTTGACAATAGTTTTATTTACATCTAATTTTACTGCACATACTGTTTGCTTTTCATTTGCTTTTGTTATGGAATTTTTTTTTTTCTATTATTTAAAACTAACATATTTTGGAACTAAATTGTAGGTGCTACATTACTCTCACTCAGTCTCTGCATCTGATCATGAGCGGTGCTCCTGCTGGACCAGCTGGTACTGGTAAGACAGAAACCACTAAAGATCTTGGTAGGGCCCTGGGAATGATGGTTTATGTATTCAACTGCTCAGAGCAGATGGACTACAAGGTAAATGTGCTCTTGTTTGCACCATCCAGTTTTATTTTTCATAGCAGGCAATTAATGAAAAAATGTTTAATTATCTTACTTAGGGAACCTTTCTAAAAAAATAAACTGAATGTTACAATGTGGGGTTAAAAAATACATCATTTTATTATTTTATTTTTGCAGATTATCTATTAACTTACAAAATACTGAATTAAAGTTTATATGCATTAGTAATTAAATTTTAAATAAATATGCTTCCTTAGTTCATTTTTCAAATTGCATATTTAAAAATTAAGTCATATCTTACTTGGAAAAATGCTTTATGTATTGATTATTTTATTTCACTAATTTTTTGTTGTTTTTTAAATAACAGTCCATTGGAAATATCTACAAAGGGTTGGCTCAGGCAGGTGCTTGGGGTTGCTTTGATGAATTTAATCGGATTTCTGTGGAAGTACTCTCTGTGGTAGCGGTGCAGGTTAAATGTATCCAAGATGCTATTAAAGAAAAGAAGAAAGAGTTTAACTTTCTTGGTGAACATATCAAGATGACACCAAGTGTGGGGATTTTTATTACAATGAATCCTGGCTATGCTGGTCGGACTGAACTTCCTGAAAACTTGAAAGCACTTTTCAGGTAAAGCAGCATCTTTTGATCTTTACTATTTTTTTAAAATGATGCATGTATTTTCGGCATCAATAGATTTATTAATTAATGTTAAATTTATACCATTTTAAAATTTAAGACATTAGTACTTACATTAGTTTTAGTTAAGTCAGGAAGTATGATATACTTTTAATTTAAATGATTTATACAGAGAGAGCTGATTCATAAATTTGAACCAAGAATGCTATTTGTAATAGAACATCTTTATGATGTATCTTAGTATTGCCTATTTTAGTTATTTGGCCAACTTTTACTTTTTTGAAAATTTAGTACAATATATAGGAGATCTTAAAAGAATATTATATTGATTATATAGCCTCATTTATAAATTTAATTAGGAATTACTGATGCTACTCCTGTCAGAACTATTCCTGATCTTTCTTATTTCAGACTTTATAGTTTGAAAGTTTAAATAAGTTTTGATTTTATACAAAAGACATTTGTGAAACAGTATATGTGAAACACACATTATTTATTTTTTAAAATTAGATATTTTTTTGTGATTTCAAAATCAAGCTTTATAATTATAATTGATCCTGCTCAAGAAATAATTTGTCCTTTCAAAGGTAAAATTACATGCATGTTTATATATTAATAATTTCATGATGTTGCATATTAAAATGGTTATGTGTGGAATCCAGATATTTCCACTGATAACTAAGAAATTCCACAATGCACTTTTTTGGAAGTTGACATATTACTCAGTTTTATAATGTGGTTAAAAGTTGATTGTCAGAAGAAACCACTAGCATTTATGGCTGACAGATTCTGGATACTGTTAGTGCAACAATATTTAGAATTAAAAGATTATGTTTATCTGAAGGGTTAGCTTCCCTAGCATCATAGGAATGTTTAGTTAATTATTGGCAAGGGAGAAACCTATTTTAATTTCCATGCTTTGCCATATTAATTTTAATTCAGTATTAATAATTTTTTAAAATATTTCAGACCATGTGCAATGGTTGTTCCTGATTTTGAGTTGATTTGTGAAATCATGTTGGTGGCAGAAGGCTTTATTGACGCCCGCTTACTTGCTCGGAAATTTATTACTTTATACAGTTTGTGCAAAGAATTACTTTCAAAACAAGTAAGTGCACTGTTTTATATTTATGTGTGTGTTAACTTATAATTAATAATTACTAAGTTATTTTTTAAGTGTATTTTTAAAAAATTGAAGACCAGTGAAATAGTACCATTAACAAGGATTTTCAAAGGAAAGGCTCAGTGGTGGTTACAGGAAAAATAGTTTAACATTGGTTGTATGTGTAAAATGTTTAGACTATCACTAAAGAGAACTGTGTTTATTTACTTGCTTTTGATTTTGATATAACTGAATTAGAAATAGTTGTCATGGCTATGGGCCTAAAAAATTCTAGCAAATTTAAGTATTTTGAAAAAAATATCAGTAACTTGAACATAGATAAAAGAAGTTTTAATTTTTTTTATTTTCAGCTTTATACATTTTTTTTATTTTAAAGAGATTTTTGATAATTAAATGTATCAATAATTTGACAAGTTTTTTTAAAGGCACTTCTGAAATTACACACCTTCATTGGATTTAGTTTTTAGATCCATCATTTTTTAAAAGTACATAAATGATACTGATGGAATTTCTACACATTTTTAAATTCACAAGTTTTTTTATTGAAAGGTTTACAAATGGAAAGATCTAATTTAAGTTAGATGGCAGATTGGTTTGATAAATAACACAGCAGTTATTTACTCTATGATTAAGTGTCTGGTATTCATATACATTGAATTATGTAAAGTAGACAACACAAATTATATTAGAAGAAAAATATTTGGGGGTTAATAATGTATACCATTTTCATGAGTTGGTAACCTTAGTGTCAGTATCAGCAGTAGTGACCTGAAGATGATTTAGAGTGGAAAAGTATTTTTAAAATTTTTTTATTTTAATGTGCATGACATTTTAAAGACCTTTTCATATTTTGTATGTCGTTAGAAGTAGTATTTAAAAAGATAATTAATAAAGAAAACCAAAATAAATATTTTAAAATTTTGTTCAGTCTATTTGAAATGCTTTACCAAGACAAGTCATTGAAGTAGATAGACAAGTGTTTTAAAATTAGTTTGAGCTTTGGTTTTTCTTAAATTTGAAGCTATATAAATATTTTAAAACTTTATATCCATTTAAAATGGGGAAAAAAAGTATTATTGTAGACTGTTCTTTTTGAGAATTTTTAAACAGTCATTGTGGAGAGATTTTTTTTTTCAAAGTACAAGAACAGAAAGAGTGTGTACTAGTAGCCTGGGTTAAACAGAACTTTACCATTATTTCGATTATTATTAGAATTATGGTATAGAATTAAACTCTTAATTTTTCAGGATCACTATGACTGGGGACTTCGAGCAATTAAGTCAGTGTTGGTGGTTGCTGGATCTCTCAAAAGAAGTGATAGACAAAGACCAGAAGATCAAGTGAGCCTCTGTGATTCTTTTTCATTATCCTAAAAAAGCCTTTATGAGAGCCAATAAATTGTTTTGGATAATATTTGTTTTAGGAAAGCAAACTGCTTCACCTGGTATCAGATCTTATTTGTGTTAGTTTTTAATAGAAATTTCATTGAGATCTCAGAAGAATTCTTATGTTGTTACAATAAAATTAATTTCAACTATATTTTTTTGGAAGATTGCTTGATTACTCATAACATTTCTGGCTACCTAAATGATTTACCCAGTCTCTGCATTTGTCAGCATACAATAAAACTTTCAAACTAATACATTTTCTTTTAGAAGGTAACATAAATCAACAAAATATTGTCTAGGTGAAATTATAAGAAAAACAAAAGAACACTAGATAATAAAAACTATAAGAGTGGTTATGTCTTAGAGCAGTAGTATATTAATGAAAGTTAAGGCTCATCTGACAAGATTTTGTGTACAGTAAATAGTGCAATGTAAAATATGGTTAGAAACTTAGAAAATTGTGTACAGAGTTGTAAACTTTCAATAAGATGAAACTCCAGAATTTTTAAAGACCTTCAAGGATCACATAAAAATTCAAAGATTTTAAAATTGTATTTTGGTTTTTAAATAGGCAATTTTTATTATTATTTCGTGCACAACTAATAGTAAGATCTACTTGTGTTGACACTTTTCATTTATTACAGAACAATGTCCAAACCTTTACCCAGTTTCTGTAGGTATCTTTTTGATTGGCAGTTACATTAATATGGCCAGATAATTTGTCCTTTTTTTCTATGTTGTTTACAGAACTGGTTACTTTCATCTCAAGATTCTTTTCTTCTGTTGCTTCTCAGTTTTCACAGTTTGGCATCAATGTTAAAAACATTTTATTTTCCTTTTGTTTCTACTTTCTTCTTCAGTTATGCTATGTACAGAGGCATAACAAGAGTTCTCAGCGCCCCCCAGGGGGTGGGGGGGGGCAAAGACCCTTTTGGTGCCCCCACCTCTGAAATGTTTTGATTATTTGGCCTTATAAAGAGCTAATTTAAAGTCACAATATAACCTCTCACAATATCACAACTGTAAACCTGGAACTAATGAGGTATTGCCTACTAGGTTTACTCAAGCATGCAGAATGCAGTCACTTGTGGTGTACATGTATTACGAAACAGAATGATGAAATACAACTTATGCTTACAAAAATGTTATTAGTTTACAAAACTATGCATATACTTAACTAGATCTTGTACAGGTAGCATTCTGATATTCATTGTTACATTATATATGAACCTTTCGTGCTTTTGCTGCTGCAAATAAATCAATTAAACTATCAAAATTTAAGGTATTGAGTACGTCTTTTTCAATACTTAATATTGCCAAGTTACTCAGTCGTTCTTGAGCCATTGAAGTCCTCAAGTATGTCATAATTAATTTAAGCTTGCTGAAAGACCTTTCACAACTACTGTGGAAATTTCACGGGCGGAGGTGGCTAGTTATTAATTGACATTATAATTTATAGGCCAGGGGAAATTTTGCACCCTGCGGTGACTGCCCCCTGTCGCCCCCCCCCCCTCCCCCAGCTACGCCTCTGGCTATGTATTTTATTCTGGCACTAAATGCAAAGAGAGAGAATGCTCTCTTTTAAATTTAAGATTAACCTTTCATTTGTTTAATATGGTTTTCTTTTCATTTTCTGTATATGAGGCACTACATCTAAAACAACTTGAGAATAAAGTAGTATTCAGTTATTAAACTGAACCAAATTGTTTTATAAAAATATGTGCATTCAACAGATCTTGATTTTTGGCTTTTAAAATTCACACAAACTTTGGCATTCAGAATATAAAGCTATTGCTTTTCATATAAAAATTAAAATGTCAAAACATTCATAACTTCCACAATTAACATAGTTTAATTATTAAAAACAAGTTTTAAAATGCAACTTTCTGGAAAAGTCAAAATCATCTTTTTTTTTAAAATTATTAGTGTAGCCAAAACCAATGGTTTAAATTGCTTTAAAAACTTGGCAAAATCATGCCAAATTGTTGCAAATTATTATAATTGCTGTCAGATATTATACTTTGTATATTCAGTAGTGAGTTGTTTATTGCATTAAATTGGGATTTTTTAGATCTAACACCTTATAGATGGAAATCTTTTAACACTTCCCTGGCCTTGCGAAAAGAGAAGCAACATCTTAACAAGATTCTACATAGCAGTATAAGTCAGCACATTGAACAAACTAGCATATAGCAGTTTTATCAATTAGGACAATTTATCACAATGGAAATGTATTTCTTTCTGCATACTGTGCAGTAAAATATACCTTTGATTTATTCATATCTTTGTTAAGCCATTCTTTAAATTTTGAATTTCCATTGCACAGATTGTTGCTATCTATAACAAATTGATTGCTATAGCATCAAAAACACTTTCTGCATTATGGATCAGAATGAAATTACATAATTACATATGAAACTTATTTTCTATGTAGTTACATAAGAAATAAACAAGTAGTATTTTACATAATACAGAATATACTTTAAAAATTTCAAACATAGATTTCATTAATTTCATTTTTTAAAAAAGGTTTCAGTTATCACAAAATAATTTTGAACTTAATTTATTATCACTGCTGTTATTTTATTTAGGTGTTAATGAGAGCTCTGAGAGACTTCAATATACCAAAGATTGTTACTGATGACATGCCTATTTTCATGGGGCTGATTAGTGACTTATTTCCAGCTTTGGATGTTCCTCGAAAGAGAGATCTGGACTTAGAGAAACAAATCAAGAATGCAACACTGGATGCAAAATTGCAGCCAGAAGATAATTTCATCCTTAAAGTAAGTTCACCTGTTACCAATTTTATGAATATTGAGTCTGGGTATGTCTTCTAAAACTTTGAAAGTTTTCTTTATTTCTATCTTTTTTTTTTTCATTTTTTTCAATATTTATACTTTCAAGGTGATAAGATTGAAGCATTAGAGAGGATAAAGTAAAGGAGCCTGTTTTTTTTTTCTTTCAAGCTGTTTTCAGCTTCCTCTTAAGAAAATTAATTGTAATTAGGTTTTGTATTATTTTGTGAATTATTACGTTATTTTAAAAAATTTGTAATGATAATAACAGAAATAAAATCAGTAATTTATTCATTACATTTCTCTCTTTTTAACAGAGAGTTATTTAAAGAGTCCGAGAATGTTATTTGATATATTACAATAACATTTATGTCCAATATTGATAGAGAAACCTCACATCATTACTCTTAAAATTATAAAGCATATTCTGAACCTTTTAAAGTTGCATGGTCTTCACAAAATGAAGATTTACACTACCATAATATTTATGAGTGCAAACATGTAAATCAGTAGTCTTTTATTTCATTGTTTTCTGTATGTAATTGTGGTAATTTTCTCATAGAAATGAAATATCATAAATGAAGACCAGAAAATTTCTTTATTTTTTAAATAAATAGGTTGTCCAGCTACAGGAACTTTTTGATGTGCGCCACTCAGTCTTTATCGTAGGAAATGCTGGCAATGGAAAAAGCAAAGTGTGGGGTACACTACAAAGAACACACAAACTTAATGGGAAAAAGCCAGTTGCAGTTGACTTGGATCCAAAAGCTGTTACTAATGATGAACTTTTTGGCATCATTAATCCTACCACAAGAGAATGGAAAGATGGTATGATTTTTGTTCTTTGTTTGCTTTTAGTCCAAAAATATATTTTAGCTAACTTTTTCAAAATCAAATTCCAACTACCATTTTAAAAGTGCTATATTTTACTTATTTGTCTTCTTTATATGAAAGTACTATACTTAATATGAGTTTTATGTGCTAAGTTAAAAGTGTTCTAGTTACTGTCTTCCTGTAGGTTTCATTGTTAATCAACTATCAGACATTATAGGGTTTTTCAAAAGTTGTTGGTTGGATGAAAGATACAATTATTAAAGCCCTAACTGAAAATTTTGTCAGATCAACATTAAATCTTAAAGGTAGATTTTGAAACTGAATTAGTGAGTATACTTTTGTATAGGATATAAAGAACTGAAAGAATTGAATAAAGTAATAAATATGTATTGTTGTTTTGTGCCACTTTTAATAAACTGGTTTACATCAATTAGCAACAAACAAACATTTGTTAAAATATCTTTGTTGTTTGGTAGAAAAATAAATTATTGCTTTTGTGACATATAATTTAAAATCTAAATTAAAAGGGTCAAATATATATTTAAACAATGAAGACTTTGTTGCAAAATTTATATAATAAATAAAACCCTGTGGATTCTATTAAAAATGAAATGCCTTTTTTTTTCTTTTTTCAGCAATATAACAAAAAGTTCCACAATAGTCATACTTTTAGAAAATATTCTAGTTTAATATTTGGTTTTTTAATGTTGTACTTAAAAAGGCTAAATATATTAATAAAAAGGAATGCTAGAAATTTTTATGGTACAGTAATAATTTCAAACTTGAAATATTTTATTTTACTACAATTGTTCAAATTATTTTATATTATAATATACAGGAGCTCTTCTGGCCAAATGGTTGACTCATCAACATATGAAGGCTATATTCAACCACATGATTTAGAAAGAAGACATTTCAAAAATTTTTTTTGTCTATTACTATAATGACTGCCCCTCATTATAAAAATGGTCAAATTACATGTGAGCTGCTACTTGTACAGCAACCACACTTTTGGGTAGTAAGCAGTGTAACTTGATGTCAAGGAATATCTGAGAAAAGCAGAAATCTTACTACCTGGACTTTACAGCACTTGAAAAACCTACCAGTACTTTTTATTTTTAGATGTGAGAGGAAACAGCAGTGCTTGGAGAAAACCCACAGCTGACTGGTAAAGAAGAATGAGAAGAAACTGTATGGTGGAGGCTAACCAGTCCAGTAGTTTGACAACTGGACAACCAACCACTTATTACTCTATCTTTACCATTAACTATAACTAGAAAATGTTACTTATTAGCATTATTTTTTCAAATTCTTCTAAAACATGAGGCATTTTTATTTTTTAGATTTTATTTTTAGTTACTAGATTTATTGTTTTTATTTTTTTTTCTTGACTCTCTGTTACCATAGTTTCTTATGTGCTATGTTGTTTAATGATGTTTATTTTCAAGGTCTCTTTTCTGTGATCATGAGGGATTTGGCCAACATGAGTGGAGATAGCCCAAAATGGATTATTCTTGACGGTGACATTGACCCAATGTGGATTGAATCTCTTAACACAGTTATGGATGACAACAAAGTGCTGACATTAGCCAGTAATGAACGGATCCCACTGACAGATTCAATGAGGTTGCTCTTTGAGATTAGTCACTTAAGAACTGCAACACCAGCAACTGTGTCTAGAGCAGGCATTCTGTACATCAATCCAGCAGATCTTGGCTGGAATCCGTAAGTCTTGCTTATTCAGATTAACTTTTTAAAAAGAAAAAAAAAGTTGTGTTAAAGTAAAATCTTCTGTAAATTATTTTTAAAACATAAAATATATTTACTTTGTTTATATCAATAAATATTTTAAAATTAATTATAATATTTTCAGTAGTAATTTAGTTTTGTGAAAAAAATATGTGCAAGATTTATATTTGATCTTTTTAAAGAATGTAATTATCAGAAATACATCAAAAGTAATTCAATTAAAAAATCCATTTTTAAAAAATGTTTTTATCCCTAGATAAATTTCAGGATTTTTGGAAAATTTATTTTATAAAGTGATGGAAAAAATAATTATAAACATTAAAAACAAGTTGTTTTTAAAGAAAATAAAAATCAGTTTGTTTGTTTTAAATCTATTGATTCTACACTGGTTGCATTACTTTCTAAAACATTCATATTTCTGCTTGGTAACATCTGGAACATTGTGCAGATTTTTATTCCTGCTTATTAACAACAAAGAATTTTTTCATCTTATCACACTGGGCCAGTAAGCTTGTAATCCTTTGAAGTTATTCTTCTTCTAAATGCTAGATGGAATGTATACTGAATATTTATTTGATAGACAGAAATGTTATCTATTTTCTCACATTATAATTTTTAAAGGAATACTGAAATATATTAACAAGCAGATAACTAAAAACAATTATTGTAATAACTTAATGAGATTAATTTCAAAGAAATTCTAATAGATTCAAACTTTTAATATTTTTTAAACATGTATGGGCAATATGATAGCTCTTCTGTCAAGAAGACCATAAACACCCTTAGTGAGTGTCATAGTTATGTTTAATACTGCATGGTGTTTGGTTATGCATCATAATTTTACAAGATGGCATGATATGCTATTTTTATAATTTCTGATGTCACTACTTAGAGCTTAAAAATACAAGATAGCAATATTTAGTAATAATTTTGAAATGTTTAATTAATTTTATATGCATTTGATAATCTGTTATGTAATTTTAGAACTAAAACTAAACCATGTAGTTTCATCCTTCTTGACTAAAGATGATACTGCTAACAGTGCTACTCTGATAACAGAATTCATATGAACTATCTATAGTGGTGTTGGCTTGCATTACATCATCCACACACTCTTGCATACTCTTCTGTACTCTGGTGGTATGCATGTGCAAGGTGACTGCCAGTGTTTAGGGTGCAGTAACTTATCAAAAATCCCTACTAGAACTCTTCATTTTTAGGTGGGAAGAAACTTGAGTGTTTCGAGAAAACTCACACAGCTGACTAGTGAAGAAGAAGAAGAAACCATACAAACCAAACTGAGTTGGTTCAATGAGCCCTCAACCATTGTATTTCAGTAGTCTACCACTGGTAATCAGTAGTAATGTATGTTAAAATTGTGTAGAATTTTTCTAATAAAATTACTAAGATGATATTAGTTATATCTCTTGATCAGGCAGTCAAGAAATACATTAAAACCAAATGAGTTATGGAGTCAAGATATCTATTAACATAACCTAAAGTGCACACACATGTGCACACATTTTCAGACTTCCTACCTCTTTACAAAGCTGGATGTAAAAAAAAAAAAGAAGCATTGAGAATACTGAGAACTTGTTTAGCTACTGTATACATTTGTATTTATCTAAATATATTTTATAATTCTTGTGGAAGATAGTATTTAATAGTTGTATATGTTTGGTAGTTACACCTTTTTTAGATTTTGATTCCATTTTTTAAAATTCAATTTAATTGCAATTGTATCTCAATTATAATAAAACTACTACTACTACTACTACTACTACTACTAATAATAATAATAATAATAATAATAATAATAATAATAATAATAATAATAATAATAATTTTTATTGTAATAGGTTTGTACAAAGCTGGATTGACAGAAGAGAAATTCAGTCTGAAAAAGCCAACCTTACTATTCTCTTTGACAAGTACGTGCCCATGTGTTTAGAAACCTTGAGATTACGCTTTAAAAAGATAACACCAGTTGTGGAAATCAGTCAAATTCAAATGTTGTGCTATCTTTTGGAAATTTTGCTGACACCTGAGAATACTCCACCTGATTGTTCAAAAGAACTCTATGAGCTATATTTTGTGTTTGCCTGTGTTTGGGCTTTTGGTGGGACAATGTTCCAGGACCAGGTAAGCTAACATATTTATTTCATGCATGCACACACTTCTCTCACTGTTTTCTTTTCTCTGACAGTGAAAATAAGTAGTAAAAGATAAATAAACTGCTACAGCATCTTTCAATACTTGTAATATTAGTAGTAGTAGTAGTGTAGTACATATTCTATTGTATTACAGTTAGGAGCAGGTGTGCTTCTCTCTCAAGATCTATAGAGCTTTGGATTATTGGTAATTGAAAGAAGTTGCATTAAATTGCCTAGCATGGAGGTAAGCATTGGAAAATGCCAATAGTGCTGTAGAAATGGCTCAGATTGTGGCAAATGAAACAAGAAAATCTTTCAGAAACTAGTCATTTACTACAAATGACAATAACCTAAAGTACCCGAAGTGCTTGCATCAGCCTAAGGAGCCATATTCATTGTTACCAAAAACTTGACTACAACCCAACAGCATGTGTACTCATTATCATCGTGTGTGTGTGTGGCTTTTGACATAGGAGTAAAACTTCTATATCTGACACTTTTGAAAGCTCTTATGTGAGAAAAGTTTTTTTTTTTGCTTTGTTTTCATGGGCATTAAAAGAATATTTTGCATGCATGTCAGATTGCCAATGCAAAAACCAACTCATTGCTGCTCAATAATTTCAGATACAGAATCAATATTTAACTATTGGTAGCTAGGGATGTGACAAGTAGTTAAAGAAAATTTTCAAATGTGGTAGTCTATTGGTATTCACAGTTGTTTTCTATTTTGTTAATATTTTCCTGATAGAAGAATAAAATCTGTATATTTTTTATATAGTATAATGAATTTGGAAACTAACTTCACTTTTTGTGAGTAAGTGTACTGCCTACTACTTGCTTTTTTGTCATTTTACATTGAAAATAAAGAGCATCTGAAGCCCTGTTAAAATTTGAGAGAAAACATCTTTATAAAAAAGTTTTTTAGTAAATAAGGCATTAAACTTCATCAGAAAAATTTTAAAGTAAACTTCTTTACCTTGAAATTATTGTTTTATCTAACTGTAATTCATAGCTAATTGGGTTTTGAAAGCTTTGTTATATTAAAAGTATTTTTCATTATGTTTCTCTCTATTTTAAATGATAAAATTAAATTTTACAGGTTACTTATTTACAAAATAAGTACATCTCAAAAGATGGAGATTTATGGAATTAGTACTAGTGGAACTAATTAATGAACCTGTTTCAGAAATTTTTTTGTCTCCATTATCAGGATTTGGTTTTGAGAGGGACTGTTCTTGAAGAAAGTGATATTAAGTTGCAGTAGGCATTTCTATTTGTTTTATTGCATAGGTGGCACAAGTTTGTCTTGAACTCAGCTGAGTTTATGATGTAACTGTTTTTACCAATGCTTTAGCTCATTGTGTCACTGGAGTGGCAGCTTCATGTTAGGGGCATGGTAAGATAGAAAAGTTGTTTTACTCATATTGCCCTTATTAATTGAACTTGTCTACTGTAATAACACACAAATTACTGAACTCTGCTTTGTTATACTGGACTAATATTTTTGTAATAATAATAATACAGATAAAGTTAAAAATATTAAAAATAATAGTTATAATTTAGGAGCAGGGTGGGACATTTGATAAGGTACATGGAGACAGGATTCAGGGAACTTAAAACCAGCTCTCAGCTAAATATTATTCACATTTTTATTCAATGAATATATATATTTTGTATCCTGTTTTTGGCTCTAATATATAAATGGTTCTATATTTTTAATACTTAGATTATGTATCATCATGTTTATTTAAACTTATTAATAGAAATGTAAATGTTATGTGTTTTTTACATTGTTATTAATGAATATTAATTCTGCTAAAGTTCACTCCAAATATGTAGTAAGTCATGTGTCTCCTTGTGCCCTATCATAACCTTCAGTGAATTTTAGAGCATAGATCTTAGGCCAGTATTCAGGATGTTTGTACATACACTATTAAAGCAGTCTTTAAGTTTATTGTGTGCACTATAATTGTCATTTAATTATATTTATCACTTTTAATAATTTGAAATTTAATGGATGTTTAAAAATTACATTATGGACAGAAAGTTCTCACTTGAAAATTATGTTTTTAATATGGCAGCCACAAATGAAGTAGGTTGTCATGTGCTTGGTAGTTGTTGCTCTTCACAAAATAAAGGGGGTTATGAACACAATGCATCATCTTTAATTTATCAACTTTGCTTCAATGTGCCCTCTCTTTCCTATATATTACCATTTACATCTGAACTTAGTTATATTGTTTAAACTGCAAAGCTTCATTTCTTTATATAAGAATTCTAAATAACACAAAAAGAAACTTTTTAGCATTTGGAGAGCACTTGGAAAATTGCCTGTTAAAAAAATAGATTATATTATTTTTATTTTACTTCTAAACATTTTAATTTTATTTTCAGCTTATTGATTACAGAGTTGAATTTACTAAATGGTGGACAACAGAATTTAAAACTGTTAAATTTCCTGCTCAAGGCACTGTTTTTGACTATTACATTGATTCAGAATCAAAGAAATTTGAACCATGGACAAAGAAAGTTGCTAAGTTTGAACTGGATCCAGACATGCCAATGCAGGTAAATAATATAAAGTAAATGAACAAAGCAAAAATAGCAAAAGAAGTTAACATTTTAGCACTTGTTATAAGTTTTTTATTAAATTCATTCTAATTTTTGTAATTTAAATAAAAAAATAGACTTGTTTTATAAGATATGCCAAAGGTAAAAGTATGGACAAAACTTTTTATTCCATTTCATATTTAATATAAATCAAGACATTAAAAACAAAAGCTTAGCTGAACTGAAGTCACTTATATTTATTTAGTTTTTAGTTTTTTGCTTAGTTTACTTAAGACTGTATTTTTGTGCAGTGGCTTAAATCCATCTATCAGCAAAGTTATAAATTACTTAAGTCCGTAATAATTTTTTTGTTTCTGAAAAAGTACATTGCAAAGAAAAGAAATAATGCATAATATTAAAATATACATAATGAATAATCTTAGATAAGTTTTATTCTGATAGTTAATATGCCACCATAGTGTAATTTTCTTTGTTGGAAATATTGTTTGAATTAAAATACAATTTTTTTTAAAAAAAACTTTTAGGCCACAATGGTAGCAACAGCAGAAACCACTCGTATTCGCTACTTTCTGGACAAGTTAGTCGAAAATAAAAGGCCAGTAATGCTAGTAGGTGCAGCAGGCAGTGGAAAAACAGTACTGATGCAAGATAAACTAACCAGACTCCCTGATGATCACATGGTTACGAATGTGCCCTTCAATTTTTATACAACATCTGAAATGTTGCAGAAAGTTTTGGAACAACCTTTGGAGAAGAAAGCTGGCCGTAACTATGGACCTCCTGGAACACGTCGTCTCATCTATTTTGTTGATGACATGAACATGCCTGAAGTAGCTATGTTATTTACTATGTAGTTGTTTGTAATTATTAAGAAATCTTTAAAAAATATTTTTTATTACAAATTTTAAAAATTATGCTGCTCAGTGGCATAAATATCCTACTGTAAAACTGTTGTGCAAAAAAAAAAAGTTATTACCAGAAATTTAAATATAAGAAGTCTAAAAAGTAAGGAGACTGGAACTAGTTGTTACAGCATCAGTAATTGCTAACTAAACATATAAACAAACTGTAATCAACACCATATGTTTTAACCTTCTATTTTAGTCTAATTTAGAATTATATGACGTATCACCACTTTTGAAATTTGGAAGCTCTCTCTTTCCACAACATTTTCTTTCATTTTATTAAGGCTTATTAGTTCGGGTTTATGCTAATAATTTTATCTAGGGAGTTTTTAATTTTTTTTTCATTTGAATATTTCAATTTACTTTAACTTCTACATGAAATCACTATGATTTTCATTTTTCATTTTGAGTCTTTACTCTTTCAGTTTTCCTAATCAGTGTATCATGATTTTTTTTGTAATTGTTTCAGGTGGACAAATTTTTTACAGTGCAGCCACATACATTAATTCGCCAGCATCTTGATCATGGCCACTGGTATGACAGAGTTAAGTTGACATTGAAAGATATTCACAATACCCAGTATGTGGCCTGCATGAACCCTACAGCTGGAAGCTTTACTATTGATTCAAGACTACAGGTATATTTTGTAACATTTAATTTATGCTTATAGCCAAAAATCTTACTTTGTATGGAACTTCTTTGAGAAACAGCATCCATCGTTAGATTATTTATTAAAATGTTAACCAGAAATAGAGCAGACTTTGCTACAAATTGTGGATTTTTTATTTGCAAGTATTTATCAATAAATTGTAGTTTATACATTTTTGCTGAGAAATTTGTTCATATTTACTTGAGTGCTTTTATTTGCCATGAGACCTAAACAGATCACTGTTTATATTATTGTTGTTGTTATTTCAGAGACATTTTTGTGTATTTGCCATCAGCTTCCCATCCATGGATGCTCTGACTACAATTTACAACAGCATATTGAGTCAACATCTTTCCTTAAGCAATTTTTCATTAGCAGTCCAAAAATGTTGCAGTCTTCTTGTTCTTGGTGCTTTAAGTCTTCATCAGAAAGTAGCAGCAGCATTTCTGCCTACAGCTATTAAATTTCATTATGTTTTTAACCTCAGAGATCTCTCCAACATCTTCCAGGTAAGTGGCCATACATTTTCATAAACTACAGTTGAAACTAGTTGTTTAATAATTTCACTTTTATGTTTCTTTTGCATTTTCTTAACATACAGTTTCAACTAGTGGGTAACTATCTTATATACAAAAAATTCTTTTTCTTTAGATTAAAAAAAAAATTAATGGAATTTATTTAAATAAAACACTGGTATTTCAATAACCAGACAGCTATGGCTTAGTCTTATATCATTAGACACATCCATTGCTAAAATAATTTAGAATTTAGTAAGTAATAACTAACTAAATTATGCTAATATTTTGAATTTTTGCAAAATGGAACTTGAGTGCCACACGCACACACATACAAAAACAAACAATACGAATCACTTTCTAAAGTTTTCAATGACAATGAAACAACAATGAATCATATGCTAAAGATTAATGTTTCTACAAATGTTGACCTGAAATAATTCTGGTCTTACATCACAGTATAGTATATGTGGGTCCCTTGAACTAGAGCAGCAGTTCCTAACCTTTTCTATACCCCACACCCCTAGAAAACTTCTGATATATTCTCGCACCCCTACAAAAGTAATATCTGGTCTGAAGATGAAGAAAGCGAATATATACTCAATTTGAGCAACAAACTTATTTAAGCTAATTTTTGAATGACATGAAAATCAAAAAATAAGAACAAACTGATATAACAAATTCAAATACAAACAAACAGTAAATTTGAATTTAATGACTTTTTTGTTCCTGCTTCTCGTTTATGATTTTGTCGAAACATGGCACTTTTTTGCTGATGGCAATCCGCAGGTCTGCTTGTGGATTCAGGCGATTTCTCGATTTTGTCTTGATTGACAAAAGAGAACTGAATCCTGACTCACATAAGTATGTCGTCGCAAATGAGATAAGGACACCCAGTGCCTTTTCACAAAGTCTTGGAAACATATCCATTGCTGAGCACCAATACTCTTCCAAAGTCTTACTTTCAAATTTCATTTTAAGATCCCGACTTGTACGCAAATCAAGATCTTCCTTCAGCTCATCATCATCTGACATTTTCTCCAAATTGTAGGAAAATGGATTCATGATCCATTCTTCAGAGATCTTCAGGTCTCCAGCAGAAAAATATCCATCAAACAATTCTGACAGCATTTCCAAATGAGCCACGATTTCTTCATGCACAGTAGGAATTATAGATCCATTATCATCGATTATTTTTTCAAGTGATGAAAAATTTGAAAGATTACCTCTTTCCACCCGTTGACGCCAAAGAAGTAGCTTTTCTTTGAAAGCATTAAACTTTTCACAACATTTCAATATGTTTATCTGTTTCCCTTGAAGAGAAACACTCAGATCATTCATACAAGTGAAAATGTCAGCCAAGTATGCCAGCATTTGGATGAATTCTTGCGATTCCAAAGCTCTGAGTAGATGAGAGTCACGTTCCTCCAACAAAACTTTGATTTCCCCCCACAGTTCGAAGAAGCGGGTTAAAGCTCGTCCTCATGTGAAAAATCAAAACTCTGTTCATTTCCCAGATCTTCACAAAATGATTTAAAGATACCATGGTTTACAGCATGACCAGTTGATGGTATTCACACAAGTGTTGAGTACTTTTTTCAAATTTGAAGGCAATGTTCTTGATATCAAAGTATGACGATGAAGAAACAGTGGGTAACTTGCAAGTGCAGAACCTCCCATTTCATCAGTGCAGAAAATCCAGATTTATTCCCTAGCATCGCAGGAGCACCATCAGTGCACACAGAACCAATTATTTGGATGTTTACATCATGTTTCACAAAGAAGTCCTTCACAATCTGGAATACATCTTTTCCTTTCGTGGTTTTTTCAGATCTTCACAAAACAGGAAATCTTCCTTTACAGCACCATCATTAACATACCTTACCAATGCAATGAGTTGACTGCAACTGGAAACATCGGTTGATTCGTCCAACTGGAGAGAGATCTTTAGGGGACTGGACCTGACATCTGAGATAACTTGATCCAAAATATCTTCATTCAAATCACCAATTCAGCTGTGAATGACATTATTTGACAGCGGCACTGATTCAAGCTTCTTCCTCGCTTCTTGGCCCAGAATAATTGTTGCCATTTCTAATGCACACGGTTTGATAAGCTCTTCCGCAATTGTATGGGGCTTCTCGGACTTGACTACTTTATATGCCACTTGGTATGATGCTAACAGTAGTGGTTTATCAACAGAAACAAAACCTAACTTTGGAAGGGTTCCTCCAGAATCGAAACGGGCTCTTTTAATTTTCAGTGATCCATTATCATGGCCAGAAACATTGGCTCCACCGTGCTTGTTGTTGAAGTGCTCTTGCAGCTTAGATGGCTTCAGATTTGCATTATAAAACACAGTATTACAAAGCATGCACTGGGGTTTTTGCAAATCATTTCTCGTGCAAGTGAAACCAAAGCGCACATAGTCATCATTCCATTTCCTTTTCTTTGACATGATGAAGGGTTGATAATCTGTGAAAGAAATTGAAAATATGAATTAAGGTTGATGGGAAATGGGAAGAAAAAGCGCGGAACCTACATGTAAGATGCTAATGCTGACAATAATACCTTGTCCGTTTCCCGTCCGTGTAACACCAGTCCATTTCGAAAAATCTTGCCGCTCTCAACGCAAGAAGTCGCTGCATGGCAACCTCCCCTCTGATTGGCTCCCCACCGGTAATTGGGAACAGCGTAGCGGCAGGCAATGACCAAATATGGTTATGATGGTCTGATGGGCAATTGTTGTTTGAAACTGGGAGGGATGTGGTTTTATTTATAAATTCTTGAGGGAGGCAACGATATGAACTTTGAGATATTTTACACTGCGAAGGTATCTACTACTGAGTGCTGACTTAAATCAAGCATTCATGAAAGGCTATGTGTTCACACTCCTTCAAGATGGCCGTTCTGTTCGAAATACTGGCAACGAATTATACATGTACACTGTAATTTTAAAATTTCCAAACCCAAGTTTTCACACCCACTGAAATATTGTCTCGCACCCCCAGTTGGGAACCCCTGAACTAGAAGATAATGATGCCAACAAGGGACAGAATATAATCTATTATTGGTAAGTGCAGGCACAAGCAGTCATCAGCATACAGTTCTTGTATAATTTTTTTGATGCTGTTAGTCAATGTTCACAGGATTGAATTGCATGGACTTTTGAAATTGTATTCCAACTCCTGCCTAGAGATCCCCTAATTACATCATTCAGCATAGCTACACAAAAGACACCCAGCATACATCCTTTCTGCACACTATTTATAATAGAAAATAGTTCAGAAAGAGTATCAAGTCTGCTATGCATCCCATTGTCATACCATTTCAGAATTAACAGAAACTTTCCAAGCAACCAGTTTTTCTTATAAGCCTCCAAAGTCAAGACTGATTGATGGTATAGAAAACCATGGCCAAGTCAAAAAATCTCATATATATATATATATAAACAATATTGTACTTTGCACTTAATTTGATTAGCATTGTACATGGTACCTTAATTATCTCTGAAGCTACACTGGAATTCTAGAAGATTCCAGTCCACCATGTTCTAGAACAGGCAATTGAGAAGAATCTTACTCAAAATTTTACCAACTGTAGATAAAAAAGTGAGTTGCTCCAATAATTAACTCAGTGAAACCTCTCTTGATTTTACATATCTTGTTGATGGCTACACTCTTTTGGTCCTTTGAGGCTATCTCTTCTCTCCAAATCAGGCAGAACAGCTTGTGCTGGTGTTCAGTAAAAGCTCCATATCTAATATCATAAATATCTGCAGGAATGTTATTTAGTCTTGGTGTTTTACTATTTATAAAGAACCCACAGTGGCTTCTATTATCCCAGTTTTTGAAAATGCATCCAAAACATCAATATTGATCACAAATTATTATTATAATTATTGGGTGTCCAAGGTGCATTTTCTAAGTCAATTTTATGCCCAACTGTATTTTCACTTTTAATAAATTATTTTTTATTAATGACAAACAAATAGATATATTTATATGTGAAAAATAATATTAGCAATTTTATGGTTTTAAACAAGCAAAATTATTAAGTGCATTTTTTTAAAATTTTATTCTTGTTCAGAACTTGCATCCCATTTGTAAATTTGAAGATCTGTATCAGTTCAGTGAAGTTCACTGAATCAACTTTGTACACATTTAGCATATGTAAATGGTTAACTCTGGGCTGAGTCATGATGGATCAAAGGTATTTTTTCACACAACACAGATGCAAGAAACTTTCACATGTTTCTGATGAGGCTGGATTCACAAGATACAGCAAACAACTTGATAACCTCCAAAATCGTTTTATCTACCAGGTTACTCCAATTTTTGTTAATCTTAGGTTCTTATTTTCATTACATTTAGTATCCTTCATGTTTACCATTGTTTGCAATTGTGCAGTCAGGCAGCAAGAGTCAGTGATCACAATGTTCCATTATATTGGTGGGATTAGCTCAGGGATATCACCATCATAATCATTTCAAGCAGTTTGTAAAATATTTTCTATTGCTTGTCATTGAATTTTTTTAATGTAGTCATTTGCTGGCTTTTACTTTATTGTCTATTTATTCAATTCCAACATCAGATCAGGCAACAGGTAACTCAGTTGTTTCTGAATATCACCCAATGAACGAAAGTGTATTGTAAATCTAGTGGGGCACAGTGGTCTTATATGACCCTGGGAGCAGTTAAGGTCCATGGCAACATTTTGTACAGTAGTACAATGCTAGGACTATCTCTCAAAAAGTTCATCAAATCAATGACAAGGTTTAAGTCTCTCATAACTGGAATTTTGGATTTGGTATCTTGAGCTGCAAGGTTGAAAGGTTGAATGAATGCAGCTGAAGATATGTTGAAGGCTCCACATCATGAACCACTCACCAAATGTACAATTATTACCAGTGACACTACTCATAGCTGATGCACTATCATAACATTTCCCACAGATATTTGCAACATCTAAATTAAAAGAGCAAAATAAAGTCCTAGTATGTACTCATCCACTTTCAAATTCTGAGATACATTTCTCACTGTAATGAACTTCTGTTCAATATGCATTTATCAGCTATTACATCTCTCATTAAGGAATAGTACTTTCTTTCCCTGATAATTTTGTCAAATTTTTATAATAATGAGTGGACCATATGTTCAAGGGTATTATTTTAAATTTCTGATGAATTCAATGTTTGTTATTCAATGAGTATGCTAAATTTCCATTATCACAAGTATGGAGCTTGAGTAATTGTTTGAAATTTGAATCACTATCATTTCTATCTCCAAAGAACTTGTCTTGCAAGAAATTATAGAGATGTAAATATTTCATTGAGGCGCTTTGTTGTAAGTTTTCCTCTGGATTAAGTTTGTGAACTTATCTGATCCCAAATATTCACATTTGACACCAGACAGTGGATTTTATACACAACATCAATATTATACAACATATTTCATGACCATGCATAACTTTTTGAGTCTTTTTCCACTAGTTGATACATTTATCAAGAAAGGTATTACCTGAATTTGACAGAAGCTTGATATTGTGCTCTAATAATTGTCCGCATGGATGACAGAAAGCGTAATTTTTTTTCAATATCAAATTCTAACCGTGGAACATTCAATAACATGTTTCTTGAAATTTCCTTTTGTTTATTGTGGGAAAGGAATCCTTTTGTTGGACAGGATTAGAGCTGAGATTTGTGACCACCTGACATTTTGGCTAGTTGAAATTTTGTGTACAGATATTAAAGTAGAAGGCAAAGACAGGGTTTTTCAAACTATTTGAAATTTTAGAAAACTTCAGTGGATAACTTTTGAAAAAGTCAGCAGATGTGTGGCAAAGGTTTCTATTAATATAAGTAGCTTTCTTGATTATTGAATTAAGATCATCTAGTAGATTTTGATATCTCTTCTTATTGAGCAGGTTGGATTTTTCATTCTTGTCACATCAACATCATTGTTATCTGGAGGCATATTAGGGTTCAAAAAGCTCACCATGTTCTTGTTACTGTTCGCCTTGGAACTGATTGTTCTTAAACTTTTCATCAACCAGTTTTTTCAACAGCTTTGCTATCACTGCATGTCAGTTTGGCAGTTCAGCAGTCAGTTCTATGTATGGCAGAGGTTATTGTGATATCTCAAAGATCCTTCTCATGCACCTTGACTATCTAAATGTTCCCTAGCACATAAATCAAGGATTAGAGAGCTATTCCTATTATTGCCAGCAATTCTATACTTATGTAGATTGTGTTGGCAGACCAGAGAATCCCTTCCTGTGCATGCATTGAAGACTCCAAAAATAACGAGCTTATTGGAGATGTGGGTTTCAGTAATCAATTCAATGAGTTCACTGTAGAAGTATTGCTTTTCATCTTCAGAATTTATTATAATTTGTGTGTAAACAATAATAATTGTAGTGTAGTGCCTCATACTGAGGAAGACATAAGTATTCAGTCATTTATGCCTCTAGGAAAAGTGTTTGGTTTGACAACTATGTCAGTATGTCAGTAAAAATTGTGAAGTCAACACCATTAAGACTACATTCTTCAACTGAGTTTTCATGCTAGAACAATGTATAACCTGCATCAGCCTTTGTCAAGTGCTAAGATGAGCCATCTTTATAGTGACTAATGTTGTCCTCTCAGTTCAGTCAGCATGATGATTGTCTAATAGAGTACAGCATTCCATAATACAATATTTAAAGGTTTTTTTTTCAGTTTCTAGGAGTGATCTACCAGATATGTCTATCTCATCTAGTTTGTGGAGGTTGGCAGTGTTTAGGGCACCTTTTCTAGCCTATTATCCATATGAGTGAACAGTGTAGTTCTAAAAAGGCTGCTTAGTCATCCAGAGAATCACTGAACAGTACCTCCACCTCTATAATCAGAACCAAACAACTGTTCTGAGTCACTCTCATACAGGTTCATAACTATTATCAATGACACTACACCTGTCACTTTGCCACTTTTTCTTCATCTGGTAATTCACTGGTTCACAGGAGTCAAACAACTGGCAGAACTAGGGTTGCAGCAGCCTGTAACCACTGATAGTTATCTGAATGTTTTTTTAATGGTGAGTGCACCATTCTAGTTGCATTAGGTACAGAGCACCTGCATATAGGTTTTTTTAAGTGGTTATCAGGTTATGGGACACTACTGTTGCATAATGTCGTAGCAAGGCTTATTTTTATAAGGTGGTTTTAACTTCTTATCATTGGGCACATGCGGAAGTTTGTGGAAAAAGCCATGTCACCACTTTCCCCATCATGCTCTGATAAGAAACATCACCATTATTTGGTCCATGACAGCTTATTTATAGGCAAGTCTTTTTAATTTCACCATTACCCTACATATCTGCTGGGTATTTCCTATACACCACGTGAGGAATGCACCTGATAGAAGATCATCACTCTACACAGTTCTTATATCATGCTACAGGTGTTGTAAAATTACCTCTCATAGGATACAGCTCCACACTATCCTACCACCTTTCATGAAACAGTGGTGATATAGAGAAATATAAAGCAGTTTTTAAATTTCTCATGGGTTCTAAAATCTAAGTTTATTGCAGTCCATAATTGAATAGTTTGGATGAAAAAGTGGACAAAATAGATTAGGAATGTTTTTACTATAAGTTTTAAACATATTTCTATTTAAATTAGGAATTCTCTAAAAAAACTGAACTGGTTTAGAAATGAAGTAAGAAAATTTTAGTTTTGATTAAAACTAGTGATTTAGAAGTGCTTTTAATATCGTTGCCATTTTTTTAAAAAAAATTCTTAGGGTTTATTGTTTGCTGGACCTGAGTGCTGCAACAATCCTGCTGAACTAGTTCGCCTGTGGATGCATGAAGCTGAGAGAGTATATAGTGACAAACTTGTTAATAAAGATGATTTGGAACAGTACAATAAAATTCTGAAAGATACAGTAAAGAAAATGTTTGAGGTTAGTTACATTATTGTCATCAATATACAGTAACATGTGAAGTTAACATGAAATATTTGAAAGATAACTTTTAGCAATTTTTGAGAAGCCAGTCAGTTTCTGTTTTATAGGAAAGTTAGAGAAAACTGAATTAATTTTATTTTTATGTTGATGTGGCTGCCTAGCTCAAAGTTTTGAAATTGAAGATATCAGATGTAAACTAGAATTAGATATTTTTATTTGTAAATGTATCATTATAGTTGCAGGTGTTAATATACCTAAGATTGAAACAAAATCTTTATTTATACTGAAGATGCAGCCTGTGGTTTTTATTATTTTTATTATTAAACTATTATAAAGTATATGTCAGTATTTAAAAAACTAATTTTTTTTTGTGTCAGAATCATTTATGGTAAAGAATTAGATTTTCTTAACTTTTATATTTCAGGATATTGATGAAAGCATAGTTTACAAAAAACCACTTATATATTGTCACTTTGCTGGAGGGATTGGAGAACCTAAGTATGCACCAGTGGGAAACTGGCCTGATATTAGCAGAATATTAATGGAAGCTTTGGATGGCTACAATGAAATTAATGCTGCTATGAACCTTGTGCTCTTTGAAGATGCAATGACACACATATGTAGGATTAACCGTATTATTGAGTCTCCTCGTGGAAATGCTTTGCTGATTGGAGTTGGTGGAAGTGGTAAACAAAGCTTGTCGCGTCTTTCAGCCTTTATTAGCACCTTGGAAGTTTTTCAGATTACCATAAGAAAGGGGTATTCCATTGCAGATCTCAAATCTGATCTGAATATTCAGTATTTGAAATCTGGCTTGAAAAATATTGGAACTGTTTTTTTGATGACTGATGCTCAGGTAGCAGATGAACGGTTCTTGGTCCTTATTAACGATCTTCTTGCCTCTGGAGAGATTCCAGATCTGTTTGCCGATGATGAATTTGAGAATATAATTAATGGTGTTAGAAGTGAAGTAAAAGGTCAAGGAATGGAAGACACTAGAGAAAACTGCTGGAAATTCTTCATTGAAACAGTTCGGCGACAGTTAAAGGTGAATTTCCAAGTACATTTTGATTTTAGCATGAGAATAAGTATGCTTTTAGATGTACATTGTAGATTAGTTTTCTAAATTCAACACAGTTTCTTTATACAGTGAGCTATCTCTGTTCTATTCTATGATACATGATCTCTATAAACTTTTCATTAAGCATTCAAATCCTTCAAATCCAAGATCTCTAATATAGCATCAGTCCTGCTCTTATGAGTGTTTTTTGTCTAAATCTAAAATATTGAAATCTATTAATAGACAGATAGACCATGCAACAATCTAAGTTTTCTCTAAGATATTCAGTAGATGACAAATTTGAGGATTTCTATGGCCAGTCCATATATTTCATAAATGCTAAGCATTCTTCATCTTAGATAAATTTCTTGTTCAGAAGTAAATCCTTTGCCAACAACATATTGTGCTGATGGTATGGCATGGTGGACAAGACTATGATGTTAATTTTTTCACAAATATCTCTAATGAGATTTCCTGTGAAAGATCTCTACACTGAAACCTTTGTTTACCATACTTTGCATTTGGCATCAAGTCAATTCTTTGAAGCCTCCACATTATTATTTTCAATCTTTTGTTTGGAACCAAACAGATAAAATGGAGATTAGTCTGTTTATAGAACCATCATCTAACCGTTAATGGAGCAGGCTTTTCAAGCCTTCTAGTTTCCTTTTTTTAATGTAATGTTTCTCTAGCAGCAATATAACCATGAATTCTGACATCTTTGGAATTTGTTGTTATTGGAGGTGCTATTAAGTGCCAATTTGTCAAGGTTGTCATTGCTATATCATGATCTTCTAACCAAAAGTAATTTTCTTGCATTCACATCTCATCTCCTATGGAATACATCAGCCTTTAGTTAATATTAAAGTGCACTTTTTAAAGAAACACCAATCTTTTTGGCTCTTTGATGTTAGTCAGCCCAATGCAAGATCTATTTTTTTGCTTGTATTCCAGTCACAAGAAATATCTTGAGGTTGTATATATAACTCTGTTTTAGCAAAGGACATGCATGACTTGTTAGTATGTGGATTAGGTCACTCAAAATCCAATCAACACATCTCTATTTTGACTAGACAAT
The DNA here is from genome assembly GCA_018389105.1 of Nautilus pompilius. Lineage (NCBI taxonomy): Eukaryota > Metazoa > Mollusca > Cephalopoda > Nautilida > Nautilidae > Nautilus > Nautilus pompilius. The sequence continues at coordinate 2,715,925 of JACATO010002204.1, read as the reverse complement.
AGGTACATTTTTGAAGATTAAAATCAATATTTTTTCATCTACTTTTAGAATAATTAATTTAAAAAAATAATATTCTATGTATAACATTTGTACTTGAAACCAAAATATAAGCATTTTTAGAAACTATTTATTGATTTTCATTATAATATAATTCACGGGATATATATTTAACAGATGCAAATTAGGCATACCACTGTAACTTTAGGTAGATATAACAATGATTATACTCTAACCAAATGCAGGCATTGCTTTACTTGTGATGGAATCTATAAATATAGGTATGAACACTTGTTATGAATTTTTTTAAAGATATTATTCCACCTGTTTAGTATAATTTAATAGTTTGTAACTTATGAAGATGTGTTAATAGTAGGAGTTTCCACAAATGTTCATTACTTTATATTTTATAGTGCTTTCCAGAATTAGTGGAACACAGGCTTTTTATTTTTGTTTTATTGTATTTCTTTAAAATAAAAAGAACAAATTTAGTCATATGTTAACTCAGGAATATTCTAAAAGAATAATTTTTAAAAAATCTTTATTAAAAAGTTATAGTAATTTATAAAGTATTGAACTCCACCTTTTAGGAAAAGTTTGTTTTGCAATGGAATTTTTTTCAAGTTCTTTGCCTCATCTATATGCTACTTTAATATCAACTAATTACATATTATTGATCATATAATTTTGTTAACATACATGATGAAACTTTAGCAAAAAAAAATATTGGCAGTTTGCTGCAACACTATATCATAATTGAAGGCTTTTTTAGCATGTAAATAAAGAAAAACTTAAAAATTATTTTAAATTTTTAACATTGGTTTAAATATTATAAAATTGAAAATTTTCATTAGTGTGCTTTCACAAATTTTTCTCTACATAATTAAGTTCCATCTATTCTTCTTAGGTGGTTCTTTGTTTTTCACCTGTTGGCGCTACACTCCGTGTAAGGAGTCGAAAGTTTCCAGCATTGACAAACTGCACATGTATTGACTGGTTTCATGAATGGCCTGAAGAAGCTTTGATCTCTGTGAGTCAGAGATTCCTGGAAGAAGTTGAGTTGCTGACAGTAAGTAATTTTTTTTTTTTCAGAAATAGTAATTTAAACAGTCTACTTTTCTATATTTTTCTTTCTGTGTGTGTGTGTGTGTGTGTGTGTGTGTAAACCTTGATTTCTGGACTGATGAAGAAAAATTTTCACAATTTTAATAATGCCAAAATATTTGAAACTTTACTTTTAAGAAAAAAGAAAACAGTATATAAACTTTGGCTAGAATTTTAATGATTAATCAGCTTATTTTTTCATAACATCTTTATTAACAAACTGATTCACCAAATGATCTGCCATTTGTGTCATGAGTGAGTAATGGGTTGTTTTTATACTGTGATAAGGAGAATAATTATTTACAAAGATACAAACCAAATTATAACACAATATGTTTATATCATGATTTCTTGATAAAAATATTTGTTTCCAATAAACTTTAAAATGATTGTTTTTACACACGTGTAGACATTTATACAGCTCATTGCATATGATATTGATTATGCCTGTATTTCTATATTTAATTAGGAATTTCATAGTGCTGTACAATTATCCCTGGCCTTCCTTACAGTTATCATTAACAAAAGCTAAAATAGAAATTAATAATTTATTTTTTTAAGTTTTTTTCAGGTAAAGTTGATTGCTTGTTCACATTAATAAATGTTATTTTAAATCACATTGTTATAGTACAGTATAAAATGTATAACAGCTCTAAAGCTAGCTAATTAATATTTAATTGTAAACTTTGTCTTTCATAAGTGAATATTACAAATGTGTTATTAATATTGATGTGCATAGTAGAAAACAAAATGTAGTGAAATAGAAAATGTGTACTAGGTCTGTTTCTTATTCTTAACTCTGGTTAATTATTAATTTTACTTTTAAAATGTCTAAACATTTTCTGTAAGTGTCTCTAGTTATTAATATTGAAAATATAACATTTCTTACAGCCTGATATGCGATGTGCAGTTTCTAAATTCATGGCTTACATTCACAAATCTGTGAATGAAGCAAGCATCCTGTACCTTCAAAATGAAAAAAGACACAACTACACAACACCAAAGAGCTTTCTTGAGCAGATCAAGCTTTATCAGAACTTGCTTCAAAAGAATAACTTTGATTTGCAGTCTAAGATTGTTCGTCTGGAAAATGGTCTTGAAAAATTAAGAAGCACTGCAGCACAGGTAATGGAATATTAAAATCTCTTGATTCATTTTTTTTTCCTAAGTTTCCCCCCATTACTAATTTTTAAAATCTTATTTTTGTTTTACTTTTAAACTTTATCCAAATATTTTCTGCAAAATTCCAATTACAACTTTAGAACTATTATTTTATTTACTGCATAATTTGTTTCAAAGATAATAGAAATCTCTATATAAATCTGTATTTGGAAGCTTTTAGATTATTATTATTTATCCAGGCTTTAATGAAGTATTTGAAAAAAGTTTTTTTTAAATATTTGAGATTTAAAATATGCAGTTTTCTTGATTTTTATTGTTACCAGTATTTCTTATTTTAACAAAATCTTGTTAGCCAAAATTTTACAAAATGTTATTAGCCACAGCTACATACTGATAACACAGATTTTAATTATTGTAAAATGCAAAGGAAGTGAAAAGTTTTTTTTTTTTTTTGTGAGCACACTTACATGTTATGCAACTATTACATTAAATTGTAAGAAATAATAAGTCAAAAAGCTACAAGTGTACTACTGGTTTACAATTTATTGAAACATTATATTAAACTCAGCATACCAACAACCAACACATTGTGCTCTGAAAGAGACTGACTACAGAGATGCTGACAGACTGTGTGTGTGTGTGTGTGTGTGTGTGTGTGTCTGTCTGTCTGAGTGTGTGTCCGCACATGCTTGTATAATTATTTTTTTGTTTGTTTCTTCTTAGGTTGATGACTTAAAAGAAAAATTAGCTGCTCAGGAAGTGGATCTTGCCCAGAAGAATGAAGATGCGAATAAACTTATTCAAGTTGTAGGAGCAGAAACTGAAAAAGTGGGAAAAGAGAAAGCATTTGCAGATGAAGAAGAGAAAAAAGTGCAGAGTATAACTGAAGAAGTATCTAAAAAACAAAAAGATTGTGAAGAAGACTTGACTAAAGCAGAACCTGCTCTCATTGCTGCTCAGGAAGCTTTGAATACATTGAACAAGGTGTGTCTGTATTTGTTCATGTGTGTGTCTGTGTCTGTGTCTGTGTGTGTGTGTTTGTGTGTATGTTACATGCTTTATTTGTATTTTTCTTAATTTTAAAATTTGTATTCACCTTCATTTTCATATAGTAAGTTTATATTCTTCTAAGCCAATTAACCTTACTTACTAGTTTCAAACTTCTGCACTCTTCTTTAATGGACTTCCAAGGAGTCATTAATTACATATGCTTGATACATTTATTACTTTGAGGACATTAAATCAAACTATGTATCAACTTTGCACTGCATTTCTATAATGCATACTGGACATGTCCAAATTGCTGATTTAAATTTCATTAGGCATTTTTTGTATTTTACCACATTGGAGAAGATTAAATGGACATATCTATGTAGGTTTATTAGCTGATATTACTACTATTCTGACTCTGTTTCAGAGAAAAAATTACAGTACAGATTTTCAAAATGCACATAAGAGATAATTAAATTTCGATGTACTGATACTTTAGAAACTCATTTAGTGTTTTTCAGATCTTTTCAAATTAGTGACATCAACATTTTGGGCAACTATGATACACAACCACATAGCACAATTGTAATGCACAAAACTCATTTGGGCTCTGCACTATGGTTTTAGTTATAAATTAAGTTTTTTATTTAACTCTTTGAGAAGTACACCATACCTGTATAAGAATTTTTTTTTAAAGTTTTTTTCTTAATGTGACATTATACAGATAAGAGACTCCTTAGTACTAGGTTATTGTGCTTTTTAAACTTTGTCCCCTCTACCAAAACTCTACCTGCATTAGGAAGCTAAACACTATATTGTACTATCATTATTTTTTAAATTTTGTTTATGCCATTATGTGTTAGGAAAAATATTTTAAATATTTCATTACTGTGTAGTTAGTTTTGAAAAAGTCCTTTTAAAAAAATTTTTATAATATTTGTTTTATTTCAGTGGTTGTTTAAGTATAATTATTATCTACAGTTAGTAAAATGTAAAAGTTAAAAGAAGAAAAAAATTGTCTCTTGTAAATTTTATATCAGTCTTTGACTTTTCTATTTTTCTCTCTTGATTTTATATTTTTTAGCTTAGAAATCTTTTTTAAAAAATAAAGTGTGATGTCATACCTAATCCATTTTTTCAGAATAATTTGACTGAGATGAAGTCATTTGGTTCACCTCCCACTGCTGTGACCAATGTGACAGCTGCTGTTATGGTTCTTTTAGCACCTGGGGGAAAAATTCCAAAAGATCGAAGCTGGAAAGCAGCCAAGAGTAGCATTATGGGAAAGGTGTTTATTATCATGTTTTCTTTCAGTTGCTGCTATGTGAATTGTTAAAATCTTATTATTAGCATTCAGGGGAACAACTTGAATTGTTAATACCTGACTACTACAGAGTAATAAATAATTAGTTGCTTCAAGGGTCTGAATTTTTTAAAATCTAAACCACTTTTTTGTTCAAGGACATTTGTGCATATTTCTAAACAGATTAGAGAATTATATAATAATAGCTTAGAAAACTTCACTATCCAAAATAATTCCACTAATTATTTTTGATGATCATTCACCACTAAGCAGTTAACCTTTTTTTCTTCACATGAAAATATACAAAACTGTGCATTAAATATCAGGAGCCAGTACATTATTTTTAGATCATCGGGTGTACACATTATTTTGTGAAGTGTGAAACAACATTCAGTGTATTTATTTTAATATTTCAGTTTTGTGGATGGCAGAGCCCCAGTATTAGTTATTTCATTCCACAAAATCTTGTTAAAGTTGATCCTAACACAGTAATCAAATAAATATGATATTTTAGTAAACGACAGCTAAATAATATTTGTTTACAGTTTACAGTAGTTATTTAGCATTGCTACTTTAACATTTTTAACCAAGATCAAAATGAGATTAGTCTGACAAAGGCTTTCTTTTGTCATAAATGCCATACAAACAGCAAAATACACAAAAAAAGTATTTATCTACTAATCTTATTTGTATGTTTGATTCAAGATTTTTCAATAATCCCATTTCATTTTTGGCATGAATATACTTAGAAGAATTATCATTCATTTACTATACATAGAGAAAATAATTAAAGATTCTCATAAGGTTTTATGACATTTGACCATAAGTAAATACTTGTCATTACTGTAATATGAAAAAAAATTGTTTATGTAATTTTACTTACTAATTAAAAGAATTTTTTTTGCTAGATTGATGCCTTCCTAGAAAACCTTATCCACTATGACAAGGAACACGTTCATGAAAACTGCAGGAAAGCCATACAGCCATATCTGGCTAGTCCTGAGTTCAATCCTGATTTTATTCGATCAAAGTCAACTGCTGCTGCAGGGTTGTGTGCATGGGCTATCAACATTATTAAGTTCTATGAGGTCTACTGTGAAGTTGAGCCAAAGAGATTGGCTCTAGAAGCAGCCAATGCTGAACTTCATGCTGCTCAGGACAAACTGCAACAGCTTCAGGACAAGCTAGCAGAACTTGAAATATCACTTGCTCAGTTAACAGCTGAATTTCAAGAGGCAACAGATGCCAAACAAAAATGCCAGGATGAAGCTGATGCAACCCAGCAAACAATTGAACTGGCCAATCGACTGGTTGGTGGTCTAACCTCAGAAAATGTAAGATGGGCAGAATCTATTCAGGATTTGAAAGTGCAAGAGAAAACTTTGCCAGGAGATACACTTCTCACAACTGCATTTGTTTCATATGTAGGATGTTTTGTAAAATCCTACCGAACAGACCTGATGAATAACTGTTGGATTAAATACCTTAATGGCATACAAGATCTGATTCCCATTTCAGAAGATTTTGATCCACTTTATCTTTTAACAGATGATGCTAACATTGCACAATGGAACAATGAAGGTTTACCTAGTGACAGAATGTCAATAGAAAATGCTACCATACTGATCACTTGTGAGCGCTGGCCACTCATCATTGATCCTCAGCTTCAAGGCATTAAATGGATCAAGACTCGATATGGAAGTAATCTCAAGATTGTTCGTTTAGGTCAGAAAGGTTATTTAGATAGCATTGAGAGAGCTGTCTCTACTGGAGATACAGTGCTTATTGAAAACATGGGTGAGGAGATTGATCCTGTTTTGGATCCACTTTTAGGTCGAAACACTATCAAAAAAGGCCGTGCCATCAGGATTGGGGATAAAGAAGTAGAATACAGTCAAGACTTCCAGTTGATTCTTCACACAAAATTAGCTAATCCTCATTATAAACCAGAAATGCAAGCTCAGACAACACTCATTAATTTCACAGTTACCCGTGATGGCCTTGAAGATCAGCTACTTGCAGCTGTGGTAAGCAAAGAGAGACCAGATTTGGAAAAACTAAAGTCTGATTTGACTCGGCAACAAAATGAATTCAAGATAACACTAAAGGAACTGGAAGATTCTCTTTTGGCTCGTTTGTCAGCAGCAGAAGGTAACTTCTTAGGAGATTATGCTTTAGTAGAAAACTTGGAGACAACTAAAAAAACAGCTGCAGAAATTGAAGTAAAAGTTATAGAGGCTAAGAAAACAGAAGAAGAGATCAACATAGCTCGAGAAATTTACAGACCAGCAGCTGCTAGGGCAGCACTGCTATACTTCTTATTGAACGAACTTAACAAAATCAATCCAATGTACCAGTTTTCTTTGAAGGTGAGAATAATGTAGTTTATACAGTGCATTACGTTTTTAGAAAAATTACTTATTTATTAATATAAAATTTGGCATGCTTTTAAAAATTGATTTGGCAACTCATGCACCTATAGCTTGTGTTTCTGCTGGTGCCTTTCTGAAAGACCATGGTATTGTACATGGTTGTGAAACTATGTTAGGGGTTCAGTCTTGTGGACAAGGATTCAGTAATTTGTTGTTAGTGGCAGCTAAATTATAACTAGTGCTGCAAGTGCATGAGCTACCAAATTAAAAAAATTTCCCTACTTGCAGAATTGCTGTCTGCTGATTCATTCTTAAATTTGTTTTACTATTTTTAATCAATAATTAATGGCCTTCAATTTAAAGTTACAATTTTATTCTATTCAAATTTTAGCTAGTTTTTAAACTTTATTATACTGTTTTAACTGTAGTACAAAAATCAAAACTACTAGTTTTCCTGAGCTTACAAAAATATGTTAGAAAGGCAGGTAATGTATAATGGCTGACTTTCTAGTAAATTTTTCTGGTCATTTAATTACTTTCATGATTATTTGCAAATTAAATAGTAAGTTTTTTTTTGGTTTCTAATATTCCAGTCACACACACATGGCTTCTTACTGTGAAGTAAAGGAACCTGAAAAAGAGGCAGGTTGCTTGCTGTTTAAAAAGCTTACCATGGTGATTCCATTACTAGCAGAGCTAGCTAGTTGTATCTAGCACATGATCACCTCTGAACATTTTCTCTGGCTGTGTTGTCTGTGAATACAAACGACACCAGCCACTCTTTAATTTAAAGTGTGTCAGAGCTAAACTTGCACAGGAAAGGTTTTACAAAGAATTATGGTACCATCTGGTTGGAAAATTTTTTTTCCTGAAAAAATTAGCTTCATTTCCTTCTGATATAGTAAAACATGGTGCCAGCTAGATTTCATATCTCCACAGTACAAGGCATTTGAAGGATATCAGTGTTAACACAAAGTTTTAAACATTATCATATCTGTCTGTGATTAATAATTCAAAAGAAAAAATGTTTTTCTTTAAGTTATGATTATGTCAAAAATAAAGTTAATAACCTTTTGTCTTTTATTGTCAGGCTTTCAGTGTGGTATTTGAAAAAGCTATTGAAAGAGCTGAGCCAGCAGAAGAGGTGAAACAAAGGGTTTTGAATCTCATAGACTGTATTAATTTCTCAATATTTATCTATACTACAAGAGGATTGTTTGAAAGAGACAAACTAATCTTCACAACTCAAATGGTATTACAGGTAATACATTTCAGAATCATTCTATATGAAGTATATTTCTTTGTAGAAATATAAAATTAAAGGGGAGTTCTTTCTTTTTGTATTATTCAAACTATCTATCTTTCTCTGAAGTTAGGTTAAACAATGGAAAATGAAAGTACCTTCCATCTGCCCTTATTTCAACTTGTCTCTCTTTCCACTATACCATTCACAAAACCAAAAAACATTAATGTATCTACAAATTTCCACTCAGATATCGTTGTTCAGTTTTATTGCTATTGTTCAGCAACTGTTCACATTGACAGATTTTTCATTCTTGTCTCAGAATGAAAATGAACCTTGGTATGGCTGCCTGGTAGATTGTTCCATTTTTGGTAGAGAGACTTTTTCAGTATTGCTCAGGGTTTAGAGTTCCTGTTCATAGATTCATTGACCCAGCATATCCCAGATATTAGTTAGATGAATTTACTGATTACAGTCGACCCCCGTGTAATCGCAGTTCGGCATTCACGGCCCTGGTTATTTGCGGGATAGAACCTAACTAATAATTGTTCGTGGAAACCCCCACATATTCGCGGAATCACAAATATCTTCTGCGATTTTTATGGCTTTTTTCATGGCAATATATATTTTTTTCACGCTTTTTAATGCTAAATTATTAATAACAATATAATTTACTAATTTTGTAATATAAATACTAACGCAAATTCAGCAAAATGTGAATATAAAATAACCGCTATTGGCTGGAGGTTTGAAAGTAGCCAATCTGAGAGCTTTATTCATTTCTCCTGGCTGCTGCCCACGAGGCACTGTCTCATGGAGATGCAGCCCAGCAGCCCTGCATCATCCCAGTTTAATGCGTGTAGCTATCTTGAGTGTTTCTCTGAGTGTTGTATTTTTTATTAAATTATTATTTTATATTTACTTATATTTTTTTTATTATATTTTGCGTTATATTTTGACGTTTATAGGTATTTTTATGGACCATATCCAATTTTCGCAGTTTTTCACTCTTCATGGGTGCTCTAGGAACATAACCCCCGCAAATACCGGGGGACAACTGTACTTCATCCTGGTAGCCTCCCTGAGTCTATAGCATATATGTGGCAATCCTTGATATGTCATTCTGAAGTCATCTTAAGATATGCAGATAGGAATGACAATAGGCTACAAAATATAATACTTATACTTCTGTGCATTAAGAATACTATTGATAATGTGCATCCTTGTTTTTGTCACTAGTTAATACTTTCTCCAGACCATTACAGAGCCTCTATACCTTAGTGATTATGTGATCCACATAGGACATACAGAACCAGGGCTCATTTGGAAACAACACTCAAAAATTTCACCTGATGTTTCTTTGTGTGAAGCTGTTGACACTATTAGAGTTTTCTCAAACACTAAATTTCCCTTAGGTATTATAACATAGGTTGCTGTACTCTGAGCAAATTTTAAAAAGATTGAATATCCTGTCCTTTAATTACCAGTATCAGCAGCAGTCATATCATCAACTGCTGTTGTTTTGTTTAAATGTCTCCAAGCCAGTTTTGCTAGATATCTGACTTGGCATACTATTATTTCCCTGTTTTGGGTCTGCCAATAACCCTTCCACTGGCAAGATTATTCTGATGCAGATTTGATACACATCTTGGCTGACATCTAATTTTTTGGCTACATATTGTCATCTATCCACCCTCCACTGAGCCTATGACTTTGTTTCATTTTACAATATCTAGCAATTATGCTTTAATAATAATTGACAATTTTCAAAAGCAGAAGAAAAAAAGTTTTGGTTTATATCAGAAGCAAATAAATTGACATACTTACCTATGCATCATGCAAATCAAAATTGAGTATTTCATATTTATCTGCTTTATGACATAATTAATTGAGAAAGGGGTCATTAAACTTGTGAAATTGTTAACATCCATCTACTGCTATTTTATGTAAAAAATAGCATATCTGTAACATTCTTGTCATTAAAGTTTCATGAAGTAGGGTATTATATAAAATGACAAAATATATAGTGACTCTAAACTTGTGAGAAATATATAAAGAGGTATTAACTTTTAAAAAAATATTTCAGGCTTATTTTATAATAATTCTTAGTGTAAATGCTGAATTTACATGTAATTTTGTAAGAACATACCTATAAAAGTTTTTCAAATTGTATTTTGTTGTGAACATAAAATGCACATTTCATGTATGACAACTGCTGTAAAACTTTTCTTTTACTCATATACAGGAAATAGAATGTGTGAAGAAATTAAATGGATCATCATTATTTTGTAGTTTACTTTAGATTTTTGAGGTCACCATACTACAAACACAATATGCTTTGTTTTTCAATGAAAATTCATTTAATCTACAAAGAGACATCTGCTCACAAAATTTAAAAAAAAAAACTTTATCTACAAAAGCACCTTTAGTGAAATTTCTGGCTGTTTTGTCTTAAAATTATTTCTAATTTTATGGGCAACATCTGAATTTTTCATTTCATTGATGGAATAAATTTTCAGGAATAAAAGTTAAGTTCTATTCAATTTCATGAAATTGTCATTGTTACAATTAGTACTACCACTGCCAGCTTGAAAAAGATATTAATAACTATAACAAAGATAAACATATAATAAATATACTCTTGTAAACTTTTAAAATGTATTGTATATAAAATATAGAAAGTTTTTTATTTGTTTGCTTATAAGAATTTTAAAAATCTATACTTTGGTAGCCATAACTGTAGACTCCAATACAATATCTCAGGATGATATTTTTAAGGAAAAAAAGTATTGTGTAATCCATGCCAACATAAGCTTATTTTTGCATATTTTTTCATATATTTTAAGTATATAGTAATATAAATATGCACTAATAAATTGATTATATTTGAAATATGGGCTATGTCACAGAATCCTCAATTATGGCCATTTGTATATGTATATATATATATATATATATATACAGGTGCATCTCAAAAAATTAGAATATCATGGAAGAGTTCAATATTTTTTGTCAGTTATTTCAGAAAGTGAAAATTGTATATATTCTGGACTCATTACATGTAAACTAAAATGTTTCAAGCATTTTTAATTTTAATTTTGATAATTACAGAGAAAAAACGTATCTCAAAATATTAGAATATTCCATTTCGAGTTTGAGTAAATCACTATTAATGCAGTGTAAATACCATGAATCTCTGAGTCTGGTTCAGTACACACAACCACCATCATGGGGAAGACTGCTGACTTGACAGTTGTCCAAAAGACACTCACTGACAACCTCCACAAGGAGAATAAGCCACAGAAGGTGATTGCTGAAAGGGCTGGCTGTTCACAGAGTGCTGTATCAACACATATTCTTGGAAAGTTGACTTGAAAGGAAAAGTGTGGTAGGAAAAGGTGCACAAGCAAGAGGGATGACCGCAGCCTTGAGAGAATTGTCAAGCAAAGCCAATTGAAGAACTTGGGGGAGCTTCACAAGGAGTGGACTGAGGCTAGAGTCAGTGCATCAAGAGCCACCACGCATCGACGTGTCCAGGAAATGGGCTACAAGTGTTACATTCCTAGTGTCAAGCCACTCCTGAACCAGAGACAACGTCAGAAGCGTCTTACCTGAGCTAAAGAGAAAAATGAACTGGACCGTTGCTCAGTGGTCCAAAGTCCTCTTTTCAGATGAAAGTAAATTTTGCATTTCATTTGGAAATCAAGGTCCCACAGTCTGGAGGAAGAGTGGAGAGGCACAGAATCCAAGTTGCTTGAAGTCCAGTGTGAAGTTTCCACAGTCAGTGATGATTTAGATTTAGTTGCCATGTCATCTGCTGGTGTTTGCCCACTGTGTTTTATCAAGTTCAAAGTCAACACAGCCATCTACCAGGAGATTTTAAAGCACTTCATGCTTCCATCTGCTGACAAGCTTTATGGCGATGCTGATTTCCTTTTCCAGCAGGACTTGGCACCTGCCCACAGTGCCAAAACTACTAGTAACTGGTTTGCTGACCGTGGTATTACTGTGCTTGATTGGCCAGCCAACTCAACTGACCTGAACCCCATAGATTCTCTATGGGGTATTGTCAAGAGGAAGATGAAGACACCAGACCCAACAATACAGACCAGCTGAAGGCCACTATCAAAGCAATCTGGGCTTCCATAACACCTCAGTAGTGCCACAGGCTGATTGCCTCCATGCCAAGCCGCATTGATGCAGTGATTCATGCAAAAGGAGCCCTGACCAAGTATTGAGTTCATAAATGAATATACTTTTCAGAAGTTCAACATTTCTATATTATAAAGCCTTTTTTTTAGTTTATTGATCTTATGAAATATTTTAATATTTTGAGATAGTGGATTTTTTTATTTTCATGAGCTGTCAGCCGTAATCATCAAAATTAAAACAGAAAAGGCTTGAAATATTTCACTTTATGTGTAATGAATCTAGAATATATGAAAGTTTCACTGTTTGAATTAAATTACAGAGAAAAATGAACTCTTTCATGACATACTAATTTTTTGAGATGCACGTATATATTTTTTTCTAAATAATAATACTTTTATTGAAACTGTCTCTTTAACTGCCTGCAGTTAAACACAACATTAGAAGCTTATACACTTCATTTAATAGGTAATTTAAAAACTCTTTAGCCTGAGTTATAATGCATTATAGTGATGCTCAACTTTGCATAAGTTTAATAGATTTGTTTTGTTTTTCTCATGATGTTAATGTGTCACCACTAGCTATAAACTTTCTTTCATTAGTGGTTTCTGATTAGTTTTAGGTCTTATTAATCATAGTGCCAGCTGCTTTATTTTTATACACGGCAGAAGAAATTTCATTTTGTTACAGTCTGATAATATGCATTAAAAATTAAGTTTATTTGCTTTCTTTTTCAGATTTTGTTGTTGAAGAAAGACATCAAGACTGATGAACTAGATTTTCTGCTGCGTTTTCCATTTACACCTAATGTTACCAGCCCAGTGGATTTTCTGAATAATGTAGGATGGGGTGGAATTAAGGTGTGTTTAAAGAATTTTCCAGTGCCTGTGAAAGTTTTTCCAGTTTATCAATTAAATGTGCATTTTTATGTATCACCAAGATGAGTAATAATGTTGAAAATAATTATGGAAGCAGATTAACTGCATGTAATCTTTGAAAATCCAGAATGTATATTATTTTGAATTTATGAATTTGTAACCAAAATAGAAAAAAAAACAGGAAGGTTTTTTTTTATGTTAAAAGTAATAACTACCATCAAAACCAGTTTATTTCTTTTTAGAATTTTATTATTAAGAGGAAGTTTGTTAATTTTCTAGTACTTTTTAAAAAAAAAATATTTAGCTAATTTAGATTTATTAGGTAAATTTGTTTCATATTTCAGACTTTAGCAAGTATGGAAGAATTCAGAAATCTTGATCGAGACATTGAAGGCTCAGCCAAAAGATGGAAAAAATTTGTAGAAAGTGAATGCCCAGAAAAAGAGAAATTTCCCCAAGAATGGAAAAATAAAACTTCCTTGCAGAAGCTTTGTATGATGCGCTCACTTCGTGCTGACCGTATGACATATGCAGTTAGGTACGTATAGACTTAATTATTTGTTATTTGAAAAAAATAATGTTTGCTAGTAATTCATCTCACTCGTGTATTGTTAAGACCATAGGGGTAATGCAGTTTTACATTTAAGCATTTAAATAATTGTTGAACTATTTGTTCACCTAAAATCAATTTCATTTCATTGATGTTATTAGCCATATATTATTTCCAAAGAAGGTGTAGGAATTCAAGATTTTTGTAAGCCATAATTTTTATTTCACAATGATTATTTTGCCTTGACCAATTCAGAGAAGTATTCACCAAACTAGCTAAAATAAATGCTATATTAAAGATACATTTGTAAATCTGCATGAAACCTTCACTTTAAAAGTCATTTAAAGAGAATTTATGTTTTTCCAAGCCCTAATATGATTGGTGTTATACAAATTTTCAAACAAAGCAAATAGAATGTTGGGTATAATTAGCTGAACTATAAAACAAAGATAAAGAAGTTTTGGTTTTGTGTATACATTCTTGTTTTGTCCAGATCATGAATATGCTATGTAGGTGTGAGTCCTTGTTTGAAAAGGACAATGATTTATTAGAGAGACATCAGCATAAATTCACTAGAATGCTTTCATGTCTTAAGCATTTTGAATACAATGAACAATTTAAAATAGTAGATCTACCAAGTTTGAATTTGAATTTTAGACATTTAAAAGGAAGCTAAATAGAAGCTTTCAAAATAATTGCAGGTTTGGAGTAGGTGGCCAGAGAGAGGAAAATTGTTTCAGCTATCTGTAGTTATTAATACTAAGGATCATATTTAGAAATTAGTTAGGATTCCAATATGACTATCAGCAAAAAGAAATTTTAAAGGAATTATTAATGAGTGGAATAAATTACTGACAAGTATAGTTAATAATGTTAGCATTACTTAGTTTAAGAATCGGATTGTTTGCAATTTTCTTTCCCTTAGAACTTGTGATTTAACAAAAATAGTAAATAAATTTGTATTTAATAGCAAAAAATTCAAACATTTTTAATTAGTTATTTTATCAGAATACATTTTTATATTTTTAAGAAATTTTGTTGAAGAAAAGATGGGAACAAAGTATGTAGAAAGTCGTTCAATTGAATTTGCTAAATCCTTTGAAGAGGCTGGTCCAGCTACTCCAGTTTTTTTCATCCTGTCACCAGGAGTAGACCCCTTAAAAGATGTTGAAGCTCTTGGGAAAAAGTTGGGTTTTTCTGTAAATGAGGGCAACTTCCATAACATTTCTCTTGGCCAAGGCCAGGAAGTGGTAGCAGAAGCAGCCATGGATTTGGCTGCAAAAGAAGGACACTGGGTCATTCTTCAGGTAAAAGTTTACATGAATTAGTTAATCATTTGTTGTTTTTTTGTCAATTCAGAGTTTTTGAAAACTTAATTTTTTTACAAATTTTAAGTTCAGATTAAACATTCATAGTATTCATGGAAACACTGCAGAGGATGGTAGTCATATATATTTACTTTTACTTTTATCTCTTTTAATGAGAAAATAAGCTTTTGTCTAAGGGACTTAAATAAGCCATTTCCACGATTTGATAAGCATATAATTGCAAGCAGTGAGAACAGGTATTGTTTAAGTCAGAGAAAGCTTCAATCTGCAAAAAGCCATGCTACAAGCAATGAGATATTGAGTAGAAGCCAGCAGAAAACTTCCAAAGCACTGAATATTTTGATGTTGAATTCTAACAAGGAAACTGTCCAGTTCCAGAGAAGACATAAAACAACTGTTCATCCTGGATGGCCAAATCCAATAGAATGGATAGCTCATACTGTGAAGAGCAGTGTGGAAACCAAACCCGTTCAGCTACAAATATGTCAAGAACCATCAGAGAATATTTCCACAGCACATGGTCCATTGAAAGATCACCAATGTGCAAACTACTCCACATCTCACACAATGTCAGTTGCCTAGTGTGCATTGCAGATGCTACTACACCCTCCTGACCTTTTGAACACTTATATTCTTTCATTTCATAAAGTTAAGGCTTTCAGTTCTTAGACAGTGGTCATGTATGGGTGTGACATTGCCTAGAACAAGAATTTTCATTGAACCATCTACTTTATACAGAATTCAAACCAAAAGACCTACAATAGCAGACAGGGAGCAGGCATTATTACTAATGGCTTGGGAGTGGTCCATAAGAGCATAAACATGTTGACAGAAACTAATATGCCAATATTGCTACATCCTCCCCTTTTTTATGAAGTTAAGGTGTTATTCCTTTAGCACAGTTCTAGCTGATACTAAAGCAAAAACCAATGTTCAACTACTACATTCCAGACTTAGGTAATGTCACTCATATATATGGTTATGTATCTAACTATTTACTTTCCCATAATAAATTCAATGAATTTTACTGGCAGCTTCTTTGCTCTCTTGGTGCAAATCAGTGGAACTATTAATCACAATTGGTAGAGCAGTCTGGCTTTTAGCTCACTGAATAATTTAGCATTGAGACTTGGTATTTGGATTTGAGGTTTGACAACCTTTGTTCAGCACTGATAGTAGGGCCAGTATTGTTGACGGGTAGTGGTTCTAGACTCTTTCTTAAATGTACTCAATTGCATCTGTATATTGCATTGTTTTCTACCTTTGTAGGAACTTTTATCAAGTCTTTGAATAATTTGTTCTTTCTCTTCTCCTTTTCTCCTAACTTAAATGGTTTTAGCCTCAGAACTTCATTTGCAACTACTGGAGGAAAATCATTTGATGACTTGTAGTATTTGGCGTGGTGCTTTTGATTTTTTATTGGTTCAGTTTTACATCATGATTGGTTACCAGGTTCTAACAAGGTACTTGTGGTTGGGAGACTTGTTTTTGTGTGCTAGAGAAAGCATCTTTGTGCTGGGCTGGTGTCTATGGCTTATGTCAAGTAAGGTTAGGTATGAGTCTTCACAGATATCTTGGATTTTTGTAGCATGTACTTGGCTGTTTTGACTGTGAATTCAACTTTTGTCATTTGGTGGTGGGATGAAGGTGATGTATGTTCAAAACTGTATTTCCCCAAAAGTGACGAAACTTAAATAAAAACTGATTGCGACAATCAATAACTAAACTGTCCAGGATACCAAGACACAAGTAGTGAGCCAAGTTTATGTATGACAGTCTTTGATGACACACTGGGGAAATAAGTCATTTTCCAGAAGTTGGATCTGTTGTCAGTAGTAACCAGGTTGTCCTTTCCTTTGAGTACCATCATATCCACACCCACTTTCTTCCATGGCCTCATTGACCCGTCATGATTAATGAGGGTTTTTTCCAGCTGGGAGAATCTCACTCTTGGCAAGTTTCAAACATCTGTATCCATTTTTTAATTTCATTGTTCATTTCTGGTCAATAGACTGATTGCATGTGCATCTCAAGCACCTTTCTATTTCTGTATGCCCACCATGAATGTCCTTTATCTTAGATCTTATGCCTTGGGGTATTATGAGTTTTTTTTACCATGAAATACAAGGCTATCTGCCACCGCAAATTTGTCTCTCATGATAGTATGGTGTCATCAGTTGTGGCACCATTTCTCATTCTTCTGGTTAGCATTGATGGATAAAACTTCAGTTGGTGTAGCACAAGGTATTTCTTCATTTATTGATGGATTTTTTGCATTTATCTTTCATTCATTTTTAAGTAGCTAAGAGCATTGATATTTTTAAACTCTGCTTGGGGGGGGGTGTTTCTCACTGCAAGGCAAAACACTTAGCTGAGTGTATCTACCAGAACTCTTTTTTTCTTTAAGATATCTGACTTCAGTACTATAGGCCAGTAAATGTAGAAACATCTATTGCAGGCATTTGGGTGATCTATCTAGAGATTTATGGGTGATGAATTCTAGAGATTTATGGTCACTGTAGACAATGACCTTGCAACTGTAGATGGTGCTTTTCCAGGAAGAACACTACTGCAAGTATCTCCTTGATAGTTTCATACCACAATTCTACATTAGTTAAAGTACTGCTAGTGCAGGTGATGGACTTATCATCCTGAAGTAGTGCCTCCAAAACAACAAGGGTTGCTAGCATCACATTGAATTGCTAGCTCTTTGTTGATATTGAAGTAGGCAAGTATGGTGCTTCAGTAAGAAGTTGCTTTAGTTCAGCAAATGCCTTGTTCTATGCAGCATCCCAGTTCCATTCCACAATTTGGTAGGTGAATTTTGTGATGGGATAAATGGCATTAATAACTTGGGCATGAAGTGAGATAGGCAGGTAACAACCTTTCAACAGTGTCTTTGTTTTCAGGTTTCTTCATCTTCACTACAGCTTCAATCTTTTCTGGATCAAACTTCAGTCCATCTGTACTAATATGTCTTAGAAATTTGATCTCAAATTAGCATTTTTACAAATTGAATTGGATTCTTAACTCAGCACAATGTTGCAACAATGATTGCAAGTTTCTGTACAATGTACACCTTTACTTGACACTTTTAAGCCAAAGGGCAAACACCACCAGGGATATTGGCCAAAAGGAGTTATGAAAGTTGTTAGTAGACTTGACTCTTCATCTATTTCAGTGTAGATTCATGCTTTAGATCCAGCATTTGGTGAGTTTAGGCAGAATATCATCAACCATGGAGTTGTCTGATACTCATGTTTTAAAGCCATGTTCAATGGTTTGGGTCTATGCATATCCTTATGCCACCATTTTTCTTCTCAACTACAAACTTTTGATTGACCAAGTTGGTAGGGTTGGTCAGCCTTCATGATCACATATTCTTTCAAGCTTGTCTAACTCAGATTTTGCAGTAGTTTTCATCAACTCCAACAGAGTGTGTGGTGGTTTAATAAGTTCTGCATTGGAACCAAAATTAGATGCACTTGACCACCAGGTAGTGATCCCAGTTTTGAGTTAAATATTTGTGAAAACTCCTGTACCCAGTGAGACATAGACAACACAGTAAAAATAGGTTCAAAGTTTTCATACTTTATGGCCATTAGGGCCATTGCCTCAGCAGTTTTGCAACTAGGTAGTGGTATAAGCTGGTCATGCTCAACTATCACACAGTCTACATATTCTTTTGCCTTTGCCTTTTGGATTGACAGTTTTCACTTCACATTTGCCAAGAGTGGGCATTGTTGAATCATTTCACATTTTCAGATTCATAAACCATTAGATGGATTTTGAGACCCTTTATACAGCATTTAGGTAGAATGTTTACACTGCCCTCATAATTAATCTGCATTTTCACAGAAAATTGGGCAACCATCAGAATTTACTGCATTTACAGCAGCACTTGTCACAGAGTTAATTATAGTACATGATCTGCTGTCAGAGTCAGTGTCATGGATCCTGTGAAGCTGTTTCTTACTGCATCTTGTTTTTTTTTTTTTTTGTGGCAGACTTTACAGGTTCTTTCCCTGGACTGGATACATTTCTTTTCTCATAAAGTGAATTTTCCAGCAGAGCTTACACCTCAGCACTTTACCAGACTGAGATTTGCTGTTGGACTTTCCATTCAGATTTGCCCAACTTAACTTAAAGTTCACATTGTGTAGTTCTTTAGTTTGGGCATTCAGAGCCATTGCCCAGATTTGTTGAGCAGCTTCCATTCCTCAACAAATGTCAACAGTTTTTGCAGGTTCAACTTGCTTTGCAAAATAAGCATTTTATGAGTCTTTTTGTTACTTGCACCTTTGATGATTCTGTTCATCAAGAGTTTTTCTTGCATGCAATCACAAATCCTGCAGCATTTCTCAAAATATGTTGATCGTTGACCTTCCCACTCTATTGATCTCTCTGACTTAACTTAAATTTCTCAAAGAATTCCTTAGTTTCAGGGGGAAAAAATGGGGTCAAAATATTTAATAATGTATCTGGATTGTCCTTATTTTCATTTTCACTAAAATACATGCCATTCTAGTTGCATAGTACCTCCCTTCCAACACTGTAGAAAAAGAGCAGTCACATCTTTTTTCCTTTTGATGCAGTACAGACACAATCAGATAATTGAACCACATTTGCTTCCATACTTTCTATTTATCAATAACATCAGACAGAGTCCAGTTTGAGGACTGGAGGGGACAAAAAATTGGATATTATGTGTGTTTCTGCCATGTTGAAAGGAGGTTGGGAGCACTAGCACAACACAACTAATTGCCTCCCTAACTCAGTTCATATGCACTTTCATTGTTTTCAAATCCACCAATGGTAATAGGATGGTATCAGTGAGTCATCAGTAATGACCAACAACGTTTAGATGGCTGGGATTCAAAGCTATTTTACATTTTTTACCACTGCCACCATGTGGATAGAGTTTTATTCATAACCCAAAAAATGATGGTTTCTTCTCTTCTTAAAAGAAGTGTACTGACATTGGCACATAAGACATCACACAACACCCTAGTGTCAGTTTTATAAACCAGGGTAGAAGGTCTATACTACAAATTTACTTTTAGATGTGGAAGGAAACCAGACTGCCCAGAGAAAACCCATGCAGCTGACTAAGAAGAGCAAGAAGAAATCATTCCAAGTAAAACAATGGTTTAAGATAGCTTTTTATAGAACTAATCCTCTACATTCTGCAAATAATTTTTTATTTGAAGGTTATCATTTATTATACTTCATAGATGTTCATACATAAATGATATGTTTAAAAAATAGATATGCTAATATGTAAATGAGTAAATGAATGTAAATAGAGCTTTAAATTTAACAAAGTTGTTATTGTTCATAAATTGAAACTGCAAATTTACTAAAACAAAATTTAACTGCAAACTAAAAAAGAAACAAAAATCTGTTTAACATTGAAAAGAAATCTAAATGAAAAAAGCACCAAAAAATAACCTTTATGGTGGTGGTTTCTTTTTAACAGAATGTTCATCTCGTTGCCAAATGGTTGCCAAGTTTAGAGAAGAAGCTTGAATACAGCTTAAGCAATCATGAGGCCTACAGAGTGTTTATCAGCGCTGAACCAGCTGGTACTGTAGAATCACACATCATCCCTCAGGGAATTCTAGAATCTGCCATAAAAATCACAAATGAGCCTCCAACCGGAATGTTAGCCAACTTGCACAAAGCTTTTGACAATTTTGACCAGGTTTAGTGTTTTCTTCATTTTTTTAATCATTAATTTTTTTTTTTTTTGATTTTCAGTTATTTGCTTGTTGAAATTTCTAGCTTAAAAATATGAATCTTTTAACTTGAACTCTCTCTTCCAGTCTATCTCAGTAGTTGAGGTAATGGTTATCTCTGTAATATAAGGTAAATCATTACTGTTCTTTTCTTTTGTACTGTTTTAATCAGAAGCCATCAAAATACATTGACATGGCAGAATTTATGTATATGGAGTAGCCATGTAAGGAAGGATTAATTTGTAAATTTCTTTTAAAAGTTTTAAATCAAATTTATTACTCTCTTCAGTGAAATCTCCTGTTTCATGCTTGTTGTAGTAAGAGTGAATAAAATCCACACACAAAAACATAAATGCAGGCAAAAATACAAAAGCATCATGAATATAAATACAGTGTATTTTTTAAAAATTTTCTTTTCAAGTCTTCTCTTTTGAAAATGAAAAAAAAAATAAATCAAGACTTATTTGAAAAACAGACATAATATTTCTTTCTTTGGAAGCTCTTTTTAAAAGATAAAGGCACATTATTAATCTTTTTTTTTTTTTTGCAACATTTGCTATTTATTTTATTTAGAACTTTTGTGGCTGATTTTGTACTTGGTTCTATACATGAGATAGAAAGATATAGTAAGAGACTTCACTCTTTAGTTTTTATCAGAGATAAACACTCAGCTAAAAACTCATAAATTTTATAACCAAAACAGATAATGAAATTATGAAAAATATTTTTATGAATTCTTTCTTCAGGAAACACTAGAAATGTGTGCAAAAGAAGCTGAGTTCAAAAGCATTCTGTTTTCTCTGTGCTATTTCCATGCGGTTGTACAAGAAAGACGGAAATTTGGGGCTCAAGGATGGAACAGAGTTTATCCTTTCAACAATGGTGATCTCACAATAAGTGTCAGTGTTTTATATAATTACCTTGAGGCTAACCCCAAAGTTCCCTGGGAAGATCTGCGATACCTGTTTGGTGAGATTATGTATGGTGGACATATCACAGATGACTGGGACAGACGACTATGCAAAACTTACCTGCAGGTTTATATGCATCAGGAAATGGTTAGTAGAGTCTAATTTCAGATATTTATAACTTCCTTAAGTGCACAACAGCATATGACTAAACATGTTCTTGTTTGACAGCATCTAGATAATGTGGTTTTCATTGCAAACTAATGCATAGAGAATATCATCAAAGGAAAGCAGCCACTGTAGATTTATGAAATGCTCTGCATGGCAAAACTTTTAAAGTTTTGCGTTTAACTAATTAAAAACAGAAATGTTAAATGTTTAGTTTTTTTTTGTACAAGGGCTCCATTAAATTACTACCTGTCTTACTTACCTTAAAAAGTATGCATCCCAATCTGAAGGACTTAGAAGAGTCAGTCAGGTAAATCAATAAAAAGTGCATTCGGGTATTTTGTAAAACATGGTAAACCTTTAAATTTAATGTAATTGATACCAACCTTTATGCACTTTATGATGGGATTTATATGGTCTATATCTACCTAATATTGGAAGAACTCACACATGACATCCTTAAAAGAAAAATAAATTCAAATTTACTGATTTGTACCTATTTGTTTTGCCCATTTCGCAGGATTTAGATGAATCACAGGTGAGACTCGACATTTACAGTAGTTTTAGCTTTTACCAAATGACTTCTTCACTTGATTTTAATTATGCATTTTACACCTATTTGTTTATTTTTTTGTATTATTTAAAAGATGAATGAAATGTTATTATGCATCTCATTTTTCAAGCATGTGCACATGTGTGCAAACACACACACACACACACACACTCTCTCTCTCTCTCTCTTTGGGTTTGCATTTGCTTGATTCACAGTTCGCTTCTAGATTTCTGAGAGCTACCTTGTTGTACTTGCAGGTTCAACCCAGATTGTTCTACTGCACTTTTCTGAAATTTTAGCCTTCAGCTAGTAGAGTGATAATAGTTGCACAAACCTCATACCATTTATTATTAGGTTGTTACAAAAGTTTTGTCAATTTTTTTACTGCAACAATGAGACTTCAAATCATTGCTGAACGTGAAGTATATTAATCAAAGTAAATTCCATTACAATCAATACACTTCTGCAAACAAGTTACAAGTGCATTCATACCATTTTCAAAAAATCTGGATTTCTGGAGTCGATAAACTGTTGGAAGGCAGTTTCAATTGCTGCTTGGTTGAAGAAGAATTTCATATGAGGAAGCTGTTGAGGTGTTTGAAAAGGTGGTAGTCTGTGGGAGAAAGGTCTGGTGAATAGGCTGAGGGAGGGAGAACTTCGCACTCCATGTTCAGTTTCTGAAGAGTCACTTTTGCAACATGAGGAGCATTTTTGTGGAGAAGGATTGGGCCTCTTTGATTCACTAATGCCGGCTGTCATCAGGAGAGTTTCTGATGAACAATGTTTAATTCATGACAGTACCTTTCAGCTGTGATTGTTTTGCCAGGTTGCAAGAAGTTATAGTGGATAACACCAGTTTCAGTCCACCAGACAGTGACCCTGGCCTTCTTTGGGCGGAAGCTTGGTTTTTGAATGTGTTTAGATGCCTTGTCTCTGTCAAGCCACTGTGCTGATCATTTGCGATTATCATAAAGGATCCATTTTTCATCCACATAATGATTTGGTCAAAAAATGGGTCATTTTTGTTTCTTATGACAAGCAAAGAGCAGATTTCCAATCAACTATTTTGTTGTTGTTCATTCAACTCGTGAGGCATCCACTTGTCAAGCCTTTTCACCTTGCCAATTGCGTCAAGATGCTGAGAAACAATTGCAGTGCTTACATCAAGCTCTCCAGCAATTTCTCGCACTGTTTTTCTTGGATCAGCTTCAACAGATGCTTTGAGATGCTCTTCATCACTGCTGGAAGGATGTCCGCTACATTCCTTATCTTCAAGGTTCACATTTCCTGATTGAAATTTTGCAATCCATCATTGTACTGTGCATTCATTTGCTGTGTCCTCGCCCTGTGCCTGCTTAATGTTATGAGTTGCCTTGCTTGCTTTTGTGGCCTATTTTGAACTCGTGAAGCAAAATGGCACAAAGAACTTTTCTATCCATGCTTCACTCAGAACCCTAAACACATATCCATTTTATTATTTTCAAAAAGGTAGGTTTTGCAGAATGTATGCCAAAGCACACACTACAAAACGATATATAATTTATCTATATACACCTTCACAAACATGAAAAAAATGAACCTCAAATTAACATAATATAAAAACCGATAAAACTTTTGTAACGACCTAATACATGAAAGGATCATAATCAGACATCTTGTGCAATGATACATAGAACAGCAGCAGCATTGAATTCCATTCAGATACTTAGTTGTTGGTGTCATTTTTTTTATCTTTAATAACTTTTCCATTTAGAAAAATAGATAACAGAATCAGCTTTGAATTTAACCACATATATATATCTGTAATTTTAAATCTATATCTAATTCTTTTTTTCAAATTAAAAAACTAATAACCCTTAGAAAAGAACTATGAATTGTTAATAGAGCTAATTTTGTATTATTACAGCTTGATGGGGAGTTGTTCCTGGCACCAGGCTTTCCATTGCCACCAAACTCAGACTACAAGGGCTACCATAATTACATCGCCGAGTGTCTACCTCCTGAAAGCCCTTACCTCTATGGGCTCCATCCAAATGCTGAAATAGAATTCTTAACAATCACATCAGAACATCTCTTCAAGACAGTGTTTGAAATGCAGCCTCGAGATGCTAGTGCTGGTGCAGGTGATGGAACTACTAAGGAAGAAAAGGTAAAGATTTTCACTGATGCTGTTTATAAAATAATACACTTTTAAAATTTGCCTGCATCTTTCTCTCTCTCAGAGGCACAAATGAAAAACGAAAATTTTTTAGAAGTTTACTTGTAAATCATTTATCTTTATATGATTTAAATTTCATAACTTCTATTTTAGGCTAATAATTGAAGATATGATTTTGAGTATCCTAGCACTTATTATGTACTACATAGTTAATATTAATCTTACAGACAGAGCTGGAACTAATTACCTTAGTGTTATCAGCATGCACTCGCAGACAACAAACATTATCAACACTAAAATTTTCTTTTGTTATTCTTAGACTTAAAAATTATTTTTCAAACATTGGTAATTTTATTATTATTTCAATAAAATCAGGACTTCATGTATGTTTTTGTTTGTTTGTTGCACATTTATGAACCTATCTTAAGAAAACAAACTGCTATCTGCTTTTTAAATATTTTATTTTTTATGTATCAGAATGTATAAACCATTATGATGTTATTATGACTTCACTTTTTGAATAATTATGGAGCTAGCAAGTTATTTCTAGGAATGTAACATTTTGTTCATACCAAAAGTATCAGGTTATTGTGTTCATCTGATATCATTTCTTACTAATTGATTGTTAGTTAATATTAAGCTTTTGTATAAATGTTAATGGGCCTCATTATTGATGATTATTATTGCTTTATTTGACAAATGAAAATGACATCTAAAAGTATTCCATATGAACCAAAACTATCTACTGTTATTTATCCTTTATAAAATCGGTTTCTCCTATTTGGAAAACTGCACAGTAAGTTGCAGTTACATAGTGGTGGTATGCAAACAACCATTTATAGAATGGAATCAGCTGAATGTCATGAATGTAGATGGTCATAGAATAAAGATAAAAATCAGAGAAGAGAAAGATAGGTTGTTGGTTTGAAAGTCTGGAACAAATCCTTTCTTGACAGTTGACCAATTAATTGCTGATCAAAATTCTTTTGCAAAACTCAGTATCTGAACCTTTACCACCAAAAGTTGGTTAAGAGAGGTTGGATTGATTTGCTGAGTAGCAAATAGACAGGGTAACAAGAAAAAGTGTCTTGACTTGGCTAAATGCCATCAGAACTACTAAACCTTGGAGTAATGGTACAAATGTATTGTGGTCAGTTTTGAAATATCTGGTTTTAACCAATGAGAGTATGTTAGAAAAAAGACTGGATAAAAGGATAAGAGCTGCATTTGCTTTACAATTAATCTTGTTGGTAGATATGTGAAAGGTGGTGGTTTTGCTAATTATATGGATACTTTAAAAAATTGAAGGGATTCTTACAAAACAAAGAGATCACAATATTCTACAATGCAATTCAATTCCAAAAGACACTATTTTTTAGATGATGAATTTACTGTATACTGCAACAAGATAATGATACTAAGCAGACCTCAAAGGTCAGTGCACATTACCCCACAAGAAAAGAATTAGAAGGATCTATTAAAACCATTGTTTGACCTCTCAATTTCTAGATATGAATCCCACTGAAATTTTTTTTTTCTGGATGAACTAGATTATTACAAGCCAAGGAAAAAGATCCAACCAATTTAAATCAGCTATGGAACTACTTACAAGAGGAATGGGGTATTATTTCTTACAAGGCAATATTTTTAAAAGTTTCTGACCAGAATGATAAAAAATGTGCAACAATTGTTCACATAAATGGTGTCTATTTTAATGATAAAGCTTGGAGTGATAACAACTTGACAATTAATAGTTTATATTTTCTGATATGTGGTTCATCTGATTTTCCATTGATTTAAGCATTTTCATCAGCAATGACTAACAGACATATAAGCATTTTTGTATGGTATGCACACATTTTATGTTTTTGTTTTTGTCTTTAATGAAGCAGATTTCACAAAATTAAACTGGTCTAAGGTTTTAGAATGTTTGTCACAGCCACTAGAGCTTTGCCTTTTCTTTCTTTTCAAACAGATAAAAAATATTTTAGATTACATTGTGGATAACTTGCCAGAAGAGTTTTCTATGATAGAAATCATGGGAAAGGTTCCTGTTGAAGAAAGAACACCTTATGTTGTTGTGGCATTCCAAGAATGTGAAAGAATGAACATGCTTACAGCAGAGATCAGGAGAACACTGAAAGAACTGGATTTAGGTCTCAAGGTGAGTACTGTAAAATCAATTATATCACTTTGTTTGGAGTCATGTTAGAGTAAAGTGAAATAAATAAAAATATAAACCATTAAGTAGTACAATAATAAAGTGACTTTTCCCAAATAATTGATAAAGCTACTCCCCAAATTTTTTTACAAATTGGTAAATGGTGTTAATTCTCTCAAACACTAATTAGCTTTACTGTAATGTAAACCACTCAAAAAAAAGCTGTAGTTTCTGTTGTATTTCCTCTAAAACTTGTATGTGTATTACAATTAAATTCTTAGACCCGAATAATCGTAACATGGATGCTATACCTGCAAAATGCCATACTTGTTAATTAACTTTTTTTATATTAACATATTTGGACTGATGGAGTTAAACCAGTCATCAAAAAAATTTCTTCACATATTTATCCACTGTGCCTCATCATATGCTATAGTTTATCAACAAGATCACTAAAAGATAAATGGCACATAAGAAATAAAAGTTGGATTCAGACAAGTGCAATTACATACATTTCATATTACTATTATAAAAATATGTATTTAACAAGCAGCAGTTTGCTTTGACTCTAAACTTACCATGCAACAGTCACTAGGCTTCAAGTTTTACTAAATCTAAATAACATTTTGTTCATGACTTGCTTTGATTCTGTAGCAATTTGTTGTACAAATGAGGTACACCAGGGCTACGGTGGTGATATCACATTTTCATTCATAACAATTCAGTAAATCTACTGTTTTTACCAATTCCATCACTGCTAATGTAAACAAAGGATCTAAGTCATCTTGAAGATGCCAGCAGTAACTCAGATAAAATAAATATTTTATTATTTTTATAAAGCAAATGTCAAAGTTTTGCATAAATATTTGACGGAAAATTTAAAAGCTTTGACAATGTTGGAAACCTTTTACTATGGATTAAGAATTATTTACATAACAGTTTAGAGATTAAATAATAATAATATTGATACTGGAATAAATATCTAGCAATGCCATGGAATTTCCTGATGACATGAACATATATGATAGGTTTGGTTAACAATAATGTTAAAATAATGCAATCTGAATTAGACTGCTTACTAAACTGGTCACACAAATGTTATTTAGCATTCCAAAGTGTAAATCACTTACCATCAAACAAGCTGAAATAAATTACTTATGTACACTAGATGATGATGTGATAGTCATAGGAAGGGTTATAACAGATAACACTTTATAAAAACAAAAAAAAGTTAGGGGCTCTCTCAAAGTCAATGGGAACTCAGTTATGCTAAATCATACTATGCATTAGTAAAATTTCAACATCTCCAGTAACATTATTAAACATTTCTTTGGTAAAATATACATTAGATTTGATTAGATCTGTCTTTGTATATGTGAATTTATAAAATGAGTTAAATAATCTAAACTACAGTAGATACTTAAATTATTTTACTTTTAGGAATTATTTATATTTAAATAAATTGTACACAAGATGTAAACAAAACTTGTAAAAAAGTAATGTAAACATTTGATTAAAAAAACTTTTGTTGGTTTATTTACAGGGTGAACTGACTATTACTTCTGATATGGAAGATCTTAGCAATTCATTGTTTTTAGACCAGATACCAGAAAGCTGGAGAAAACGTGCTTATCCATCAATGTACAATTTGGGGTCATGGTATTCTGACTTAGTTCAGCGTATAAAGGAATTGGATTCATGGGTTTCAGACTTCCAGCTACCTGCTGCAGTTTGGTTAGGTGGTTTCTTTAATCCACAGTCATTTCTTACTGCTGTCATGCAACAAATGGCCAGGAAAAATGAATGGCCACTGGACAAAATGTGTCTTCAATGTGATGTGACAAAGAAAGTACGAGATGACATGGCAGGACCCCCAAGGGAAGGTGCATATGTGTATGGACTCTATATGGAGGGTGCTCGATGGGATTCACAGACTGGAATGATTGGAGAGGCAAAACTGAAGGAGCTGGCACCAGCTTTGCCTGTAATATTTATTAGAGCCATTCCTGTGGATAGACAAGAAACCAAAAACATCTATGAATGTCCAGTATACAAAATAAAGATGAGGGGGCCAACCTTTGTCTGGACTTTTAACTTGAAATCAAAGGAAAAACCTAGTAAATGGATACTGGGTGGAGTTGCACTTTTGTTGCAAGTCTAGATTTTCAGAAAAACAAAATAACATTTATTCAAAGAAAATAAAATTATTATTTAACCTTGACATAAAAGTTTTCAGAAATTTGGAAGAATTCACCTAAAAAGTTTGTAAAAAAATTTTTAATTTTCATTAAAAAATTAACATTTAGCACTTTATAATTATAGTTTATGCAAAATTTATTTTATTTTTTAAATGCTTGAATTTCAATTGTAAATAGATAAAATACTTTAACTTTTAATATATGGGACTATCATTTTAATATGTAATTTGAATATTTCCCACAATAAACAAAACTGAAAAAAATAATAACTATTTCTTGAAGTCAGTAAAGTTTCTGGTCTTGTGACATCTTTTTAATTCATAAACAAATGCAAATTTGAGTTGCATCTGTCTAATCCTCTCTACATGGAGTTATTCTAACACCAACTGTTGAATCCCACAATTTAAAATGTTCTTTTGAATATTTTATACCTTCTAAAATTTCTAAGGTCCACAGATATATATCTAAACAATAACTGAAATTTAAGTAGGCAATAATTTATGTCACTTGATGATTGTTCAGTTTTGAAGAAAATATTTACAACTCAGCAAAAGCTAAATATTTCATTAATTTGTTTCTAATATATTATTATTTACAACATAAACGGATTTCCCTCCCTCAATAGAACATTTGTATATGGTCTTTTACCATTTTCAAAACACTATATTTAATCACTATATATACACATTTATTAACTTGTATGTAATATCTCTAATGGAGAGATAAATTAGCTTATTAATGACATTTTGTCTTCATTAAAGAAAAAATTGAAATTTTTGGTATTACTGCTAATTATAAAATTGAGAAAAAAGTTCTTTTAATACTCTACTACTGACAAGATCTGTTTTTCATGTTATACATATTTTTGTAGTTTTTTTTGCTTTTAAGATATAATTGTATACATGATACCATATTTCAAGTTTGACTAAATACCATGTTTTAACTAACACATTTTTTTAAAAATTAAATTTAAAGACCAAATAAATCAGAGTTTGAAGTTATGAGTAATGTTTGTTTATTTTTTAAATAATGGAAGTTATAAATCAGAATTTGAGATCTAATCCCTGGAGTATTCTGAAATCTATCCATTTTAAGCCCTTCACTTAGAATTGTGGCACCCAGCCTAAAAGAATGATAATATTTTTTTTTTAAATGAATATTAAAAGCTAAACAATGATAATAAAAATATGTAATTAAACTTTCATCAAAAATTAAGTACAAATAGAAAACCATAATATTTGATCATCAAAATGCAAACCTACAAATAGTTCACAATTAGTAAACACTTCTGGGATTGCGAGAATTCTGATTCTATACAATTCAATTGTAAAAATATTTAAAGTTTTGATATTGTGTCAGTCTTAATTTGAAAATTTTCTTCAGAAGAAACTCTACACTTGATTTCTTATTTTCTTTTAAGGACCAAATAGGAAATTTTGTTTATTTAATAAAATGTTTGTGCATGGTTATATGCCTAGCTTGATCGTTAAGATAATAATTCTGATCATAATTTCTGTTCAGATGATGTTAGAATCCTCGGCAAATTGTTACCTGATTTCAAACCTCAAATTACTTCATCTCTTATAAAAATAATCTATGAATTGCAATAAAAATTTAGCTACTCAACTACTGTTATTCTGATTCATCCTCCATGTCCTCATGCTGTTTTTTTCTTCTACCACCACATTTATACA
This sequence comes from Nautilus pompilius, assembly GCA_018389105.1. NCBI lineage: Eukaryota > Metazoa > Mollusca > Cephalopoda > Nautilida > Nautilidae > Nautilus > Nautilus pompilius. The sequence goes on along the minus strand of JACATO010002204.1, from coordinate 2,685,311 downwards.
GTATATTACAAACTTTATAACCTGTTTTCATTTTGATATTCTAAAAAAGCCCTTTTATTGATAATGAACACTGGAATATTTAGGTGTGATTATTTACATATGTTCAAAATTAAAATTTGTTGTTTTTGGTTAATTTTAAAGTTTGTTCTGCCTAGTTTTTTTTTTTTTTGAATTGGTAAATTTCAAATTTCTTGTTTTTATTACAATTTATTTTAAACAAGTTTCATAATAAATTTGTAGTCAGATTTTAATTCAAAACACCTCAGAGCATTATGGAGCCTCTGCAATCTGCATATAATGCTACAATTTATATACCGTATAAAAATAAAAAAAGTATTTGGGGACAGATGCAGACCTTATCATTTAACTATTGTATTATAAGAAATTTGGCAATCAAATATAATATTTAGGAATGCCATACATTTCTCAATGCATTCATGAATTTCAACTCATAAGTTGGTGCCTTGGGCCATATAACTATCTGAAGATTAAGTAATTTCTGTATAGAAATTATGGGATACTTTAATACACAAGAAAACAATGTAATATATTTTTTGTTTTTTATTCTAAATTCAGGTAAAATTTACAAAGTTACTCAGCTACGTACATGGATTAGTTTTCAAAAAATGGCAATGAAAGCAGCATTTCTGGATTATTAAGGATCCACTACTGCCAACTTCAACCTAGGAGGAACAAACAGACAGATCCTGAACAAAACATAATATTTTAGTTTTTCTTTAATTACATATATTGCTGTTATAGACAGGATATCTAATAACTGTACTGCACCAGCTAGGGAAAAAGCTTTGTACAATTGAATCATTTATCTAGTCTCCCCATCCAAGTAATGCAAGCAAAACATTTTCCCACTGTTAAGATAAGTTTTTCACAATTCTCTAAAGTCTTCTTCAATTAAAACTATTTTATTTTTCTTTCTATAAACAGTCTCATTTCTTAAAACTAAAAAAAAATATATTGCAATAAAATTATCCATCTATGCTTTTTTCTAAAGATATTTAGCATCAGAGAATTGAAGCAGCCACTATACATTTTTATAAATGGTATAAAATTAGCTGATAACATTACTAAATAGAGTATGCATAATATTAAATAAATATAGCAAATTATATCAGTGAATAGAACAAAAGGAGCAGCAAATGTAAAGAAAGTAAAACCTACAATAACACAAACAAAAATTTAAAAAGTTAATCACCAATATACCACCACAAAAAATGTTAAAAACAAAAAACTTTGGAATTTTGTGCTTTTTTCATTTAAAAAAGATTCTATAATATGAAGTTATAGAATATGGTTAATAGAGCAGTGAGAGAGGAGATATTCTCTGCTCTGGCCTGGCACTACTTAAAATTGATAACATATATATAATGTAGAATCAGAATACAATCCTTGAAAAAGAAAAAGCCTTTCTATGGCGGGGGATACAGGAAGAACAGCTTCATTCACTGTTTCTCCGCTCAGTTGACATACTAGAAGAAATACTTTAAAAATATAATTTTTTTCCAATTTTTTAAATAAAGACCTATGGTAATTGAGCAAAACATACTAACCTGTTATACTAAGTTAAATATTATTTATCAATCATACAAATCCTCTTTGTCAGCTACATACTGAACAATGTCTTGCGGCCTTAACAGTCTGTCAGCATCAACATCAGGAATTTCAAAACCTGTTAAATAAAACACACAACATGTACGTCAAGACCTGTTTCACATAAACAGTGGGAAACCAATAATAAAAGTACATTTGCAATCTGAACAAGAAAGTACTAACCAAATTCATCCTCCATTGCCATGATAATTTCCACTGTATCCAGACTGTCAAGGCCAAGATCATTTATAAAATGTGAATCCAGGGTTAACTAAAATGCAAGATATAAAAATGCTGTTGTAAACGACGCTAACATAATCAATATTGCATGATGGTAATGTCTTCAGAAAATCCCGGATACAAATGTAAAATGAGGAAAAACAGATGTTGCATATTAGAAGAATTTCTCTTATTAAAAGTATAGATGGCACTGCAGATAATGGTAGTGCTGTTCTCCTAGCTAGAAGAGACGGAGGACAGGGACCACTAAACCTGAAAAATATTAGGTTTAATCAACACTGCATACAAAAACAAATGGTTTAGCTTTATCACCCAAGACCAACCTTGAGAAAGCATGTTTATTCAAACTAATCATAATATAGTCAGATGGCCAGCAAAAGAAAACTCAAAAAAAAAAAAAATTCAAAATTAATATCCAGCCCATGTCAGTTATTAAATGAGGAAAAAATAAAAGAACCCAGGAATACTGTTTTTAGTAGACCATTTCAGTAAGCGGTATTGACACACAAACCCCCCCCCCCCAACCTAACAAGTGTATTTTTTCTTTTAAATTAGGAGAAACCAAAATGTAGTAGTACCTTATCTGGTTCAATTTTGTCATATAATCTGAGAACCAACAAAACTCTTTCCCGTACCATTTCAAAGGTCAAGGGTGGTTTATCGCCATATGACCGCAAAATCATTGTAAAAGGAGTCTGCAAAAACAGTATTAAATCATATTAACATTAAATGCACAATTTTGTACCTTTTCTGCATTCATTTTATCAAAAGTTCTGCATACATTCAAGACTCTTTCTTGAATCGCTTCAACATTTGATTTGTTTGCAAAATGGCGATGGCCCCATGTTAAAAGCTGACAAAGAGAAAAATAATAATAATAATAGTAACATCTCCATGAAATTCCTAAAATGAGACTTCATTCAAATCATTTTTTGACAAGATGAAAAGATTAAAAATCACTTGTTCCACATTCCAACACATAAAGGCATTGTTTCTTAGATATTTATAATACTAAAACTTAAAAAAAAAAAAAAAAAAAATCTATCTTCAAAGAATTACTGCACTGAAAAAGAGTTTTTCCCCACAGAATTTGCTCAGCACAGTATTTTAAACTGTTCTGTATTTTTCTTCTCTTTCATTCCATGATTTAAAAAAAACTTATAGAAAACTGGGGGAAAAAGTTCCAGCCCCGAAAGTTTGTTTTTTATATAGTAGCAGTTGTGAAAATCTACTTCAAAACTTTATTTTCATCTTTTTGAAAAACATCTGGCCTAATATATTTTTACTCAGATCAGATTCAGATTTCATGACCTTTTGAGAAATGCAACTTGGCAATAAAAACAAATTTTCATTGGAAATTGTTCTCAAAGAATACTTTACTTTTTAAAAAATTGCTACTGTATCTAACCTTTTGATGCAAAATCAATGAGATAAGACTTCACAGTGAGCAATTTTCAATGACTGCGTGTAATCCATCAATTTATACATGATATAAAACTGATGTAAATAGATGATAGTGTCATGAACTTTTTCTTAGCTAAATAAGATCCAAATTGTATCATGTTTACTGTGTAAATAAAAAAAAAAGTTTTTCATTATTTTGCTTCCACCCTACAGTCCAAGAGGACTCTTTTCTACCTCAACTTGAACTTGGCCTAAATATTTCGCATTATACATTTACCCAACTCTGTACCTCATAGATATCATAGCACACATTTGGAAGGTATGTTTTTCATATGCATTTAATATCTCATTGTCTGTTTGGGTAAGCAATACTGTTACGGCAGTAAATCCGTATTCTTAACAATCTGTCAATTTTTCACCTGCACTTATTTATGTAAGTTATATTCATATAAAGGGAGATCAAATTGACACATGAAAAAGAGAAATCTTTTGCCTATATATCTATCTATCCATAAGAGAGAGAGGAAGAATAGTCTTCTTTTGTTCTGTCCTGAAAGAACGGATTAAATGGATAGGAGCTTCTTGTTTCTGACTACAACATAACCGAGATGAAGAAATTTAAAAAACATATAACATGTAGGAAAGGAAAAAGTCAATGCAAAAAAAAAAATGAAATGAAATGATTAAACAATTGCTGTGCATGCCCCTGACCCTTTTTTTTTGCCAGTAAAAGCAAGAAACTCAACACTGCAGCAAACTCTGCATTTAATTTTGCAACAGCAATTGTTGCAACCTTGCCTCAATTGCTGCTGGACTAGTCACACACAAAAAAATTTCTAGTCTTCAGGCTAATTCCAAACGTTTGCATATACTTAGGATATGACAACTCAGATAACAGTTTTGCTCAGGATGGACATGTTAAGTGGTCAAGTAAGATGGTATATAAGCCAAAGTAGACCAGACACTGGAATGTAAGTTTACAGATTTCATAGTAGTGATGCAGTTTGCTGCTGCTGCTGTTGGTCACTGGAGCTAACTTGTATGATCTATTGACAAAACTACATAAAGTTACACCTATCCTACTTTTCTATTCTTTTTATGTTATATTATAGTCAGAATGAACTGTTCCTACCCATCTTTTACTCCTTGGTTTTTTTCGAGCAGCATAAAGTACTTTCCCTTCTTTGTTTCTACCCCATCTTTCGTGTTCCAGTTCAAGTTCGGCTCCCAGTCTCCGATGATTATACGAACACTACAATATGGCTACATCAATGACTTCATATTCACAGTAGTAGCCAATTGTGTAGACATAGCCTTGTTTTTGCATCTCGTCGGTTGTTTTTTTTTTGGTTTTTTTTACAAGCTCCATACTTACTTACGAGATCCACTTTACGTTACTTCTTCAAAGTCGTTGTACATTCTTACCACATAAACCATTCGTGTCCGTTTTACTATCTTACTACAGCTTTACTAATAGTTACGTTACCGGCTGCATTCTTAAAGTTTTCCAAATAGTTTCAGTATTCAATTCTTTAATTTAGCATTTTATGCAAACAAAATGATAAGAACGAATAAGGCAGAGTTTATGTAATCAACACGCCGCTGTGGGAATCCAAAATCAAAACAGAACAAATGTTTATTTAAAAATGGAATAAAGCGAGAAAAGGGATCAACTCCTATTCTAGGGAAGGCATAGTATGGATTCGAAGCGAATATTTCATTTATAGAAGCATATTGTCGCACCTGTACGACTATACACATTTCACAGAAACGGAGTCATTCGTGCAGTGCCAATGACCTTGAAGTAGAACAGCGAGATGATAATGCCAGCTTAGCTACTTTTAACGGTAAAAAAGGGTATCATTTTCAGACAGACTACTCTTGCTAAGTCTATATCTATGTTATTTACGATTCCCTCAAGAGAAGACGGGCGCCGAAAGCACCGTTTTCCGTACCCAGCGAGTTCACTCAAAACCTGGCTGCGAAAGTCATGTGCGACCAGCTGAATGAGAGAGAGAGAAAAAAAACCACGTCAAGTAAAAATGCACAGCTGCAAGTTACCTTCACGGGCATACGACTACATTCTTGCGTTTTCCGTACATGTCTATTCTTTAATGGTATTGTTGCGGGCGTCCTTAGACAACATAAAGAACAAAAACTACGAAAGCCACCACGCAGAGCCTTAGCATTTCTCACAAGAGCTGACATCTTTGCTCCGGCTTCCCACAATCCCTTTCTACTACCGCTTCAGCCCTTACAAATAAATAATGATAATCCGCATTCAGTGCTAATTAATGCCTAAAAAAATAATAATCTATAAATTAATATTGAATTCTTTCATGAGAAGAAAACATATCCATCATAACATCAAAGGTATTAATTATAATTAATATTTTTTATCAGGTAAAAAAAAAGGTAAATTTTACCATGAAAAGCATCCATAGTACATTTGCTTTTAATATTTAGTTATCTCCCTTAGATTTCTGTATTAATATTTCACGAACTACCTACCAACGGTTTACTTTACTAACAGGCGGATAGCGTGTTAATGTTAAAAGCCATAGCTTTTACTCATTCAGCTTTATATCGCAATTAATTAGATGAAATCTTCTTGCAGCAGTGCGGTGGTCCAGAATAAAACTGGGGTCGAGTCCCGATCGGGATCAGTTTGGTTTGGCATAAATTCTCAGCATCGTTTCTTCCTACACCTAAAAAAAATAAGAGAATGATTTCTAGCAGGGACTTTCTGTGGATAATCATCATCCGGCTGTCTTCCCCTCAGCTTCTTAAGAAAATCATGGGCTGATGTTGGCTTGCATGTTTGAAGATGAGGATAGTCCAGATCTAAATTAAAATTAGATTTTATTCCCACATATCTTTAAAATTTCTTGCTTATCACATATTTCAAAATAAATACTACACATTCTATTTTGGCCATTTTTTTTTTAAATACACATATACACAATTCATTAAAATGTTCAGATACACTGCATTAAGAGCACTAACTTTAAAAGTTTCAGACATTCAATAAATCAAATAAAGCATTGCAAATTCCTTAATTTTATTTTGTAACTTCCTGAGCACTGTTAATCGATTTGCTGTGATGAGTACACCTTAAAATACGATACTACAATAAAAGCCCATTTATCCAGAAACTCCAATTATTCACTCATATACTTCCAATTTGTTTTAAATCTAAAAATCAAAATGAACCAAAATTTTTTGGATTAACTCTTTGAACTGCAAATTTTGTCACTGCGGCCTCTCCAGATTAGTGCTAAGAAGCATTAGCGTGTTGTACTTAATCTACAACTTCGCCAAATAGGAGAGTCTTGCAGTCTTATCATGACTAGAATATTGGGTTGGCTAATGTGCATGATAATCTAACACAGAAGGATAAACTGTTCAAGTTTTAAGCTGATACTGAAAAAAGTAAAAGATTAACAGAAAGAAAAAAGTAACCAAAGCAAAATGTGGAAAAATAAGCATCCAAATTTGTCATATCCAGACATACAAAGTTTGTTAGCTCACAAGCAATTTGGATAAATAGACTTTTACAGTACTACAAATGTTAAACCAGCATCTTTCTTTTATATTTATGCAATAAATTTAAAGTAAAAATAACCAGTCTAATAAAATACTAACATGTCTGTAGGATTAAGCCATTTCATGACTATAAGAACTAATGTGAAAACAAAATATATTTAAAAAATTAAAAAACACAAAAGTTACAAAACATGAATTTATTTCAAATATACAATTTTAAAATTCACTCTGACAATGATGGAAGGTGAAGACAAACATGAATATACAGTATGTCTGCTACATTTAAGCAAATAACAGAGGAATCAGATGAGCAGCTTTTCAATGCTCTGTTGAATGGCTTGGATCTGAGGTTTCAACTGGGATCCTTCATTCACAGTAACAGAACATGCAATGACTGGTCTAGACACACCACAGGCTCTGCCCAGAGCTAAAAGTACAGTACAAAATCCAAAGTAGAGGCAGAGTTTCAGATTTTTAAAAAATGAAGAATCTAATAATTTTTGTTAAATTTTAAGAAAAATTTATGAAAATAACAGCATAGAAAGATTTTTCTGAAGTTAATCCATCTCTGACAAAAATAAACTAAAAAGCTGAGATAGCTTCTTCAACTATATTTTGTTAATTCTGTCTGAATGAACTGTAGAAAAAAATTACTGAAAATAGTTAAAATAAAAAACTTCACTAAACTCTCATTTGTTGTACAAAAAAGACAAAAACATTGAATTTGCGTGAGTGTTTTTTTTTAGATAATCGATATATTGAGTAGCCAATTTATTCATGTTTATGTAATATTAGTGCCAATATAAGAATTATATTCAAATTTTGATGTGTTCAACAAAATGTTGACAATACTATAACAATAAAACTCCTTTAAGTTATTTTAAATATTGCTAAATATTTTGTCTACATTGATTCAGAGTGGTTTCATGAGTATTCAATAGGCTAGTTTGAATCAATGTAGCAAGAGACAATTGAAAATTACCTTGTTTTGATCTCACAAAGACATATGGAACATTCTGAAATAAAAATTATTTAAATTGTAGATATGCAATATTAGTAGACCTATGATTACTAACTTAAAAAAACAACAACAAAAATCTCTTTAAAAAAAAGCTTATAGCTGGAATGTTTTCCCTCTTCACTGTTGTTGTTATTATTATTATACAAACACCTAAATACGCTGCTTGTTTCAATATCACCTTAGAATCCTAAAACAATGAAGGTGACCAAGATGATGCCAACATTAGAAAATGAAAATAATGATCATAAATATTAGGGCTACTGGCATAGTGTGTAGGCTCAGTCAGTAGTCTAAGTACTAAAAATATATTCAAGTGAAACATATTATAAAAGTATGCTTAAATCACAAAACTGAATGACAACAATGTTCATAACTGTTCAATTAAAATAAATTCACTGCCTTTGGAAAAGTACAAGCCACAGATAATTACTGCTTTTTTTTCAGCAAATAACTATACAAAAATAGAAATATTAAATAGTTGTACTAAAAGCTTTTATTTTGAATATATTAGCATTTCATCACTATTTTTTCCCTGAAATTACCAGCATTTTATAATCGAATAGATTGAATCTCAAATGGACTTATGTACTCCTATAAAAAGTTATACATAGATCTAACACTTTTTCCATTATCAACAATACTATCATGACAAGGTGGTATGTTTTAGCACAAAACAAACCATTAATTAGTAGTATTCTGTTTAGTTTCATATCCAAAGGAAAAAATATTCTAAAAATGAAATTGTAAGAGAAATTTATTTTTCTTGCTATGTAAAATTAACATTTAAGATCTGAACACCATTTTTATTCTCTAAAAATGTATACATTCAAACATGATAAACTTACTTTGTCTTCACAAAGTAGAGGTAGATGCAAGAGAATTTCCAGTGGTTCTGCATCTGCAGACATTACTATGAATTCAGATATACCTCTGTTTAGTGTTTTGGTTGCTAAAAAAAATTTTTATAAAGTAATTTTTATTCAAAATATGACAGTAATGTACAATTTTAAAGTGTGAAGAAAAATCTGTATGACAAGAATTATCAGTTTCTTACAAAAGATGAGTTTTTCTGGCTTCTCACAATCACTTTATACTAACTTATAAAAATATTCATTCCACTGCTAGCTTTTAAAAATAATATAGTTATTTCAAAAGTAATTATTGTATTATAAGAAACATTAATATTTTACAGTTTACCTTTTTAGTGCCAATAAACTATTTTTTCATTCAAATTGGCGAGTTAACGTGTGTTTATAAGGAAGTTTTGCATATAAAATACTTCATACTAATCAACATGATATTGTTGACTGAGTATTTTCACCTTCATTTGCACCTTTCCTCAGCTGCTTGTAATTTGATGCTTGTTGAACAAGATTCAATATCTTGTGTGTCAGTTGGGGATCTGCCAAAGGGTATGCTTTTGGATTGACTTCTTCAGTTGTCTGCAAAAAGAAACATTAATTCTAAAGGATATACAACTAACTTTCAGTATCCTATAAGATGATACAGTGGACATCAATAATAATCCAGCATTCTGAAAATCAGAAAATCCCCAAAATCAACAATATTTCAAAGTATTAGATTTTTTTCTGATATCCAGCAAATACCCTGAAATTAGGAACACCTGGAATAGTTCCTGGCATTGTCACTCCACTGTCCAGCACTGTGGTTGCCTGAGCTGCAGCTCAATGTTTACTGAGTTTTGTTATGCCTCTAGCCATTTCAATGTCAAATTCTGTGGTTCTTTTGCCCTCATAATGGTTTTTAATAAATCACTCCTTGCACTCCATCATCCATGTAATTGTCTTGCCTTCACCTAATGTAACACTTACTTCTTTATATTTTACATGTAAATCATGGGAAATAACACAAAAAGTATACTGAGTAAATAAAACAACACTGGTAGAGTTAAGCAATGTTAGGCTAACACTCTGGTCTCCCATACACTTCAGATTTCTAAAATCCAGCAATTGCTTGGCCCCAATCGTTTTAAGTTGTTCCCATATACGACAACCTTACAAATACAAAATCTAACAGAACGTGTATATCAATCATCGTTTTGTCTCTTTGCAGAAAATAACCTTAGATTTCATATCTAGTTTTAAAAACTATTAGATGAGCCTTAATTTTCGCAATCCTTACATAAAATACGATACAAAGATTATTGGGTGGGGGGTGGTGTTCAGTCTTGCCTCCTTGTAATAAATCAGTCAGTGTCGGTTAATTTCGCAGTACTGTAAGTTAGCTCAGTTAATCCCTCCAATTCTACCCAGGAAAATAACTGATGATAATTAACACCTCCTCAAAGGAAAGACATTTTATTTCGCCATTGTCTTGTTTGTTTTATTTTTTCACAAATTTTGGAGGGTGGCTTAAAAATCCGACAGAGGAGCATCCTCCATCAAAAGCAAGAGCGGATAACTCTGGTCAGACTGGGTCGGAATCGAGTCAAACCACGCTCTTCACAACAATTCAAGCCTCTAGCTCGCAGGAAAATTAGGGTCTTGTAGCTATTGCGTGGTTAGCTCGTTTCACGATAAAGGTACAATTTTTTTTTTTCTAAAAAAAGAAATTTTGGTACAGATAAATACGAAACTGCGCACTGGCAGCAATCGAACTTGTAAGGGGAGGGGGGGTCCTCTCCCCCCCCCATCATTAAAAAAAAAAAAAAAACGAGAAAGAAAGGAATGAGAGGAGAGCCTCCTGCACTGCGATGGAGCCCAGTGGAGTAGGTACATCATTACCCGGCGGGGCTTGGAGTGGGTTACACTGGACATAGGTCTGTGGGAGCAGTAAGGACGCCCAGCACCACCCACCCTGCGCCTGATTCAGCAACCCGGCTCCTCGGCAGAACCAAAAAAGGAATCACCGACCTTTGAGAGAGAAAAGAAACAACGACAGTAATTCCACAAGTACCATGGTGCTTCTAGCTAGGCGAAGGTCCGAAGTTAGTCCTCTCGGCTCACCGCTTCACGGAGGAACGACTTTCCACACACGTGCACGCGCTCGGCTTTAAAAAAAAAAAAAAAAAAGCGGAAGAACGGCCAGCGACGCCTAGCGGCGCTCGGATGTACCAGAGTTTCGGCAGACGACAGGCTGCCCGCCCGATCCAAAGCTGATAAGTTTTGCTATGCGTCGAAAATTGGTATAACTCCTTGGAACTGCATCCACATTCTCAGATTGTACAGAAACAGACTATTGGTAATCCACGGTATATTGAATTCGTGTTATTTATTCATCTACTTTTGGAACCCGGTACGTAAACAGACCCGATTCCCGCCCCCCCCCGTTCCTAGCACCAGACATGATTTTATTTTCGCAATGATTTTCAGACTAAAAATGTCGTCTGCTCAAGACCAAGTTGTAGAAGAGAATATCTCAGAAGATGATGAGGTAAATTTTTTACGCTTTTTCTTTCCTTTTACAAACGTAATTCTACATTTTCCCCTTCCGACAATTCTCACCAAGTAACCAGTAATGGGATTATAATCGTAGAAATTAAAAATAAAACCAAGGCGGTAATTAGTTGGCTTGTGTTATCCATATATATGTACAGGTCCATCTCAAAAATCAGAATGTCGTGAAACAGTTCATTTTTTCCCGTAATTCAATTCAAACAGCGAAACTTTCACATATTCTAGACTCATTACCCATAAAGTGAAATATTTCAAGCCTTTTTTTTGTTTTAATTTTGATGATTACGGCTGACAGCTCATGAAAATCAAAAATCCATCTCAAAATATTAGAATATTTCATAAGATCAATAAAAAAAAAAAGGATTTATAATATAAAAATGTCGAACTTCTGAAAAGTATATTCATTTATGAACTCAATACTTGGTTGGGGCTCCTTTTGCATGAATCACTGCATCAATGCGGCTTGGCATGGAGGTGATCAGCCTGTGGCACTGCTGAGATGTTATGGAAGCCCAGGTTGCTTTGATAGTGGCCGTCAGCTGGTCTGTATTGTTGGGTCTGGTGTCTTCATCTTCCTCTTGACAATACCCCATAGAGAATCTATGGGGTTCAGGTCAGGTGAGTTGGCTGGCCAATCAAGCACAGTAATACCATGGTCAGCAAACCAGTTACTAGTAGTTTTGGCACTGTGGGCAGGTGCCAAGTCCTCCTGGAAAAGGAAATCAGCATCTCCATAAAGCTTGTCAGCAGATGGAAGCATGAAGTGCTCTAAAATCTCCTGGTAGACGGCTGCATTGACTTTGGACTTGATAAAACACAGTGGACCAACACCAGCAGATGACACGGCACCCCAAAAGATCACTGACTGTGGAAACTTCACACTGGACTTCAAGCAACTTGGATTCTGCGCCTCTCCACTCTTCCTCTATACCATGGGACCTTGATTTCAAAATGAAATGAATAATTTACTTTCATCTGAAAAGAGGACTTTGGACCACTGAGCAACGGTCCAGTTCTTTTTCTCCTTAGCCCAGGTAAGACACTTCTGACGTTGTTTCTGGTTCAGGAGTGGCTTGACACTAGGAATGCGACAATGATTGAAATATTTTAGTTTACATGTAATGAGTCTAGAATATATACAATTTTCACTTTCTGAAATAACTGACAAAAAATATTGAACTCTTCCACGATATCCTAATTTTTTGAGATGCACCTGTATATATATATACACATATATTTTTTTAAAAAAAAAATTTTTTTTTCACTTTTAATCTCGTTTTAGGAATTTTTATTTCAAGATGTAGATTTGTTGCAGAATCATGGCATTGTAAGTACATTAAAAGGATAGTATCTTCTATCACACCCCTAAAGATCTTTAAATCAGATAAATTCTGTTTTCTTCTAATCCATTTTTATTTAATTTAAAGGAGAAAAAGTTTGTGGTAACAAAAGTTTTGTTCGTCTGCATTGTAACGCACATCTGCTGTAACCTCAGACTAACTCCTAGTAAATATATTACATTTTCAATAAATAAATAAAGAAAAAGAAAGTCTTTATTTGTTTTAACTTAATTCTAACTTAATAAAACAGGTATTTGATTCAAAATGTCTGTTGAGTAAAATTTTCCTTTAACAAACTAATTTACCAGTAATCCCTAACTAATTTGTGATTTTAACAAATTCCATTTTATTTAAAAAATTAACAACATTATTTCTTTCTCTTTTTCAGAATGCTGTTGATATTAAGAAACTGAAGCAAGCTGGTATTTGCACCATTAGGGTATTTTTCAGACAATTAGTTATATTTATATAATTTTAATTTTTGTATCTACTACATTAGTGATTTTATTTACAAAATATTCAAAATAACTGGATTTATTCAAGTCATATACTAAATTTTTTTTACATTTACATTATCAGAACATTTAATTAGTAGACATTAAAATTGTTTTTTTGGTCAGATAAATTGTTTGCATTTATTCATGTTTTGAATGATTGATTCTTCAGTTTTGTATCTATATTATAGGGAATCCATATGACAACTAAAAAAAAACTATGCAACATAAAAGGGATATCAGAAGCTAAGATGGAAAAAATTAAAGAAGCTGCTTCAAAAATTTGTGTAATTAGTTTCATTATCTTTTTAAAATAAATTTTTAATTATGCTCTTTAGACAATGTAATTATTTTAATCAATGTCTCCAATTTATTTCTGTCTTGGCTTAACTTAAATAGCATCTACTTTACAGATTATTATTATTATTATTTACATTCTTGTTAAAATCTTGTAGTATGAGAGAAAAGAATTTCTTAATATTGCAGATGTGTGTAAATCATACTACATGATAAATCAGTTGCTGTATAAAGGAGTGTAATTATTACTTGCCATTATTTTTTAGAATATAAAAAAAAACCTTTTGTAAAAGAATAATACATTTTTAGCACTTACTTGCAAATAATATGGTAAAAAACATGCTAAATCATTCTGTTGCTATATTATCAAATTTGTGTTAATGTGAGTAGCTGATTAATTTTTTTTTAATTAAAATTTTTTTAAAGGAATCAGGATTTTTTACAGCTCTAGATTATGCAGAAAAACGCAAACAAATTTTTCGAATAACTACAGGTAGTCAAGAGTTGGAGTAAGTATTTATTTTTAGAATTTAACTAGGTAAATGTGTAGATTGTACAAATGAATGTGATAAAATAAGGACTTTTAATTGTTGGTGAATTAATAGTAGCAATTTACAATTTCTGCAGAAACTTTTTTCCATAAGTATAATTGAAGAAACTATCTAAAGAAATAAAAAACTTTTCCAATGCTTTGCATTTATCTTTTTATCTTTTTGTGGTGTTTGCATGAGGGTGTGTGTGAAAGTTCTTGTATGTGTGTGTATCTCTGAGGGGAAGGGAGTGGAGGTTGGTGGCCAAAGCTGTGTGGGGCCGAAACCCAGTGTGGAGCAAGCTCCCGTTAAAGCCTAAAAGGCCAGAGTTAGGGGTGCAAGCGCCCCATGTTAGAGTGACCACTTCCCCAGCCAAAAATCAATCTTGGGAAAAAAGGTCTCAGCACGAAAGTAACTTAAATTTCTTCTAAGATCTAAAATATTAAAAATAAAGTAGAACTACAACATTTGAATATCTTTTACTTTTAGCAAGCTTCTTGGAGGAGGCATAGAAAGCATGGCAATCACTGAAGCATTTGGAGAGTTCAGAACTGGTAAAACACAACTATCACATACATTATGTGGTAAGAGAACTATTTAATGAATGATTTTAATTAAGTATTTATACTATTAATAACATTTGGGTTTTTCTCAAAAATAAACTGAACATTTTAAAATTAAATTTATTAAAAAAGATAAAAATTAATTTGTTTAATTAAAAATATATACAGACAAACAGAAATCCAATTTACATTTTTGTTTGTTTGCCTAAGATATATAAATATAAACTCTCTCTAGTAGATGGCATGATCTAAATCTGAACTTTATTTTTTAGTTACAGCACAGCTTCCTGGAGCCAATGGTTATGGTGGTGGCAAAGTGATCTTTATTGACACTGAAAACACATTGTATCCTAATAATTTGAATTTGTATAATTTTTCTTTTTAGTAAAACCATATTTGTAATTACAGTAGCACAACATTATAACTTTAAAAGTTTTTTTCATTTTCATTTTTAATATTACAACTATGCATTTGCAAGGGGGTTGTAATAAATAATGCTTGGTAATTATTACTTTCTTTTCTTCATAAGTATAAAAGCTGATGCTGAATGGCATTGTAAGCAACAGCATGTAAACAGTTGTGTGTGTTAAATTTTAGCATTTTTAACAATAGAAGAACATTACTTAATGAATTATTTTAAATAGTGAAATACTGTTCTTGCAGAGCATGCTTTTTTATCTATTAAAAATACCATTGTCAGCCACTCTTGCTTGAAATATATTTGTTAGTGTTCGTGAAAATGTGATGTAATATATCTAGTACTTAAAAATTAAATCATAATACACAATTTTTACACATACGTGTCCATGCACACCAACAAAAATAAGTAACAGTGTGAATAAGCTATGAAGTTAGTTAATAAATTTTCAAGATTTAAAAAAATGTAAGAGTTTGAATATGATATAAAAGAGTTTTTTTTTTTTAATACATCAGTTTGTTTTCATTTACATACCAGCATTTTTATCATTGCCATGTCTGATACAGAGTCCTACTCCTTATCTTGAAAGTCGTCCCGACAGACTCCGGGATATAGCAGACCGATTCAACCTTAATCAAAATGCTGTCCTTGACAATGTACTATATGCAAGAGCTTATACAAGTACAATTAACTATTTATATTCAACAATTTACTCTTTCAAAATTTTTTAAATAACCCTTCAGTATTATTTTAAAGAATATGTCAATGTTATAAAACAAACCAAATAACATTTCAAAAAATAAACTTACATAGATCACTGAACCAAGTGTCAACAAAAAAGGTCAATAAAAATTTTTTACTATACATTTTTTTCTGGCAATCATTGCTGGAATGCTATAGCTTGCTGTACTTAGTATGTTGCCAGTAGTAACCAAGCATCAAAATATGATTAAACCTTTTGGTAAATCAAATGCATATAAAAGCTTTTAAGAATACTGCAAATGGTAATAGAATTGGCGTATATTACTTTAAAAAATTTTTTTCTTGCATATTATTAAATTACTATCTTCCTAATAATTTATTGTTTTAGCTTCTGTACTATCACATGCAGCAGTACTATTTATTAAGTTTTCTTTTTGGATTGATGGACTTAATTTGCAATTGCAAGTGTCTAGGTATTTCAGATGTTTAAATCATTGCTGATAAATTTTGATTTATATGGTTCTAATTTTTTCATTAATATTCATTAAAAAATAAGAATTTTGAATTTTGACATAAATTGTGGGAAACATTGCATATTTTTAAAATCAGTTATGTCTTGAAAAGTGTCAACAGCAAATGTTTTCTTTTTTCACCATTTGCACATAAATATTATTGCTTTTTAAATAATTAACAATTTGACTGTTTTCAATGAAATCCTTTTTCTGTAGGTGAACACCAGTATGAACTTCTTGACTATGTTGCTGCAAAATGTTATGATGAACAAGGAATATTCAAACTGTTGGTATGTCAATATTTTTTAAATCAGTTTAGAAATGGATAAAACATGAAAATATACATGTATATACCCATAAAAATATTTACATTTTTTCTTTAACTTTTGCATTTCTTTAATTTAGATTGTTGATTCAGTTATGGCCTTGTTTCGGGTTGATTTTTCTGGCCGTGGTGAACTAGCTGATAGACAACAAAAGTTAGCCCAACTCCTTTCAAAGTTACAAAAAATATCTGAAGGTAAATTATATAACTTTATTTAAAAGTTTAATTTTATTATACAGATCCATGTTTTAATAATCTGAACATGATAGATTTTGAATGCGTACATTTGTTCTGTGGTGACCTATCTGTTCCAGATTTTTTCCACAAAGGTTTCAGGCTTTCCTTCAGTTGTTGCTGTGAATTGGTCTTGGTTGTCTGGCTCCTAGTTGTTTATGAAGATGTTTTTCTTAGGTTCTCTGATGTTCCTAGGAAAACAACTGCAGTCCATTTTGTCTCCCAAGCTATAGTGGTTCTTGATGTATGGCATATTACATTATCTTCCTGCAAGATATGGTGATTAAAGTCAATGATCCCCTGATCAAATACAGATATGAGGACATTCCAGAAGATGGATATGTGACCGGTGGAATTTAGATGTCTACCAAAGAAGGCAAGTTTTGTTTTACTGTTATACCATATGCCTGTTAGTACCATTGTTCCAAATCCAGTGTTTGACAGCTGATTATAAACACACTGGGTCAGAAGTTTCACAAACTTTTTCTCTAGACATGTGTTAATAGAGAACAGCTTGATATCTGCATGCAGAAAAAGTGTCAAAATGTTCAGAATGTTGGTGTAGTGGTTACATGTCCATAAACGGACAATTACCTGACCTTGGGGAAGTATTTCAATTACCACATTTCAGCATTACACTTTCTAGGAAAATTAGTCTGCTTACCTCAATCACCTATTTTGTAATGGTGACAATTTCTGGATACATAAAATATGGATAAACTCACTTGGGGCATGTTCAAATTATTATGATAAGGATCTGTAATTGTGTTAAAGTAGATAAAGGCATGTCTTTACACAAGTCATATACACTTTTAGTAGTTTTTAAATAAATACATTAATATACCTAACAACTCATGCTTTCTACAAATCATTGAAATATGATTCTTTTATTTATTGAAAATTCTTCTATTTTCTTTTTTTGTTTTATTGCAGAGTACAATATATCTGTATTTATAACAAATCAAATGACAGCTGATCCTGGAGCAACAATGATGTAAGTAGAGTATTTATTTAAAACAGATATCATAATGATAAAAAATGAGTATGCTTGTCTACTTGATTATTTAATGGTAATATATAACACCCATGCACACAAAAACATACAAAACAACATCACTGCTATAAATTGAAACTAGTGCTGTGATACTTTCATTAGTCTGATTAAACCAAAATAACGATGAATCCAAACAACCTGCTTTAATGGCCACTGTCCATCCAAGATTTCATAAGAATGATAACTCTACATACAGCTTATAAGTTACTTTCTTTACTCTAGAGAAACCATAGGTTTTGCACATCTACATTTATTCTGTAATGTATGTACAATAACTTCAAGAAAGTATTTTAAGTATCCAGTACATGTAGAAAACTAGACATGGAATTTATCTGATAATTACCACTGTCTTGGTCCAGGTTTTCCCATAAAGTTTGCACACAATTTTGAATTGCTACCATGAGGTAGGTCTGCTCTTATTTGTCTAGCAAGATATTTCCATATGTACTGAATTAACAGGATTCATATCCAGTGCCCAGGGAGAAGTAGCTGTAATCTATTGTTTTTTAATGTATAGTATGTTGATACATCTCCTAAAGGATATCATTATAATCTAGGATCCTATGGTCAAATGCAGGCAGCAGAGTATTTCCAAGGGTGGATACATAATCAGCAGAATGAAATGCTCTTCAATGAATGTAAGATCTGTTTAATCCCTTACTAAATGCACCCACACCATTGCTTCAAGTCTGCCCTGGTCAACATTCCAGTGGCAAAATGGGCAAATCTGTGGTTCCAAAAGGATAGTGCATTGACTGATTTTGCAACCATCATTAGTGACCTTTTAAATTTGATGTTCCCAAACAAGTGGATTGGACAGTGAGGTCCTGTTAAACAGCCACCTAGGTCACCAGAACTCCTGCCTCTCGACTTCTTTCTTGGCGGTATGTCAAGTTGGTTGTCTGTGTTGACTATCCAAGAAACAGACTAAATGAAGGATAAAATCAGATCCAAGCATGCACAGATCAACATCAGGGCACTTAAATGCTCAAACATCATGTGTACAATGAATTGAAAACTGTTTGCAAGGGCCAACAGTTTAAACATTTTCTGTAATTAACCGTAAGCACTTTTATGCCATTCTATATATATTGGAAATAATTATAGAAACAGCAGAAAAACTGGATATAAAATCCAAATAACATGTATAAAAATGGAATGCTTCATAATGTAGTCATGTATTGATATAGTACACTGTGATTGTCATACAAATAATTAGAAAGTGCCACACTAAAATAATATAAAAATAAAGACAGTTACATAATTTTAATGTGGGGAATACTATGGATGCTAGGAAGGAAATATCATATGACAAGCATATAAAAATTAAAGCCTTAGCTAGTGAAAACTACTACATGTGGCAGATTACAGCTTGACTTCATGTTTCAGAAGAAGCTGTATGCAATACTCTAAGGAGGATATACAAACTGATACTAGTGACAATAGACACTATCAAGGAAGAAAGGCCTAACTCTCCAAAAGTGATGTGAAGTACCTCAGAGTGTATTCTCTACGTGATAGATGACAAATCAGTAGAGATCTTGAAAATGACCTAGCTGAAAGTATGGGTGTTAATGTTTCTTAAAGAACAATAAGAGACAAATTAGTGTGGAGTGATGTCGGTGGATATATAACTGCCAGAAAAACTGTCAAGAAAAGACAAGGCTGAAATGGGCAGCAGAAATGAAACAGTATGATGACCAAATCTGGAAGGTGCTCTTTACAGGTGAGTCCAAGTTTGAACTGTTTGGCAGTAATCAATGGCAAAATGTTCAAAGATGGACCAGGGAGTAGCATAGCAGTTGATGTACAGCAGCTATAGTGAAGCATGGGGGGTGTTTGGATCAATACGAGTGTGGGGCTTCAGCCAGAGGTGTCAGAGATTTGCATAAAATCAGTGTATTGACTGCTAACATCTAAAATTCTCATCATTTATGCCATTCCCTCAGGAAGATATCTCAATGGGTGGGGATTCATCTTCCTACATGACATTGACCCTAAGCATACAGACATTGTGGTGAAAATCTATCTGAAATATAAAGAGGCTGATGGAAGGAACACTCACAAAGATGCCTTAGCCTGCAAAATGTCCTGATATGAACATCAATGAGGCTATATGGGGTTTTATGGCTACTGAGAAAGTCTAATGGCAACCAAACACTTTGGATGAATTGTGGAAAGGACTACAGGATATTTAGAACAACAACACAGTTATATTGATAATCTGTATGAGAGCCTGAAAACAAAGTGTCATGCTCTATAAAAAGCTAAGAGCTCACATAAATACTAATGCACTGTACAACATATTTTTGTAATATTGCATCATGTATTGTATATGTCTCTTGAAATTAGTGCATATTCTGTGTATTTCTATAATTATTTCCAATACTATATATTTTAACAATACATACTACAATACTACAAAAGTTCACTATACATTAGCAATTTTAGAGTTATTATGTGAATAAAAAGGATGTATTCCCAATAAGACTCTCAAAATGCTTTTTTTTTCTTATCATCAGAATCTGACATAAATACTGGAAATAATATTAAAATCTTATCAATCATTGAAGCAAATGTCTCTTTTTATTTTTTAAAGCAGTGTAATAGTTCATATTGAAGGTCTTTTTTTTCTAAATGAAAATCCAGCCAAATTGAAATAAATCATATCCAAAACACTTTTTATTTATTTACTTCTTCCCTCCCACAGGTTTCAAAGTGATCCCAAAAAACCAATAGGTGGAAACATACTAGCACATGCATCAACTGTTCGCATTAGTTTAAGAAAAGGTAGAGGAGAAACAAGAATTGCCAAAATCTATGACAGGTAGGGTCATTCATAAAAATATTCATTTTGATTTTTAATTGCTAAATCATATAAATATTGTTGTGTTAAGTTTAATCAAACTTTATCAATAAATTGTTTTTGTTTTAACATAATGATTTAGTTCTGAGAAAAAAAAGTAATTTTTCATTGTATTAATAATTGATTTCAGAAAGGAAATTCATAAATTCTCAACAATTTTAAAGATATTGTGCTTGTTAGTATGAAATGGCACACAATTCTTGATTCATTTATATACCACTAAAAATTTGTTAAGAATTAAATTATTATCAACAAACCATGAATATTACATCTTGATGTTTACGTTGGGGGCACCCACACATTGGTAATATTGGAGAATAACTTTATGTTGGATGATAAATTGTGCCAGGATAGTTAACCTGTAGCTGGAGCAGGAGACAACAGGCCATATTGAATGGCAAGCTAATTTTCCAGACTTTAATACAATTT
Organism: Nautilus pompilius; assembly: GCA_018389105.1. Taxonomy (NCBI): domain Eukaryota; kingdom Metazoa; phylum Mollusca; class Cephalopoda; order Nautilida; family Nautilidae; genus Nautilus; species Nautilus pompilius. Next base: position 2,664,312 of record JACATO010002204.1, on the reverse strand, counting down.
CCACCTTGATGATGCCCTCATAGAGGACTTGGAGAATCTGGCTTACATCACCATCCAAAAATTCATCAGAAGCATAAGACTCCATGGCTAAACTGTCATTTGTGCTAGAGGAGTCTCTCAGAAGATACTAAATGAATTCCTGAGCAAGAATTTGCCACTTTGGAGCATGCATTCTGTGTCAGTATCTGAAATTGACGTCATTATCTAATGATATAGTTGAAATCTGCTTACATTAATGTTTCTTTAAAGTACAGTTTCTTCACATTCCAGTTTTGTGTTCCTTACAGTACCTAACAACATTTTGACATAGACTTTATATCCCATGATCCTTAGCAATTTTTTTAGCAGTATTGTATAAGGTCTAATGTTTTAAATTACTTTATTCCTAACTTAGGGAGTTTATAGTACTTAAGCTACAAATACATTAGCTAGATTTTACAAACAGCATAAAAAATATTAGAAAGTTGTATTTTTCATCCAGTTGTACATTTAGTAATTACTATGAAGGATCATTGAAAAGAAATATCATTACTATTTTAAAATTAATTTATATAATCTTTCCAGTAATTCAATCCATTAATTATTCTATTACAAAATAAAAAATGATTTGTAATATCAAGCTGTGCCATTGTCTTATCCACCTTGTAATTATGACCTGTTGTAGAGTGCCATGAGTGACAAAATGGCATTGAAGTTGCCACCACTAGTAGGGTAATTTCAGAGAAAGGGAAAGAAATTTCATAGCATCTACAAATAAAATTCTAAACATTTACTAGTGCATTCTAGGAGTATATTCACAAAATAAATAAATAACATACTAAGCGGTGGTAAACTACTGGACTGTTAAGTTAAGAAGTCAGGTTTGTATCCTGGTTGGATTAGCTTAATTTGGCATGCCTCTCAAGTATGGTTTCTTTTTGCTCTTTTTCACCACCCTCCAGTTTCCTCCCACATCTAAAAATGGAGATCTAATAAGACTTTCCGTGCTGAAGTGTGTGTGTCAGGCTCCTCTTAGTGCAGGACTGGCAAACTACCTAGCAGACAACCATATCACTACACTCCCACATCAAGATTGCCTCCAATGTCAATATCATTGTACAACATAATGTCAACTCATAGTAGAGAAAAATTAATAGAAACCTTTTTGTCATATGGCTTTTGTTACAAGATTATGTGGCCTTCTTGGCTACCTTAATCACATCAAAATCACTTTTAAAATAGATGATAATGTTCTATCTAACTTTAAATTTGCCCCAGACTTGGTTTTCTCAGCATAATTTCTGTAATGATTTTAGTGTCAATCTGTTCCCCAAATTGTTTAACAGGGACTTAATATAAGTCAAACTTTTCAACCCATTGACTTAATGTCTTGATACAGTAAATGAATTATGAACTATGAATGTTCCTTCATACAACAGGCAAAACATCCTTAAAAGTGTTGAGGAATCTATAAATTTCTTTTCTGTCAACACCGATTACTTAAATGTACAAATGTTTATTTTCAACACTAAATCAGTAAGTTAATAAAAATATCATCATTAAATTGCATACTGATATTTTCTCTATTTACTTTATTTTTTTTTAGTCCTGATTTACCTGAGAGTGAAGCTACCTTTGCCATAACAATGGGCGGTATTGGAGATGCCAAAGAATAATATACTGAATCCATAGTGCAGAAATATCTATTCTTTTATATTTTTCAAATCTATCAAATTTCTCTATTACTGTGAGAGGAGGAATCTATTCAATTAAGCAATTTTGTATTGTGGTTCTCATCTAGTAATAAAAAAATTATTATTATGTATAAAGAATTTTAGCAATTATTTGACAATCAGAAAATAAACTGCAGACTTTTTGTGATTTTATTTAGATTGTATTTAAATCTGGTATACAAAGAACAAGAGCTTAGTCAGTAAAAAAAAAGCTTTTAAGTTTGTTTTAAATTATATTTGTGAAAATATTAAACTTTGTTCAAGTTTGACAAAATTTTAATGCACTAAAGGATTCACCACCACTATAATGAAATTTTAAAAAATTTAAATGGCTATAATTATTTCATTTCAACAATCTGAATAATGAGTTTTTTCATAAGAAACATCATAAACTTTTTTTTCAATACACTGTTGCATTGAGGAAGTCTTCTTCATAGAAATTATTCATACAATATTTTCATAAGTGTACTTATTTTCCAGTCAAATAAAAGGAACAAATGTGGTTTGTTATGCAAAAAAAACAAACAAAACAATTCAATATATATATAAAATATATTTCATTACTTTTAAGTTACAGATATATTTAAAATTGAATTACAAATATATTCTTTATGATAGATCTGTAACTGGCATTCCATGCACTCGGAATCGATATATGCAAGTGTATTCCTTATTACCATGATTACTTAAAATCTTCAAATTTACCAGTAAAATTGGATGTGGAGATTTCACCTTAAAAATAAAAAAAATAAATAGCTTTTAATAGGGAATGTTTACCAACTGATACAAATGGTTGTAACAAACAAAGCTATTAGAACAAGTAATGTTCATTAGTGTGCAAATTTAAAGTTTATTTTTAATTTTCATAAAATTTCATAGCATCCATATTTGTATACTGACCACTCAAAATAAGTTTATTCTTTGGCTTCGTTATACTATGGAAATCTAAAAACTATGGTGTTCCATATAAATCAATAGGTATGCTCAAGAAAAAAAAAGAAGGCAAACCTGAACAGGAAAATATTGCAGTGACTTTCCATTTTTATCATAACTATACTTTCCAAGGAAAATCTCATCTGTGCTTTTTTCATCTGTCAGCCCCTGATTAAAATAAATATTATTTTCTTTCCATAAATTCAATTATCAGCTAGTGTGATATTAAAATAAACTTAATACAGTGTCCTGCCATATTAATCTGGAGGTCTAGGTGGGTAGATAATCAGTTTGCACTAGCAACATTTCTAAACCAGGTAAATCCTTTGATATTTCTCTGTTTATCCCATGTCGTTATAGACTGTTCAGAGTGTGGACAGTCAATAAAAGACTGCCAGAGATTCCCAATATCCAATGATTTGTGACCAAGCTATTGTGAAGTTCATTGAGGCAAATGTCACTGCTACAGTAAAGTGACTTGGAAAGCTCAACAGTGACACAATGATAAGAATGTGTCAATATTCAACATCAAAAATCAAGATTCTCTTGCTGACAACATACATGCAATAAAAATGAGCCAAAGAACAGTCAAACATCATCTCCAATTTGGCTACACTGTGTGTAACACATAAGAAAATGCTTCTGTCCAATAGGAAAAACACTGAAAGGTCTATTCAGAGAACATGTCTGGCAAGGCCCTTGAGTATTGGTAGTGATACTCTTCTCTGATGAGTCAAAGTTTCAGCAATTCCCTCTCTGGAGGTTTCATCTGGGCTTGGAGAAGATCCTCAACCTCAATGTCTTCAGTCCATGGTTAAGTATGGAGGTTGGAATGTTATGATATGAGCTGCAATCTTGCATGAGAGAAAGACCAAATTGGTATTTGTCAAAGAAAGTCTCAATTCATTCAAGTCTATTACCATATTGGACACATCTACATTGTACTAATAAGAATACTGAGATTCAGTACCTACATTCTTTAGGAGGCTGGTACTAAATACTATACCTTTAATATGACCATAGTCTAGAAATGGAATAAAGCCACTCAGCTTTCCCAAAGCCTTATAAATCTGATGAAGCACCTGGATCATCAGCTAAGAACAACCCATCTCTACATCTGCCATTATGATGGAATTAAAAGCAAGTTCTCACGTGGATATAGGGGGAACCAGGATCGGACACTAATACAAAATCTCACTGATTCAATGCCAAACAGAATAAAGGCTCTTCATACTGCAAAAGGGGGCTTGACCAAGTAATAGCAAAACATTTAATTGTACTGCTTGTCTTTATTTTCCATTTTTCTGCAACAAACTAACATGTATTAACAAAAGATAACCAAATTATTATGGCAGGTTATTGTAGCTATATAAACAATAAAAATATACTCCTCATAAACTTATGACTTATTTTATATGAAATTTACTGACATACTCAAAGAGTTAAACACTAAATTTTCTTTAAATGTATAGAAAATTTTTATGTATGGATTTAGTATCATAAAGTTTAAAAAATTAGAAATTCATATTTGAAGCAAGCATAAAATTTCTATTAACATTTATTTAATGATTTAAATTAAATAAACAAAACTACTATTTTGATAAAATTATAATTACTGTACATAAATTTCATAATTTTAAACAAAATATAATAACTCCAGTAATTAATTTTTCAAAATATCAGCAACTCTGTTAGGGCTCCACATGATTTGTATCATACAAAGATTTTACAAAAATTATCACAATATATGCCTAATTATTATTTAATAAAAAAAGGAGGGAAGTCATGAAAGCTCCATTTTCCATTTACTTTTTATCTTTTTAATTATTTTTAGATGCACAAAAGTTTATAATTGTAAATTTTATTCAATATGGCTAAAATTAAACACTGATGAAAAACTCTAGACTCTAGTTTTTTAACTTTCAATCAATTATTTGTTATATGAAACCTGGTAATGATATTTGAATTGGCCAATCTTAATTATGCAAAAAAAAAGTAATTTAAAACTTACATAAACTGAAAAATCACATGGAGCACTATTTATACTGCCAAACAGTGAGAGTGACTTAGGTATGTGCTCAAAACTAAAAACAGTAGGATTGATAACTGTTGACAATTGTATAACAAGATGACCTTGGCCTCCCTTGAATGCCCAACACTCTCCTGGATTAACACCAGGCTGGAATAAAAAGAAAATGTACTATGCCATATATTAGTAAAATACTATATTAACATATTCTGAAATAGAGTGACTATCAGAGTTGTTATATAAGGCATAAATAAAATTTTTTAGAAGTTTCAATATTTCTACACTATTTTTTTCTCTTTTAGACTATTTATTTTTTAGTCATTTAAACTATGTTCTAAAACCATTTTAAATGTGTTCACTAAATTTTTTAAAACATTCTGATCAGCAGTAACTAAGAAAATAAGTGATCTATAGAGTTTGTATATAAAAAAAACAAGAAATAACTTTAAAAAATTTTTGGCTGTTTTGTATTGATTTATTCCCTCTTGCTTGTATACACAAGATCTCTGCCATAATAATCTGTGTACCTTCATTCCATATTTTATGAATAATAACTTTAAAAAATCACTTTGAAAGGAACACCTCTTTCATCCTGTAGAGGTTGTAAGTATGGAATTTATCAGATTATCAATGATGGCCAAGTCCAGATTTTTTCACAAAGTTTAAAGATATTTCATTAATTTTTTTTTGTACTTGATTGTTTATAAAGATTTTCCTAGCCCAGGAAAACTGCAGTCTGTTCCATATCTTCCAAACTGTAGTTGTATAGACAAATTGCATGTTATTTCATTATGCTTGCCAGTTGTTGTTTGCAGATGCAGATCCCATGATCTAATACAGGCAGGAGAATATTCTGGCTTTGTAAGGGATGTAATTTAGACATCATGTCAAATGTGAACTGGTGAAAGTCTGACTTGTGCCTGAATGACATTTATCATCTGCCACTAATGGCTTCTAGTGAACAGTCCATTCAGTAAAAGTAAGGGAAAGCAGTAGCTAGCAGCATTTATGCCTAAGGACTAAGGACAGCTAAAGAGTGATAGCAATAAAACATAGTGATTTTCTAGCCTTCAACTAGTTATCTACCAAACCCTAGGTAAATAAATGCCACACTGTCAGCTTCACACTCAAAATTTCAAAAGAAAAGAAAAATTTGCCAACATCAACAGCCACTTTATAGAAGTGATAGTGGTTAGGTTTGTAAACCTTGGACAAAGTTTTTGGGATTATGCAAATTATTATGGCAGAGATATATACTTAGATAAAAATACACCTCTCTATCATATTTACCAGTCTTGATCATACGATGTGTGGTATAGTGATCCAGTAGTCAGTCTACTACTGGACTGCTAAGGTTGAGGACCCAAGTTTGAATCTGGGTCAGGACTGGCTTGGTTTGGTGTAGCCCTCATGGCATGGTTTCTTCTTGCTCTTCTTCACCAGCCAGATGGGTTTCCTACATGCAATCTAGTTTCCTTCCACTGAAAGATTTCTGCAATTCTTGACTTGCTTCCTAAAAGCCCCAAACCATACTCTCATCAAAGCAGATGCCTATACCTTCCTCTTCTAGCTCACTTCTTGAGATGGCCAAAAAACTCAAAGTCCTCCACAAAGCAAACAAGCAATCCTATATAAAATTAACTAATTCTTCCATAAAACTAACAATTTTTAACAGCTTATTACATAAATTTTATTTTAAAAAATCTTTAATTTTATAAACCAACATTCAATACATTTTGGAATAAACTATTATTACCTAATAAATAAAAACTGTGCAACGAGTTTGTAATATATGATTAAATCATAACTTCATTTTAATTATTTTATCAACAAATCATTTGTAAATATAATATTCATAATTCAAGAATTTTAATTTATATATACCTACCTGTATAACAATCCTAGGTGAATTAGTATTGTACCACAGAGGAATACCAAATACACTCACTAAACCTGTTCTTTTGGAATATGTTTCAGAGGATCTTGCATTCACTACACTACCTCCTGTAAAAAAAATGTATTAACAATTTATCAATAGATAGTTTATGTTTGTGTAAGTTTGATAAATACAGTTAGTAAAAGATATAAAAATTTTGGTATCTAATACCTGATAAGTGCCAAATAATAATAATTAACATTTAAATAAACAGAAATGATGCTTGGATTCAGCTAGGTTTTGCATTGATATAGTTTGTACCTGTAGAAAGGCAGTTTATTTTTTCCGAAAATCTTTCTTAATGCATATTAGCTTAAATACTCTAATGCACCCTTGAATTACCTGCAAAAATTATGCAGTTAAAAATAAAGAACTATTTGATATGATACAATTAAATATAAATGTCTGTGTGATATAATTTGACAAATAAAACCAACATAGTGTATAAGATAACAATCTTTAACCAATGTAAGAGGCAAAAATAAATCATATATAAGTAAAATTAAATGACATTATAAACAAAAAAAGCAGCAACCACTGAACTATAAACAGTGATGAAGTAAATTTTCCTGTCTATAAGGTAATATTTGTTTTAGTACAACTGTTATAAAGTAGAAATTATATCATTAAATATATAATTTTTAAATAACTCATAATAAACATAACATACATATTAACCAAAAAACCTCCATACCAGCTGATTCCAAAGCATAATCAGTCATGCCAGTTTTATCAGCACTATATTTCATTAATGCTTCTTCAATTATATTCTTCACCTTTAAGATTTAAAAAAAAAAAAAAAAGTTAAAAACATTCTTCATTATCTTTCTATGCTTGATGCTTAGAAACATCCAAAAAGTGTATTAGTAAAAATATCTTGTTCTGGACCCTATGAATTTTGTTTTGATCAATAAAGCAGCAGTAAACATTTTAAACGTAAGTTGAATAATATACATTTGATAATAGAAACAACAAATGTTTTGGTAATTAAATTAAGAAAGGTAAGATGATAAATATTGAAAAGCTTCACATTTAAATTTTCCATTTAACATTATTAGTGCTTATTTTAAAAAAAAATATTAACCATGATTTGGGGGTTGAAAATTCCAAATGGTACTACTGAAGAACTAAAAATCTCTACAGTCTAAGAATTTAAATCCACATCACATTTCTAATTACAGCACAAGAAAAATGTGAAAACTACATACAACTACGTTCACCTGGAGATCAGATAATGAAATCCACCAAGATATAAATTTGGCAAAAAGTAATATCAGTGAAATAATTAAAACATAAATGCTTAGTAATAAATACAACAAAACAAAAAATTCCAATTCCAAATTGGCTAATATGGGTAATCATTCAAAAAAATTCAGTATCATGTACAGCCGCCTTCTCTATAGTGCTTTTCTAATGTATTTCACTATATTTAATAGTGTTCTAACAGAGACCAGTGCCTCTCAAATGCAATGTTATACCAGCATTTCAAAATTGTACATAACTAATTTACACCTCAATAAATGGAATATTTAAATTATTTAATAAATATCTATTACATACTTCTCTGTAATTATTTGACCATGAAGGGGAAGATTTGTATTTAATATTTTTATTCAACAAAGACACATGTTTTGTCATCTCCTTTGATATAGCAGACAGTTCTCTGAAAAATTCCTGACGACTGACACAACTTGTATCACTAGGGATCTGCAAAACATGAAAAACATATCTACAATAATTTCATCCAAACAGAAAAATCAATACTAAATTCATTGTTAGAAGTTATAGACATTTTAAGATATAAAGATATAATTTGAAAAAAAAATAACTTTGATAAAAGATATCACATCATTATTGAATCTTGTGTTCACAATGTTAGATTTTAATTTTAATAAAATATTACGCAGAAGCTATGAGAAAAAATTTTGATATATTTATTCTAAAACTAAAGCTGTCTTTCTGTTTTATCATAACAAGGGTTGGGTAAAGCTGTCTTTCTGTTTTATCATAACAAGGGTTGGGTGTACATATATACACATACACTGGCTGGCCACATTATAAAGACCCATACCTAATAATGGGTTGGACCACCTTTTGTCCAGATATACCCATGACATGAGGTGGAATAGGATCAATAAGGTGTTGGAAAATGTTTTGGGGATATTTATTTTCCTGTATAGTCATTAATGTTGCATGCAATGTAAATAGAGAGAGGTGGGCAAATGATTATGATGGTGAATGCATCTTTCAAGTTCATCTCATAGATGCTCAAATCGATTGAGATCTGTAATCATAAGTTCAAGTGTGGGCATGGTACATGGGAGTATTGTTATCTTGGGAGTAGCCATCCTCATCAAGGTACACATGAAATATCACTGGATGCATTTGATTGAAAGTGATATTGAGGTAAGTTTTGGTATTTTTTTTTTGGATTCCAAAAAGATCATGTGGCCCATATGTCAGCAAATCCCAAACCAGACTCCACCACCAGAGACCTGGACATTTGAGACCACACAAGAGAGGTCAAGTGATCTGTGTGGTTTTTTTTCCAAATGTGTCTTCCAATCTGTGCAAAAAGAGTAAAGTGTGACTCATCAGACCACACCACTTTTCACCAATTCTCCATAGTCCAATGTCTGCACTTCATATAAAACAAGAGACATCTTTCCATGTTCTGTGATCAGTGATTTATGCAGTGGTCTCCTACTGCCATAATCCATTCATTGTAATGTTCTTTGCAAAGCATGGCTGAAGATGAGCTGACATTTTCTTCACCTTTTCCCATTGTTAATAAACTCAAATGATGTCGTCTTGGAGCATCCTACTAACAAAACCATCTTGGTCACTGTGGCATCCACTGTCTTGCTTCCCAATGCTGTAATGCAATGGTTCTTAACCATTTTTTGCCCTAGGCCTCACTTTTATTTTTCAAAAAAACGTACACCCCACAATTAGCAGAAAAAGATTACAATTTCAAAAGTTTTAATTAAATGATTTTATTTTACTTGATTGCATCTCGATGCATTTAAGATATTGAATGAACCGGAAGACATATTTCATATTCAGCTACTACTTCAGTATGTCAAGTATCTCAAATGCATTCAACAATTGTTGTCACTTCAGTGGGAACCTTGCCCATGATGCTGGCTGCAGATTTTTTTTTTATTCGTGTGGGGGGGGGATAATTTTGTAAGTTTAAACCTTAAATCTCCATGTTTTGTAAATTCCAGTCGATTTCTCTTAGCTAGTAATAAATTACTAATAGCACTAAAGCTACATTAAACTAAATAAAACGATGGAAAATGTATCAATAGTTCCCTTGCTAAAGTAGTTGAGTTTGGGTATTTTTTTTTCAATCTTGTTAAAGAGCCACATCATGGTTCCTTTCACTTTAAACAGAGTTTTCAGAGATTCATCATATTGAAACTCAGATAACTCCTCTTGGTATTGCACTGGGACTTCAGATGAGTTCACCAGCAATGGTTGAGTTAACCAAGAGGGAAAATCCATGGCTTTTAAATCACAAAATCTATCATTGAAGTCGATAACTAACGTTTTCAAATGGTCAACAATGACTTTTGTAGCATCATTAGTTACCTCACAGTTATTTAACCAATAGAAGTGTCTAAAATTTCTTGTGGAAATATTCCTCTGGCATAATTCTAGAAGTGCTATGAATCCAAATATCTTTGTTTTTGCATCAACGAGCATCATATTTGCTCCTTGGAGCTGCTTGTTCAATGTACTTAGTTTTTCAAAAATGTCTGTTAAGTAACTCAAATAAGCTTTTCCATCAGTTGTTAACAGGAGCTTCATTTCAGGTCTGTCTTTCAAAAACTGGCTGAGGAGATCAAACAGTTCCATAAACCTTTCGAATCAACTTTTTAATTATTTCCTAAAATATTCCTATAATTCACTAAAAGATTCTTAACCCCACGCCCCACCTTGAGAATCACTGCTTTAATGCCTTTAACTTTCCCATATCTGTTAAACAGACTGTAAATGTGCTTGTCCAAGTTATGTGGTCAGCCTAATTTGCATCTGCAGCTCAGGGCAAGCAGGCTCAAGTCTAAAAGAGTACATAAGTCCTAAAGAAAGTAGCCAGCCAGTGTGTGTATACATACATATATTATACATAAATTCAATTAACTGATACTTTAACTTTGTAGGTATGTGTAAAAAAGTAAATACAGCTATCTATGAGTTTGTTTTTAAAAGATATGATATTAGTGAAAAAACTAATTACCAACTTTTTAATATGTTTAATATTAAATTTTTGTTAAATGTACAGTTTAATTAAATTTTAAACTTAAACACAATAATCAATACTATAAGGTACATAGAGATATTAGGACAAACAAAGCACTGAGACAGCTGATACATAAAAAGTAATCAGTAGAGATGTCAACCAGTGATGTCATTTCCTGAAAGCCAAGGAAATCACCATAGCAGCCACATTTAGATGGGATTTGGTTTCCATGAGGTTTTTAAACAGTAAAGTTTATTTTTTCAATTGTAAAGCAAGTTTTGCAATGATTCCTTCAGATAAAATCTTTTTGTAAGATACATATGCCTTGCATCAGTTAATGTAGGTTCAACCAAGACACCTTGGTGCTACAAACTAAATGCTTTCTATAGTATGTAAATTAGTTGCATTTAGAAATTTAATAATGCTACAATGTTTAACTTGTAACCAGCTTCGTATTTCTTTCTTTTCACAAAGGAACCCATGATAAGATTTTCTGTTCATTTATATGGATAAATTTGTTGTAAACCACAGTAGATATTGTTATGCTTTGGAGAGAAGACAAACTGGGCTTCACCCATTTTGCAGTGAGGTAAGTGTTTGGCATGAATGTATGAAGTAGACTACATGTGACAGATAGATACAGGAATGTGTGTAGAGAAAGTTCAGTCTAGTAGGATTGTGTCAGTGGATGGTCAAAGTATCAGATGAAACATTTAGAGCCTGGTAAAGCCTACTGGATATTTCTTCTCTCATGCTAGAAGTCTTTTGCATATACTTTTTTTTATTTCAGGAAAATGATTGGTTTATCTTGAAAGGGACAGAAAATCCATATTTATAATCATTATAAACCTGGGTCATATGATTTTGATCATTCATAATATTCTAATGGGCATTATACTCTTGTCATAGCCGGTGGCAAGCTTCAGACACAGCATTGTAAACAACTGTTGCAAAGTAGTACAAACTGGCTTGGAGTTAATGAAGGGAGTCCATTCATACTAGTGGAGCAATCAGCAGCTCACTGTAGCACAAATATAGATAGCCAAATAGCCCAATCTACTCCTACTGCAAAATAACCTACTCACCAATTTACTTCTCTATGATGCTTCGTTCCGAAGATAAAACAGTGTTAAAAGATTTTGATGATAAGAAGTCTCAACTCCAATGAGGTGTGACCTAAAGGAAGTTATCTAGCTAACTGCCTTTAAAATATGTAACAAAAAGAAACATCTCATATATATATATGGGGCATTTTGAAGTGAATCAAGCAAGAAACCAAGTTAATTTTCCTTTGAATATTATCAAAAACTAATTCTACTCAATCTATAAAAAGATTACATCAACGAAGTTAGATAACTAAACTATTCATGCTAAAGGAACAAAGCATACAATACAATCAAAAACACATCTTTTCAGTTAACTTTAGTCCATTTTTCTAGAAGATAATATATTCATTAATATCCATTTCATCACACAAAGAGCAGCAATAGTTTTAAGTGTGATATTTTATATTATTAATTCTATTGCCTGCCTCAATGTACTTCACTGGTGAGAATTTGTCAGTTTCTAACAATTTCTTCCCAAACTAGTGATGTTCTGAGTTTTGTAACTGATAATGTTAACCAGTAAAACTTAGTTGTTGAGTCTTACTCCATTTAAGTTGGTTAATAAAAATAAAATCTGGCAAAAGCAAAAATTCTAAATAGCTAAAAACTAAGTCTTTTGCGGGTCGGGGATAATTACAATATTCCTTTGTAAAATACATAGTTTCACTACAATTTTTTCAAAATTTTGCATACTCTTTGCAGTGGCACAACCAGGATATATTTTCAGGGGGGGTTCCAACCAACCAACAGAGATGTTTATTCAAAATCCAGACTAGGACCAAAGAAGTACATACACAGATTTCAAGATTCTTAAGAAATAAACTAGAGTATGCAAAGATTTATTTTACAACTGATTTACTACACAAATAATTACAAAACAAAATTCAGTCTGCGTTTTTTCTTAGACAACTCATCAATAACAAGTTCTGTATCAATTGTAATGTCATGGTTGATCATCAAATGAGCCAATCCAATCAAACGGTCTTGTTCCATAGTGCTCCGTAGATAAGTGAGCAGCTGCCAAAGTGTTGAAAATGAACGTTCACTTGTTGCTGTAGTGACTGGCAATGTTGGAAATAAGTGCAGCAGTGTGTGAATGTTCGGAAAAGAGAAGGAATCACAGACACAGTGTCTCCATGACATTTTCTGGCAGTTCAGTCTTCAAAATACTGGCCCACTTTGATGTCCATCTCTCATACTCTCCTTTCAAGACTGGCATAGAGGTGTCAATGTCACAGTTGTAAAGGTCAAATACCTCTTGGAGAGCAGTGAAGATGCCCGAACTAAGGAAAGCAGGGATCAAATGTTGCATCTTTAAACAGTGTCGTTCCATAGGATCAAATTGCACCTCCATCTGGAGAATCATGTTCTCCAAGTATGGAAGGTAGATGGTTGTTCTGTAGAATTCCTCTGGACTAGATGCTTCGTGATTTTCTTGATGAACTTGGTGCCCAGTGCATCTTGATATCAACATCCAGTTGATCAGCTATGGTCATAACTGAATCGGTAAAAATAGAATGAAATTTTGCTTCTGCATTTTCTCTTTTGTTTCTTAAAACATTCAAAACCTCAACCACCATTGACATGCACTTTAAAAGATCAAATCTGGAGTTTGCAGAGCCTTAGACAATGTCAAAAACAAGCTGCCATTTTGTTCATGATGTGAATGGCAATGATAAATTCTGTGTCATTGCATATTGATTGCAGCAATGACACAGAATTTCCACCCAAATCACCACCCTGCTGAGAAATATCCTCCAAATCTTGAACAACAGGCTCCAGCAATTTTGTGAACCGTATGATTGATGCATGACCTTCAACCCAACGGGTTGGGCAAACCTTTTTGATTCCTTTCCTGGAAGGGAGATGTGCTTGCAATACTGTTGTTCGTTTTGCTGAGATATGAAATAAAATGGTTATCTCCTTCACTTGGCCATGACAGTTGCAAATTGACGTGATTTGACATGCTGCTTGTGTAGCAAGGTTCAAAACATAACTGTTGCAATGTACACAAGGTGTGGCAGGAGTTACCTTCTTCACCTCTGCCTGTACACCTTTCCACTGGCCACTCATGGTGCTTGCACCATCATACCTCTGACCACAGATAAGACCAATATCCAGACCAACTTGCCTCAACATATTCAAAGCTGTGATGGTGAAAACCTTGGCAGTCAAATCTCCACTAACATCACAAAATCCTAGAAATCTTTCATAGACTTTATTCTCCTTGATATATCTTACAGAGCTAGAACACTGCTCCCTTGTTGCCATATATCTGTTGTGTCATCCAAAAGCAGACGGAAGAATTTTGTAGCTCTTATTTCTTCGACAGGTGTTTGCACAATGACAGTACCACACACACTGATGATTTCGTTCTGTGTCTGCCAAATAGGATAGGTTGCATTTCGTATTTGCAGTGTTAAGGTGGCGTTGAAGTGCAGCATCACCAGCATCAATCCTGAATCTTAGTAATGCTCTGAAAATCCCGTCATTGTGCTGAAGTATCTTCATTTTGAGTGGTCCATGATCTCAGTGCCCCCTTATTGCAAGTTCCTGTTGTCCACAAAATATGACTGTTTTTATTACTGGTTGAATCTTCCTCCTGTTTTCTTCAACTTGAAGCTGACGTGACGAATCCAACAATCTGATATCTTTCTCTTTCTCCGTATACCTCACCAAGAACTCATCAGCTCCTTTACGACTTGCAATGTGATAGTCCTGTCCCGCATGCTTCTCAAAGTCTTTTCGGGCATCTTTTGTATCGACACAGTGGTTTCATTACAAATTTTCAAAGCTTTTGGTTTCTAACATTCTCCAGACCAAATAATGCACAATATTTGCAGTAGATACCATTGCTGACTTGGGCTATACATGATGAAATCCCAGGTGTTTAGCCAGTGGCATTGAAAGGATCTGTTATGCCCACACTGCACAACACTTGGAAATTTGTAGTCTGCAGAAGGCATCCATGGACTTTTCAGTAACTTTTATCATTTTTCATCAGTGACAGTTGAATCTATATATGCTCCTATATCATTTGGAAAAGGTTGAAGAAGATCAGTTGGTAGAAGTGGTTCAGGCACATCAGGAAGTTCATGTAGTACTTCTACTGATTCACCAGATGTTGCCTTCATCATAGCTGCATCACCCTTCAGTCTCTTTACAAAATATGACTCAATGCCCAATTGAGAACTTTTTGGTTTGTCTCGTTTGTTAGACATAGCTGAAAACAAAACAATTTGCTTGAAACAAATTGATTGGTAAAATGACGTAGCTAGGTCAAACAAACATGCACAGCACACCAGTTTAGAGGACTGTATGTAACATAAGGCACCACCAACACAGACACTGGTGACTGCTTTGAACTCAATACATCGTGAGGTATGATTTAAGGCCTATTCACACTGCCGTGTTGAACACGGCAGTGTGAATTTTGTGCAGTTTATATTGCACAAAAAATATTTACTGCACAAAAAGTCAGTCAAAATATTGTCGGAAATTTTTCAGGGGAGGGGGTCTGCTGGCTGTGCCACTGACTCTCTGACATCTTTAATGTATGACAATTTCTTTGCTTTAAGAGATAAAAGTAAAAGAAATGCACTTCATTAAGAAATTTTTTAAAAACTGCAATATTCTTTTTAAACTTAAAATTTTTAATCCTTTTTTTAATAAGTAAATGTTGACAATCTGAAAATAAATTTAATATAACCTACCTTATTGGGATATTCATTCTGAGGAAATAAAGATAAAATTTCCAAAATGTTTTTTTTAATTTTCTCAAAGTTATGTTGAGGAAGTTGTCTTTCATTTGTTTCATATAAATCTTTAAGAACATCTCGTAGATAGTTATAATCTGAAATCTAAAGCAAATAACATGATTATCTTTCCTGGCTGCTATTTTCTTTACACTTCACTCCTTAAATAAATGTGATTTGATATGTGATATAAAAGAGAAACTATCAGTAATTCATAATTACAACTAAAACTGTTTTTGATTCCCGTGAAATGTAATAGGCCATAAGCTAGTATTTTAAATAATTCTTGAGAACTTTGTGACCCACTTTAAAGTTGTTTGCCCCCCCTGCATTAAACCATTAGTCTGAGTAGATGAGAATCTCTACTTTTAAAAGAAACCCTCACATACATACCTGATACAGTCACTAAACAATCTGTTACATTGATTTTATGCACATAATTTCATTTCAGAAGCAAAATAAAAATGTTTGAAGCTGCTTAGTTTATCTTTATTTAAAAAAAAAAAAATTGGGTTTCAATCTAGATAACAGATAGACAGTTGAAGAGGGAAGAAAGAGCACAAACAGAACATATTTAATTACAATATTTACTAATATTTAAAAAATCAATTAAAAATAGGCAAAAAAGACACCTTAAATGCAATGTAATAAAAATTTGAGTCATTTTTTTAAAAAATCTAGTCACCTGCATAAAAAAGCAAGTAAAATAATTATACAAAGCAAAAATTTTTATAAGCGGCCACAAATGTGGATTACAAAAACAATATACATTAGTAATTGTAATAGAATATACAATTTAAACCAATGTAAACATAGGGAGATTAAAGAGAAAGAAATATAAAAAAGGAATCTATAGTACATACCAAAACTTATATAAAAATCCTATTAATTTTTTTAAAAGATAGTCTTGGTATCTAATTCCTTTATTAAATGACAAAAATGCAAATATTTTAACATTTGCTTCTATTGCTTACCTTCTTCTGATGCCCTTTCTGAGAATTAGCAGTGAAAATTTCCGAAATTTTCTTGTTTATGCTGTCAAAATCATCCTGAATAATACTACTTTCACTCATTTGATATAAATTCTTTAAAATTTCTTTTAGATGATTATGATCTGAAATCTAAAATGCATGAAATAAAAAAATTTAGTGCTTCTACTATTAAGCACTTTTTTTTGCATGTTAGTTGAAACTAAAAGATCCAAGTATAAAGCCATAATATTTTACAATGGCATTCAAAACTAAAAGTCAGCAATACAAAAACATTTATCTACCTTTTCAACACTTTTATTTTTAAAACAAACTATTAATTGTGATGTTGTTATTCTTGAATTTTTTCATAAAAATAGCCATATTTCATGTATATAACTGCCGTACATATTTTGGGCATCCTGCTAGTAACTTTACAAACTATTGCCTTCTAAATAAAGTCCCATTCCTCTTGCAACTAGTTCAATAACTAATGAAGGATTTATATCTAGAGATCGAAAAGATCAAATGGTGGTTTTCAGAAGTCCTTTAAATTTGTTTCTAGCAAGGTACTGATGTAGTATGCTTTGACTCATCTTGTTATAATATAAATCCATTATCTAACAAATGGTACTCTATTGGAATTGCATGGCATCGTAGAATATTGTGATCTCTCTGTTTTGTAAGAATCTCTTCAATTTTTTAAATAACCATAATTAGCAAAACCTCCTACTTTCACATTTATACCAACAAGACTAATTGTAAAGCAATGCAGCTCTTATCCTTTTATCCAGTCTTTTTTCTAACATACTCTCATTGGTTAAAACCAGATATTTCAAAACTGACCACCAGCTCTTATCCTTTTATCCAGTCTTTTTTCTAACACTCTCATTGGTTAAAACCAGATATTTCAAAACTGACCACAATACATTTGTACCATTACTCCAAGGTTTAGTAGTTCTGATGGCATTTAGCCAATCAAGACCCTTTTTCTTGTTACCCTGTCTATTTGCTACTCAGCAAATCAATCCAACCTCTCTTAACCAATTTTTGGTGGTAAAGGTTCAGATACTGAGTTTTGCAAAAGAATTTTGATCAGCAGTTAATTGGTCAACTGTCAAGAAAGGATTTGTTCCAGACTTTCAAACCAACAACCTATCTTTCTCTTCTCTGATTTTTATCTTTATTCTTTGACCATCTACATTCATGACATTCAGCTGATTCCATTCTATAAATGGTTGTTTGCATACCACCACCATGTAACTCCATTTAACCCTGTAGTTCCTACATTAACTTCCTAAAAAAAAGTTTGCCTTGCCCAGCAGTCTCACACCAGAAGAGATGGCATGTTTCACCAGAAGGATGTAATACATACATTCATTATGCCTTCAGTTTTCTAAACACCTTAAGACACAAACATCTACACTACAGAAATTTCTCCATGTTTTACTGTTGGCACCAACCAATTATCTTTAAATGCTACTTTCTTTTCACATAAAACTCCCTGAATAACTCAAACTTTAAATGAGTCCATAACAGTGTTTACATGTTCTTTGTCAAACTCAAATTTCTTATCATTAACAGCATGCAGTAATGGCTTTCGCAAACTCCATCTTCTTAGCCATTTTGTAATATGTTTACAACAATAAAAAATGTAAGATAATTATAGTCTATTCAAATTATCAGCCATATATTACTAGGTGTGATGTACTTATAGTTAAATATATACTTTATAACAATCACCTAAACTGACAAATTTTTAAAAAATAAACGAAGATTCTCACTACAAGATATATATTTCCTTATTACAGTATATAAAACAGTGACATGTAACAATAGGAAACAAACAAACATACACTTATTTTCCATATAAATCTTTTATATTTTCAAGCCACAGTCAGCAGTTTGTCAAAAAAACTATTTATATTTGTGATTTTATACAGTACAACATAATTTATCAAAGCACAAAATTAGCAATTAAAAAAAACTCAGATTACAAATAACAATTCTATTGATAATGAATCCTTTGTTAAATTCCAAAACGTTTTCCTAATAAACATACTCATACTAAAAGGTAGTCTTTAGTAAAAGACAGTCAATTTTGGCTTATTTACTCACAGGAAGGAAAAAAAATCCATTCTCATTCTCATGCTTTGTTCTGTGATATCCTGTAATAAAACCAAACCAAACCAAAATATGGCATTTTGTAAAGATTATAAGTAAACATTAAAACAAAATAATACTATACTTACAGTTAGCATCACTTCATAGTGAAATTAATAGAAATGTTTTATTCCTTCAAAGCAATTTACAGACTGTCATGATTAGGGTAACCAAAATTAATAAAGTCAATCATTAGGCCAAAAAAACCAATTTTTGCATTTTTGTGGCAAACAATTTTTTAATTTTAAATTTTAATTTAAGAAAATAAAACAATTAAATTGTATACAGTTGTCCCCCGGTATTCGCAGGGGTTACATTCCTAGAGCACTCACGAAGAGTGAAAAACCGCAAATATTGGACGTGATCCATAAAAATGCCTATAAATGTCAAAATATAATGTAAAAATATAATTAAAAAATATAAGTAAATATATAATAATAATTTGATAAAAAATACAACACTCAGAGAAACACTTGAGATAGCTACACGCGGTAAACTGGGATGATGCTGGGCTGCATCTGCCTGAGACAGCGCCTCGTGGGCAGCAGCCAATCAGCAGCAAGGAGAAATGAATAACGCTCTCGGATTGGCTACTTTCAAACCTCCAGCCAATAGCGTTTATTTTATATTCATATTTTGCTGAATTTACATTAGTATTTATATTACAAAATTAGTAAATTATATTGTTATTAATAATTTAGCATTAAAAAGCGTGAAAAAATATATATTGCCACGAAAAAAGTCATAAAAAATTGTGGAAGATATTTGCGATTCCTCGAATATGCGGGGGTTTTCATGAACAATTTTTAGTTAGGTTCTAAGGAAAATTCTGCGGGCCGTGAATGCCGAACTGTGATTACGCGGGGGTCGACTGTATTTTAGTTCATATTATCTTAACAAATGTAACTTTGCCACAGTATTAATTTAAAGTTAGAAACAAATTTCATTTTGACATACCTTTATATTGATTTCTATATTATTTTGTATTTCAGATTTAGCATTCCATTATAGAATTCCAAAAGTTAAAAAATCGGCAGAAAAAAAAGCTGAATAAATAGTTTCCAACAGAATTTACAAGAACACCACAAAATATCCTTTATTGTAAACTTTGTGATTGTGAGGTTCAGTGCAAGAAGCTGTTTTTTTTTTGTGGATAACCATAGGAAGACGTTAAAGCATCAAAGATCTTTGTATAAAAAAATAAGGCGTCAGCAATAATTCAAACTGTTTTGTAGTATTCATCAACTAGTTTTACTGAATGACTGGTCAAAACATTCCTCTCTACTGATATTTTTTCGTACAAGCTGAGAAATGCAGAACTTAAAAACTTATTTGACTATATGGGACGCAATTTGCCCTCAAAATCTACTTGCCAAGGGATTCTTTGTGAATTAGAAATCAAAGAAAAAGAGTGCATTAAGAATATTTTAATGGACTAATATTTTTATGGTCATTGATTAAAGTGATGTTTGTGGTACAAAGTACCTTAATATCCTTGTTGGATTGCTGAAACAGCCTAGCAAACCTTATATGTTGGATTGTCAGCCTTTGATAAGGTCAGTGAATAACCAACCTATCTGCTATACAGTTGATGATTCTGTAAAGTCACTTGGAATTCAATGTGAATACTTTTGTTTATTCTTATCTGATGCAGCTACTTATATGGTTGCTGCAGGAAATGTACTAAAGTAACTGTATCTACATTGTTTCATGTGACATGTATTGTACAACTGCTTCATAAATGCACAATGAAGGTTTGAGCTTATTTTAAAGACAATGATGAACTTATTGCTCATATAAAGAGAGCAACAGTGAAGAACGAAAGCCACCAGGCATTGTTTGACCAAATCGGTACACCACCTGAACCTGTAGTTACCAAATGGGCTAGTTGGCTTCAAGCTGCATTTTATTATGCTGACAATTTGCCAAAAGTCATTGAAATTGTTAACAACTTTCAAGGAAATGGAGTACTTATCTAATGAGCCAAAGAATCTGTTTTGAAACCAGAATTGCTGCAGCAGTTAGTCCAAGTAAAGGAAGAATATGATTGTTTGGTCAATCTTTTGGATAAGTGCAAAAGTTCAGAATACACGAATGATGCTGCCTATAAAGATCTAAAAGCTTTACATTTTGACAATGACCACTGAAGAATTTTAAATTATATCAAACAGTGTTTGTTAAAGAATGACATTCTTGAGATAATGGATGTACGATGTTCAGAAATTTCACTAACTCTCTATGTTTTGCAAAAGAAATGCCAACCAACTTCAGTTTCTGTTGAAAGCTTAGAAGCTTTTCCATGCTGAAAAATCTGCTTGCTAAAGACTTTCTTCCAAACAGCATTCAAAAATGCATTGTTCTACTATAAGAGTACTTCAATATAATTATTCTGTTGATTCAAAAAGTCAACTTCACTAGAAAATAAAGTCAATAAAGTCAATTTTTAAAAATTTTATAGGTAAATTTTTTGGTTACCCTAGTCATAATACAAACATGCATTTCAATTCAGATAATAATAATAATAATAATAATAATAATAATAATAATAATAATAATAAAAAGTATTATAACAATATTAAGATTGCTGCATTAACGAAATATTGCATTATTAAAACTATCTTACATTTCTCTACTACAGTTATTTTTTAGTATTTAATGGGCTTTCTTACCTAAATATATTAAAGGCAATACAAGCAAAAAGGTAACCAGTGCTGGAAAACATACACAAATTGTATTTCTACAAAAAAGAGTAAAAAGTACAATGAAAAAAGTTAAAAGTGAACGAAATTTAAAAAAAAAACAAATTCTCTTTTTATTGTTAATTTTTATCCTTAATAATAATGTACAGTCAAAGCTCGTTACTATGCCACCTCGCTACTATGCCACTCTCGCTATTATGCCACTTTTGCTCGGTCCCGACAAAATTCAATACAAAATAAATTTACTATGCCACCCCCTAATCTCGCTACTATGCCACTAGTGCCCCAGGCGCAGTTTTCAAGGGGGCGCAAAATTGGTACTTATAGTTAAAGTTTGAACACCAAAATCATTAGTTGACTGTAAAATTTTCATAAATTTGTCCTACGTTTGAGCTGACACGCCAAAACGCGCACATCTTTACAGCATGCCCGGGGCTTGCGTAGCGTGCGCAAGCTAGCTTGCACACTGGCCGCGTGTGTGTTGTAGACGTGCCTGGATGACCTCGCATGTGTGTGCGTACTCACGCGCGTCATAAGGGCTCAATTGTTATGCAAGTGAATGCACTTGCAAATTTACTTATCCTCGTACGGTGACCGCACTTGCAAAATTTATTCACTGTAAGTTGGCCGTGTGAAACAGAGGTCTTTTATGAAATTTACCAGAGCTCGTTCTGAGGAAGTTATTGATAGATTTGATATTTTCGAAATCATTTATTTTTCAAATTTAGTTAACAATGTCAGCTCAGAAACGCAAGAGAACTGACTTTACGCTGCAGGAGAAGAAGGAGATCATCGATGCCGCGAAGGAGTCGAATCAGTCCAAGCTGGCCAGGGAGATAAGCAAGAAATGGGGCGTCGGCATTCTCAGCAAGAAGGATGCAATCGAGGGTGCAATTAAAGCTGGAGTTCCATCAAAGCGCATGAAGCTGACGCAGGCTCAAGACCCGAAGCTCGATGAGGGGGTGCTCATGTGGCTGAAGCAAGCAAGAGGACAGAATCTGCCTGTCAGCGGCGATCTGATCAAGGAGAAGGCGACGAAACTGGCTGAGCTGATGCACATCTCAGACTTCATGGCGAGCGACGGTTGGCTGGCCAACTTCAGGAAGCGCCACGGCATCACGTTTAAGACAGTGCAAGGCGAAGCTGGAGCGGTGGATTCGCAATCCCTTCTTGATTGGCACCAACAGGTTCTCCGGCCCTTGCTTGGACAGTTCTCTGCAGACGATGTCTTCAATCTGGACGAGACTGGACTCTTCTGGCAGCTGCTTCCGAACAAGACCATGGCTTTCAGGGGAGATCGGTGCACTGGAGGAAAGAAAAGCAAGCAAAGGATCACTCTTCTGGTCGGGGCAAACATGAGCGGCAGCGAGAAGTTCCCTCTTCTGGTGATCGGCAATTCCAAGAGACCCCGTGCCTTCAAGAACAAGGAAATCCCGGTCACATACAAGGCGAACTCGAAGGCATGGATGACGGCGGAGCTTTTCGAGGAGATGTTGCATGCGTGGGACGGACGACTCGGCCAGCAGGGACGCAGAGTGCTGCTCTGTCTCGATAACTTCTCTGGCCACCCTCCTGAGCTCCAGCTGGACAACATCCAACTAGTCTTCTTCCCACCCAACACAACAGCCAATTCGCAACCAATGGATCAGGGAATCATAATCTCAAGCGCCACTACAAGAAGCTCCTGCTGAGCCGCCGGCTTGGGGCCATAGACGAGGGAAAGGAGTTCAAGTTCACGTTGCTCGACGCTCTACACGTCGCCCGGTGTGCTTGTGAGCAGGTCAGCGAGTCGACGATCAGGAACTGTTTCGCGAAGGCAAAGTTCGTCGAAGAAGAGGTCCAGACTGAGCCAGAGGATGCGGAACTACTCGAGATCTGGGAAGCTCTGCCTGCCGAGGAAAAGATGCACGAGAGCGAGGAGATCGAGCTGTCTGACTTTCTCGAAGCCGACGAGCGCCTCGCGACTGGTGGGTCTTTTACGCTGGAGGAGATTGCGAAGGAGATACTGTGCCGCGAGGAGCCAGTGGAAAACGAAGATGACGAGGTCACTGTCGAGGAGGAAATCGTTCCTTTCGAGGAAGCCCAGCGCGCATGGAGCATCGTCCGGAAGTTCATGCAGCAGAGAAGCGGGCAGCCCGGTGTGATGCAAGCCTGTGATCAGTTAGACAATGAGCTGCTCCAGATCCGCCAGCCGACGATATTTGAGAGCTTTGGACTGAGATGATGGATAGCGTGCGAAAATAAAGCCTTTTTACTTACAATAAAGCCGTTTTTAAAAACCTTCGTTACTATGCCACTTGCTACTATGCCACTTTTGCTCGGTCCCGACGGGTGGCATAGTAGCGAGCTTTGACTGTATTAGGTTTCTTTTATAGACTAATGAACACATTCATTGCAGTATAGTGTAAAATTACTGAATTACAAAATTTATTAAGATATTATCAGTTAGAATTTAAACAAAATACTTAATTAAGCTAAATTTATATATATATATATATCAAAAATAATAAAAACATGGAAACAAATCTAGAAATCTGTCTTTAAGTAAAAGGGGCATATCAAATATTAAATATTACTTAAATATATGATCTCAAGATACATCCTTATACATTTTTCTATTCTTAATAACAATAGTTTTCACTTATTATGTCTCTTTATAAAATACTCATTGAAATTTTTTTTTTCACATTTACTTTGATATTCTGTTGATGTGTCCCTACCCATTTCCATACTGTATTTAACAAATTTATTTATTTACACAAATTTCATAAACAAAAAGCATACCTTGGATTTATAAAGACCTCTCTCCGAAAAATACAATAGTTTAAAGAATGAACTTTAGTGTACAACCAAATTTTAACATGTAGTATCCACTTTTTGCATCTACTCAGACCTGTTGAATGAAAATATTTTATACATTAAAAATAATTAAAAATAAACAATTTTCAATCACAATTTAAGGAAAACCTATACAGCACATTTCAAATTTTATTTTGTTACAAATATTTCCAAAAAAAATGTGATACTGATTTTTCAAAAACCAAAAAAGCAGATTTAAAAACAGAACATAAAATATTACAAAAAAAAAATTATGCATAACAAAATGCAAATTCTTTGCAAGAAAAATAATAAATTTATTGTTGATTTATAAAATAAATGATTATGCGAGCTTCCCCCATCAATTTAATATTAAAACAAATTTCTAAACCTACATTTCAGCTGTCATTTGATGCTGCAAACATAATGGTTAGGGCTGTTTAGGTGTACGAAGTGTTTTATTTATTTATACTGCCCAGTGTAGTAGTGGTGATGGGGGACTGGTCAAAAACCAACAGAGAACTTGAACATAAACAGGTCACAAATTAAGAATCTGATCACAACACTGACAAATTCAACAAGAGAAATTCAGAAACACAAGATTAGAAAACAGAATCCCTTACTTTCTACAAATTCTTTTTAGATTTTCAAAGCCTTATATCTGCTTCAGAAACAGATTTTTTTAGTCTCATTTATTTGAGTCACATGCTTTTCAGTTCAGGATTGGCATCTTTCTTTGTAGATTTTTTAAAAAATTAATTTATACTTTTTTTTTCATCTGATAAAACTTGGATTAAATGAGTTTGATTTAATAGTTTAATAACTGAGAGTTTTTAAATAAAGAACATTTTAAAATGAAAAAACTAAATTATAAACATATTCAGTAAAATTTCTCTTAACCAAAATTCTGGCAGATGAAATATTCCAGAGACTGAAATTAAAATTGAAGCCAGAAATTTCCATATAATTGAACTAGTTTACCAAAAATTTTGGTCAACTAGTCTGATTCTCAAACAATTTCATTTAACAGAACAGTTTTTTACAACTTGTGACGTTTACATTTCTTATGCGATGTAAAAGTGATGCAACCATAGGTAGAGAGATGCCATAAAACCATTGGCTGATGTAAGAGACTATATCATGTTTAATGTTTTTTCTTTGATTAATCCCAAATTTGAAATTATTTATCTGATTCATCAGTGAACCCTTACTTTAAATGCCAGTAAAAACTTTAAGGAAATGTACCTAACCTTCCAATAAAATTTGGTTTTAACAAAATAAACCCTTTATCATCCATAATCCAGCAAAATGTGAGAAAACTGCAGCAGACACTACAATTTTATACAAAGAGAAAATTAATGGCTATATGAGAATTCCAGATGAACCCCTATAAGCCAGTCTCTGATTGGCTCAAAAGTGCAACACATACATACTACAGGGTTTTTTTTTTTTTTATAAAGCCAATAAAAAATCATTCACTTTGAATATTTAAAAGTAGAAATCAAGACCTTTTAATCAGTGCAAAAATATGTTTATACAATGTTCTTGACCTTAATTATGATCTTTTGAAGTTGAACTTCATTAGGTTTTACTCAGCTAAATAAAGATTTACCAAAACACCTTAGTGTGGGATGAATAACTGGGGCATATTTTTCAATAAAAAATAGAATTTTACCAAAAGGTGGCAAAAAATTTTAACTCAAAAGATTCCTTAACTTATTTGAAAGCCCTTTAAATTTAGTTAATTTGGATAAAATATATGATTTTTTTTAAATGTGATAGATTTATAGCTGCCAAAATAGGAAAGCTGTAGGTTTTTAAAGAAAACATGTACAGGAGTCCATCACAGCACTAATTATTCTTTAAGACAAGATATTAGTGATGTATTATTTACAAAAGCTGTTAGAGTTAGGACTAAACACTTATGATGGCAACAAAAAATCTGCGAAAATGTAGTTTCAATGTTATTTGTTAACAATATGTTAATTAAATGATAGGAAAAACCTTAACAAACAATATAACATGATTTTTATTGTTTCTTAATGGAAGATTCCTTATCTTTAGTAAGTTAATAAATGAAAGAATCACTTCTCCAGTGAAGACTATCATAGCAGCAGCAGTAGTACAACCAGTACAACCTAGATGAAGTTAATAACCATTATAATAAACTCACCATGGCCAAAATTTTTCAAAACCTTTCTAAGTCTGCTTTTTTGAAGATGTCTGAGTGAGTCACACTTGTCATCATAAGATCTTTTTGGAAATCATGTATTTGAATTATAGCTTTAAAATTGTCACATTTTTCAATTTTAGACATTTTTAATGTAAATTCAGCAAGTTTAATTTATCTTTATAAAAAAAATCAGAAAATTCTAGGGAGATACAAAACTTTTGGCCATGGCTATAGGTAATAAACCACTAGAATCTAGTAAAATAATTAGTTCAGAACATAACTACTATAATTTATGGATTATAAGACAAATGGACTAATTTCCCATTTTACTTAACTTCATTCATAAATAAGATGAACTGGATTACTAGATAAGGTAATTAACCAAAACTAGCTAGAACACTGCATGAAGTCTGCCTAATAGTCTTTTTCTACAAATGAATGAAAACACCATGATGAACCACCCACAAAATTCTCCACTTCCAACTCAGCAGTGATTTGTTCTGCTTTTAATCTCACTTGAACGGTGTTAAGTCTGCAACATGCAGCATGTTATGATAATATACACTCTTCTAACTTGTCCTCAATGTTTTTCCATTGAGGTATACACCAAAAATTTGCCTTGCGCCATTCCCAGACACATGTTTCACTGATGCTGTACTTACAATGATCAGCCATATTCTGCCATTTTCCTTGGCAAATTTTATGACTTCCAGTTTAAATGCTGCTGTATAGGATTTATGCAATGTAGCAGGTGGCATTTTGAAAGTAAATGGGTTTTTTTATATTCACAATTAAGATGAAAATGGATGAAGATGGCAGTGGCTTTTTATCGAGTGGATAATTAAATATACTTTAATTTATTCACTACCACAAAGCAGGTCTTCTATTTACTTGTGCCCATGAGCCATTCTCATCAGCTGTACATCATCATCACAGAAATTAACAGCTGATAAGCTATACAGGTATCAATCAGTGATGACAATCAATCAGATACATTTATTGAAAGTAGGTGAAACCATTTTTAACTAGATGAGGTAGTGGAAAACTCCTTTGTTCGGAGTTATTTTAAAAAGCATGAAGGCCGTTGATGAAAGTAAACTAGGAAAGTAAAATGGAAGAGACAAGTACAAGTTCAAAATCTCATTTATCACACAGCTAAAAAATTAATATCAAAATGGGTTGTTGACGACGAAGATAATTTTGAACAATCCAGTGAATCAAAATTTGAAAAAAATAGTGCAGATTCTGAAGAAGAAATGTTTGAAATAAGACTAAAGTTGAAATGACATGTTGAAAAAAAAAACAACCATGAGGATAAGTCAAAAGAAAATATTTGAGAAAGAGGCAGGGTGACACAAATCCCTGATCAAAATAAATGGAGATGCAATAAATAATGAAAATGATTCCGAAAAGTTTTCTTTCAACTTTCGGCCCGGAAATAGACCTGGTTCAAATGACAATTTAAATGGAAGTTCATCAGCCATGAACTGTCTATTCAAACTACTGACAGGTGATGTGATGGACAGTTTAATTACTGTAGATGAATATGCAACTCATAAACAATTGCTAAACAACTTTCAGAGGCAACAAACATTTGGTGAAACATCTTTCAGCAGACAGAAATTGTGTTGTTTGTAGTACTCATACAAAAAGAAAAGGGGCTGTACTGGGCATCCCCATCTTCACCCTAAGGAATGCTTTAAGAAATATAATCCGTAAAGAACTTGTTTTATATAACATATTGAAGGGGTGGAGAAAAATTCAAATTATTGTAAAAATTGTGTAAATGACTATCAGCAAAACTCTTGTTGAAAAAGAAATGTGAACTTTTTCAAAATGACTCCATGAGTTGTGGAATTTTAATTACACTGGTACCCCAATTTAATACAGATCAATTTAGTGCAGGATCCAATATAATGTGAGTATCTCGTGTCCCCGATATTGTTTTTAAATAGTAAGGTATTATGGAGGAAAAGTAAGAAATCAGTGGGGATTAAATATCATCATTAACTATATATAGCCCTGTAAGCATGGTAAGAAGCCTATACTGACTATCTCAGTACACTCTGCTCTAGTGTCCAGCCATGTATAGTTTTCTCTGCAATTATCACTGGTAATGTCCACTGAAAATCAATAAAATGCCATACTGATTATTTTATTTTCCAGCTCTGTCTATACATGTGAACTATTCAGACTCAAAGTGTATTCCCATTTGGCTACTTAAAGTTCAGACATCAGAACAACAGGCAATACATGTGTCATTTGAACTCTTCCTTAGTAAAGTGGCCCATATTTACAATCCGTTCTACTTCTCGTGTAAATCTAAAAAATAAAACTATTCAATTCCAGTACCCTTACAATGTCATCCATAAAACAGAAAGCTTACACAGTTGATGAGAAGCTAAATGTAATTGTGAGGATACCTAAGGGGGACAGAAGAGTCAGGCAAGTGTATCCTGTGACCTGCAGATATCAAAAGTATCTGATAGACAATGCAGATATGGACAGATTCAAACAACACCTGAACATGGAAGCCTCATCTGCCCTAATACATGAATGGCTAGAAACTGATGAAGAAATGCCAAGTAGCAAGGTGCTTTCTGCGAGTGATCTCTGCCTGGAAACTAAAGTGGCTGGAGTCCAGGGATGCTGGTCCACTCAAGAAAATACAACTATGGTCTATTATCAATTTTGCTAAACAGTAAAAACAAATAGTAGTTCAGGAGAGATTTTTTCATTAAAGAATAGATTTCTGGGTAAATTTCCATAGACTTTAATAGAAAAAATATATACATGTGTATATTTCAAGGGTTTAGACATTTGATTAAATTTCTTCTTTTGTTCTTTTTATAACAGAATATGCCATACACATATCATTGCATCTGGCATGGTTTGATCTTTATTGTTTTATAATTATATCACAAAACAGGGCATCACTAGCAACAGCATCAACAGTCCTCAATTTTTTTCTGTGATGTAATATCAGCGATCAGTTAATCAACACAACTGGGAATACAACCAACATGTATATTTTTTTCCTGGAACTATCACCAATTATGATCAGTAACAGGCCTTTACATCCAGGTTTCAGCTGTAGACCTCTCAGGATTTACTTCCCTTGCTCAGATTGCTGTATTCTTGATTTTGCACAGATTCACTTAACACAGCTAGTATTTATGTCCCCCAAATTCAACATTAAATTGAGAGACCAGTGTACCATTATTTACATATTATTTGACAAAAATAATTTGAATTTTTGTTATATTGTGCTAAATATATATTGAAATGTTATTTATATATGCATGTTAAATAAATTGTTTGTGATTTAATCTTGGCCTAACTGTTGATAAAGGTAAATTTTAATTTTATTCATATTCAAAGAACCAGTAAATTTCAGGTACAGTAATTGCTTGTTTAGCATGAGGGTTATGTTCCTGAAAACCACCCTCTTTAGCGAAAATCACATAAAATGAACATAATTATCCCAGAAGAAATAATGGAAAAGGTCAGGGTTGAATTCCAGTTCAGGTGGGG
Organism: Nautilus pompilius; assembly: GCA_018389105.1. Classification (NCBI taxonomy): domain Eukaryota; kingdom Metazoa; phylum Mollusca; class Cephalopoda; order Nautilida; family Nautilidae; genus Nautilus; species Nautilus pompilius. The sequence continues at coordinate 2,634,238 of JACATO010002204.1, read as the reverse complement.
GTAGAAGAAAAGAGATGAGATCTGGCTTATGATTCAGCTTGAAAAACTTATCGAGTTTCAGTTGGCTTTCCCTCTTCATTTTTGCACAATGTAGCTTCAGGTAGAACCATAAGGCATTGTGAACTACCTTGGCAGCCTTGAAGCTTTGTTCCCAATTGGAATCATTTTCATTGAACATGGCAAGCCCTTGGTCAATGAGAGAATGCCTTCAAAAAAACCTTTGTTGTTAAGACTCATGTGGCAGTAGGGCTATGTTCACCAACAGACTCTTCCACCATCCACTGCTTGTTGAGCTACTGGAGTTCTTCATTTGAAAGCTCCTTATGGTGCGACTCAAGCAACTCCACCCCCCAACTTCTTGAAAGCCAACTTCCTTTGCCAAGGTTACAATTTCCCGTCTCACACTCAACACATTCTCATTAACCATGAGTCTTCAGAATTCATGGACACGTACTGGACACATATTATTCCACATGACATTCATGCAGGCTGCTGTCAGATCACATCAACTCTCGGCGATAATGTCAACAATGCATCTTTGATGTTGAAGGAACACCAAAATTCTTTTGAAGTAGATTTTCCTTCACTGTTGGTCACTCTGAGTTTAGCAAATATTCAACATAGGTAGTGGGCCTTAAATTGGCAATAACACCTTGATCCATTGGATGGATCAGTGACATCATATTTGGTGGAAGAAACAATACCTTGATGTTTTCTGAAAGATCATTAAGGCTGGCAGGATGAGCAGGCAAGTTATCAATGATAAGGAGGATCTTGAATGCAAGAATTCCTTTCTAGCAGTACTCCTTAAGTTGCTTATGGAGGTGCAGTCATCCAGGCCAATTTTGGCTTATGCTGCCAAATAACAGGAAGTTGATCTTTCGAGTACCCCATTAATACCCTTGGGGTCTTGGTGTGTTACCCCAACGCAAGCCTCAGTTTGCCATGAATGGTTTTTTGTCTTCTTCCCATATATCCTTTTTGAGGTCTTCAAATAAAGCTTTGATCTTTTCTTAAATAACAATCAAGCTTAAGGGCACATTCTGCCAAGTTTGATGCTCAATCCAAGTGCTAAGTAAGTGTTTCATTGTCTCCATAATAGCATTACAGGAACAGCTTACTTTTGTTGCCGACAAGTGTTACACTTTGGCGATGTGATGCTCTCCTTAGTCTTGTCAGCATTAGCACAGATTATCCGTAAGGTGGATTTGGGAAGTTGTAAGGCTCAGTCAATGTCCTGAGTTAACACTTTCATTTTTGTTTCCATCATTATTGACTTCCTTTATTTCTTAGGGTCAGATCTTTTCTGCTGACTTGCTGACCTTTTTTCACTCAATGATTGGTAAGATTATTCATGATAATGTTAGTCACTTCATGTATGGCATGCTCACTACATGCAATATGCCGGACAAGAAGACAGTCCCAACTGAGAAGACACGGTTGCATTCTTCTGTGATCATACTCAGATCAGCATCCATGAAGCATCCTCATCAAGTAGTTCATTGCTATGCTGTTGTTGTGAATGACATCATGTATTATTTTGCACCACTTAGAAGTACGCGCTCGGACTGCATTATACCACAAAATGGCTGACATTAAGTGAAAAGTGTTCCCCTCATGAAAAACCACATTATGGAGAAAACATGTATAGTGAAGTCACGTTACATGAGGAATTATTGTATTTATTTCCATGTAAAAAAGAAAATTTTATAAGGATAGTTTTATTCAATAAGTCTAATTGATATCTCTTCAAATAAAAAAGTTATCAAAAGCTTAGTGTAGCCATTACTCAAAACAAAAGGCATTCAGTAATTAATCTGGGGACAGCGTGGGCATTAAATGAGTAGTGAAAGAGTTAATGAACAATAAACATTGGTCCTACTGAAAAAATACTGTTCACCAAGTAGTTTCATATGAACTTTATGGCCATATTTTTGGACTTAGTGCATTTTTTTTCAATAGTAACAAACTTTAATTCTATCCATGTATAAGTCGATTCAGATTATAAGACAAGACCCAAATTTCCAGTAAAAAAAATTCTTGTCTTTTAACCTGGAAATGATGGTAATTTATAATAGTGGCCATTAAAATCTAGCATATACTAATGTTTGGAAATAAATATGAATCACTATTGTATTAGGCTAAAAAGATGACTGTACAAAACTAGTCCACATTCTCTAATTAATCATAAAAATATCTTCCTACATAGTTGTTTCAGCACTAATTATCACTGTAAGTTTTAATACCTTTATGTGTTTCATGATCCTTTAATAGTTCAAAGGAAGAATTTTCTATTGCTGCATAATTCAAAATCACATTTTCAGCTGAAATAAACATTAAAAATATCACAAAATAAATTCTTTAAATATTTAACAAATTTTAGTTTAATTTAAATGTTTATGAAATATTTTTTTTAATTATCTACAGCAAAATGCAACATGAACAATGTTACTTCTAAAAATTTGTAGTTCTAGGGATATTTGTAAGAATAACAAAAATGTATATTAAAAATTGAAATCAATAGTAAAGCAATTTGCTGAATTTTCACAAATTTTAGCCTTTATATGCTATTACAATTAATTTTCTAGAAAAACAATTTTTACTAGTACATTTTGAATTAATTAACCCTTACCTCATAGAGATTTTTTAAAAATTAGGAACTTTCTGTAGAGTAAATAAAATCATGAATAATTTGTTGTACCCACCTTTTTCAGATTTAGCTTGATTTATAAATAAATCAATTGTATATATATATTGGTGATCATATTTGTGGACTTACTAATGAAATATTCCAAGAGAATATTTTGATTTTAATGGTCAGGCATTATTAAAATTCTGACAAACTTATTAGTAACATAATTGTTTGACAATATGAACAACAATACATATGTTAATACACAACTATATGCACAAACAAATTGATTATAAATGAAAAATGGGATATTTCACTGGTAAGTCCACAACTATGTCCATCAGTGTTTGCAGTACAAATGCTATAAAAATATTAATTTTGATTAATATAGTCTAGTAAAGACTTTCATAGATAATTTATTTGTTTTGCTTTAATTAGCAAATATACTTTGCTTGTTTTATGATAAGTCAGAAAAGCCTTTACTCTTTTTAAGAGTAAAAACTTCAAATAATTCCCCTCAACATGATGTAATTTTTTTAGATGACATAAACAGCATTTTTAATTTCATGGATAAAGTAACAAATGGTTACAGATGATGTATGGCAATTTGAATTTCGTACAAAATGATATTTTGTGAAGAGATAAAGTTATTTGCAATTTCATAGCCAAAATGCAAATCAATCCCAAAACTGAACATGTTGCAATTGGCAATAACTTTAGACATCAATTTAACCCAATCTGCTATAGTAAAAAAAAAAATTAAAAATTAACTATAGTAAATATTTAAGATTTATCTTATTAATATAAGTAAAGATATATATCATATTACAGTAAAAGTTTGTTTATCCAGCACTTTATTAACTGGCATTTCAAAAAATATTACAATAAAGGTCACTATTTTGATAACCATCATCCAGATTGATGCTATCTGGCACAGGCCAAAAGCTCAGTGGACAAATATTTACTGAGCAAAATTGGTGACATTGCTGGTTGTCATCAGAGTGGCACTATCGATTGTCCTTCTTTTCTGTGACCACAACTGTGTCTGTTTATAGTAAAAATTGTTCCATATTTATCATGGATTATCAGCACACTCATTCAACTTTGCATCAAATAAACTATCAACAAATAAAGGTGAAAAAAGGAAGAGGATAGTTCTCATGAGACTTACAAAAGGTAAAAATAGGAATGATTTAATGAGAATTCAGTGTTGACAACTCTACCCTCTATGACATTAAAGAGCAAAAAGATAAGTTAATGGGGTGTTATGCAAGTTCATAAACTAAGAAATCCATGGAAATGCAACATACTCTTCATAAAACTAAGCTTCAACAGCTTGATACTATTCTATATGAATGACTTGCACTGAAACATTCTGAGAGTGCCTCAATCTCTGGGCTTATGATCATTATAAGGACAAAAGACTTTCCCAATGGGTGGCTCTCTGTTGATGTATCAGGTGAACAGAAGTCTGCTGATCATGAAGTTGCCAAAAAGTATTGCAAATTCTTCTCTAAGTTAGTTGTAGATCATGATTTGTGATCAAATCAAATATACATTGCCAACAAAAACTGGCCACTTTTTCACTGTTTGCCTAATTCAACCTAAGCAGTTGCTAGTTAAGCAGGTGCTTCCAGATTTAGGCAAATAAAGATCAATTGACTAGGTAAGTATAACTCTTGATTAACCAGCATATTTGATTAATCGGCACCTTTCAGATCCCATGAATGCCAGATAACAAAGCTTTAACTGTAATTTGGTTCTATGATGCATATTTGCATAAAAAAATAACAAGTCTAGAATTAAGGTATCTAAATTTGTTACTAATGAGAAAAAAACATATGTTCTTGCCTTGTAACCTGGAAAAGGATGATTCATCTTCTTTCCCTCCCATCAACCCTATAGAGTGGAGGGCTTTTTTCTGTAGCAATGTTGGCTATAATTGTTCTTTCAATTAGTTCGGTTTAAAGTTACTCATATGGCAGATGAACAATTTCATTATACAGAAACTTTTATATTAAAGATTATGTTGTTCACCAAAAAAAATGACAATATAAATATAGTTTCTGACTTCAACATCAAAAAAAAAAGCTTGGTGCAAACAAAAGAAAGTCTATCACAATGTACTTTAACACTCAAAAGTTTCAGGGAGCTGAAAAGTGGGAAGATACCCTAAATAATAAGAAAAAACTTTCTGCATTTATTTGTGATTTATCTGTGGTCATTAAAGCTATTACTATTTAATATCATTGTAGTTCTCAAAATAATGAAAGTCTGACATTTCACAAAGCAAGTTTAGGCATTGTGTAGATGACTACAAGAAATTTAAAAGTGAAATAGCTTTTTTATAATGTTGAGAATGTTTGCCAGTCTTCTAACAGATTCTGAAAAGTTGAGCCAGTTCCAGAAATGTCAGTTTATGAACAGATGATGGAAAAAATTGGTAATGTGGACAAAACATTAGTCATTGTTCTTCAACATGCCCTCAAACATAATAATTGTCAGGAAGGGATCATATGTGTTACTCTACACTTGTGGTTATGACAACTAATGTAACTGATGTTATGCTGTTCTGTCACAAGTTTTAAATTGCCACCATATGTGGTTTTAAAAGGAAAAATTATACCAAGAAATGAAAAATGAGGTATTATTATAAGACTAAATGAAAAAGGTTTGATGAATGACAAATGTGTACAAAACCGACTATAGCAAGTGTCACCCCTTTTGAATCAAAATTTGATGCTGGTGCTTGATATGCTCAATGGCCATCTTACTGATAAAGTGAAGGTGTGTCTGCAAAACCACAAGACTGATTTTGTCATCATTCCAATTGGGATTACTTCACAGTTTCAATTATTAGCACCCTTATTAATAAGTCCTTTTAAGGAAAGCATAAGAAGCTGTTAAGTGGCAGTGAAAGCATTTGAAAAATGCTGCATATCAGATCCCTTATGAAAATAAAACAGTGATAAAGAACTGTCTGATATACAAGAGAATATTACTGTTAATGAAAGTCTATTATGAATCCTATTTTTCTTTTATCAATTTGTATCATAAATCTTAGAATTAAAAAAAAAATTACTTACAACAAATATTTTCATTCTAATGTCATTTTAGTGAGGATAACCATTTGAGGGCATTCTAATACATATAAATAATTTTTTTAAAAATTATTTTGTACACTTGGGTTGCTTAGAATTGAATAAGTATGGTAATTACATTTTTTAAGTGTTTCAACAAATGACACAAAAAAAGAAAAAGGAGATAAATTACAGTATAAACAACTATCAAAAAAACTAAAAATGAACCATGCAAATATGAGGCAAAAAAGTGTATATAACCTACTTGTTTCGTCATCTGAATCAAGTCCTGAAAAAAAAAAAGATAGAAAACAAGTATTATTTAAACATGAATCTTGTTATTTCTTCCATATTAGAATTATAAACTGTTATTTTAAATCTACCTTATTGTGTTTATTGGATGTATTTATTTTATATCAAACAAAAATTGTAATTTTAATAAAACTTTAATTAACCCACAGTTCTGTTGTACTTTTGTTGTTGTTTTTTTGTCTAAACCACTAGTTAATTTTTTTGTTCTTTTATTACACCAAAAATAGTTTTCAATATAAAAATCTTAGATTAAAATAGATATATTGCAAATCTGATCATTAAGGAAAGTCAATTTTTAATAGATTTTAATTCTATCATATTTTTGTACTAGAATTTAATTCAAAGTATATTCTTTATGAATTTTAAAAAACAAACAAACATACATACATACTATTGAAGTATTAAAAGATAAAATTAATGTTTGGAAAAAAATTTGTACATTTTATGCTTTAAAATATAAGAAATAAAACTGCTGTTCTTACCATACATATTTGTTATTTTTGTATCCATAATTTTGCATTTTCCTTTTCTATTTGTGTTTCCAGAACTTGTAGCTTTGGATGACCATATTCCTGAACTTTTCACAGAATTTTCAGATGTAAGAACTTTAGAGTATTGACTCAAACCTTTTCTATTAAGACAACTGGTCTCTGACATTGATTCAGATGTTTGATTTTTTAAGCAGCTTTCAAAAAACTCTTAAAGACAAAAGGAATAATAACGTTTTTAATTTTGATGACTAAAATGCAGATAATAACAATGGGGTAATTCTGAATATAAAAACCTTAATTACGTGATTTCTTTATTATGCACATTAATATTAAAAGGTAAAGCTGTACACTTAAAAATTTCAATGCTCTCATTTTTTGTCATAGGAAAAATGTTAAAAATACAAAAAGATTAAAAATTTGTCAGTTTCAACACCACAAAAATATAGCACTTTCTACTTTATTTGTGGAATAATAATAATAAACAATTTATTTTTGCACCATTACACTTTTTCTCTTCCTCTCTAAATAAAGGCAATGACAGCTTAAGCTTAGAAATAATTGTTTTGCTTATGCCCTAAAACTATCAAAAGAGCATGTTCTAACATAATCCAAATTTAACTGTAATAAAATCTGCACCTAACTCTTAATGAAAAAAAATTTTTTTCCTAACTTTTTAACTTTAACAGTATAAAATGCTTTACTAAGATTTTCAGTATAAAATGTTTTGCTAATGCCAATATCAAACTGCATGAAGGTCTTTAATTTTTTATAAAAGTATAAACCCACAAATGGAAATTACTTCCTTTTAATACAAAAATTTTGTGTTGCTACTGTATAATTAAAGTATAGGGTTCCTTAATTAAGAATAGGAACATAATAATATTTTATTTTATAGTCTGATTAGCATCCTCCCAAATAAAGTAAATAAAACAAAAATCATTAGAATCATTCAGAATAAACTTTCCAATGAATTAATCTTGAATAGAAAGAAGCAAAACATCAATAAGAGAAATCTCATATAAACTACTCTTCAATATTTAATGAAAAGCTTAATATCAGATTTAAAAGCCTTTCTTTAATTATACTCAGACAAAGACTTTTCTTTTAAAAAAAAAAGAATATACAGTTTTATAGAGTCACCAGAAAATGTCTGAATCATATCCAGCCAAGAAAAATAGACAAAAGACAGAATTCACTAACTTCATAGATTTATGCTGGTCTGCTGCAATTAAACATACAGATCTACAAAACACATGGATTTGACTCTATGTGAAATGCATTACCAATGAAATGGCTGTAAAGCAGAAGTTCTTCAAATAATTGTTTTCTATCACAACTAGGCCAACAGCACTCCACCATTCTCTTCTGAAAATCAAAATTGCTACAAAAGCAAGAAAGAAAATTGCTCTCCCCCAGGATCCCATGAAGGGGAAGCAGGGTAATGGATATTGGTAACCAAAGATAATCAATCCAGAATGAACTAGATATGAGAACAGGCAATAAGGCAGTCACCTGTGTGAGTATTATAGTAGGAACTTCACGACTAACCAGGGATTGAAGATCCACATGACAAACAAGGGGCACTTGAAACCAAACAATCAGCAGTGCCCTGCATTAATAATTGCGGATGTCAGAAATACCCATCCAGAAGGGAAATCAGTGCAGAATTACCATAATGACCTCAACCAGGACAAGTTGCTTATCAATGTGATGCAAACAGAGGTTAACTTTCCTCTTCCCATTTCAAGATTATCATGGTCCAAATTAGATAAAGACCTTTCCAAACACCTAGACAAGATCCTTTAGTGGTGTTTGAAGATGCCATCTACCTATTCTATTGTGAGAGATTTAGAATTAAAAAGCACAGAATTAAGAAAACATCTCAGAAATCAAGACATCAATGGAAGATTGAAGAAAGACAAGAACAAGATTTGAAAACAAAAGAAATATGCAAGGAAGCCAAAAAATGCAGGACTGAGAAATCTGGTAACATTTAAAGAAACACCACAGGTCACTGTGCAAAGTGAAAAGAACCAGAAAAGAACAGCAAGTGTCAAAAAAGAGATTTTACAAAAATCCCTTTGATTTTACAAGATAATTGACGGAGCAGTTTTGTTTTGGAAAACTGAAGATTGAAAAGAAAGAGCTTGAAGATCATTTATGAAAGGCAAATGTGGTGTACATTCCAAAAGACTCCTACTCCAAAGAAATAGGATAATTCTGGTTCATATCATTACTGAATGTTGAAAAAAAAGATGTTCTTATCTGCTCTTGCATTTTGGCACTCTCTACCTCACAACTAATGGTTAAGTAGATACCACAGAGCAAAAAGGAGATATCTTAAGGAGTACCTATTTGCTTAGAATACCCCACCATGACATCGAAAGCTATTCAGAGAGCCAAATTCAAGAAATTGGACTTGCTTGTAATTTGGCTGGATTTTGCAAATGCATACAAATGGGTCTGTACCTCACACCATGATTTGGAAAGTTTTGTGAATATACCATTCCAGGTGTAGTCAGATTCATGTTAAAAGGCAACTTTACAATTTCTAGATGCACATTTAAACTGGAATATTAATCACAGAGTGGTTACAACTGCAAGTGGGCAATACCATAAGATGTACAATTTCAACAATTCTGTTTGTCCTAATGGTGCAGTTACTTCTGAAAGTATCTGATAACTATGCCAGTGATGCAAATCTTGAATATGGACTCCACATGCTACCACTCAAAACTTCATGGATAACATAACTATCTTAAATGCCAACAAATAACAGGCACAAGCAGCTTACCAAACTGGATTCTTTAACTGAATTGTGCCAGAAGAGAAACTAGATACAAATACAGCATTGACAGTTTCAAACCAGGTCATAACCAAAATCAGTGTGAATAATGTGAGAAAAGCCTGGGGCTGTGGTATAATGTAACAATGAATGGCATGAAACAGTTAAAAAGCATCAGATTATCCCAAAACTGCAATGGCCACTGATCTAGGAAATCACTATGACTTCTGAAAGCAATGAAAGTGAAGACCAAAAAATGGCTTGGAGTTCCTACCAGTCCACCTAGTGTTGTCCTCTACTGTAGAAAGGATAAACTGACTTTGCCTTTGAGATTCCTAGTAAAGAAATACAAAGCAGGTAAAGTAAGACTAATTATGATGCTCAGGGAATCAAATGACCCATTTTAAAATCAGCTAATCTATCACTCAGCAGGAAGTGGAAAGTGGAAGCAGTAAATGTGGCTAAAGTATCACTGCAGTTCAAGGAGATTGTTGGATCTACAAGAAATAACACAAAGAGCCACATAGAAACCAAGTGTTGATCAAAAAGCAAAAGAGGCATGGTAGTTACAGAAGTAAAACACAAAGATACAAAACTACAAAACAAGTGCAAAAGGCAGCCCAGTTAGTACAACAGTGAAAAACATTGAGAATGCTTTGCAAGGATCAGTATTGTAGAATGATCTCCAGAAAGTGGTGCCGCCAAGGCTCGATTTCATTATAAGACCAATCTATAATCAATTGCCTACAAAGCCAAACATACTAAAGTGAGGAAAAAGTGAGTTGCCATACAGGGGCAGGATGAAAATTAGGCATGAGTATAAGTTGACAACATATGAAGAACTAATGAAGCAGCTTCATTTACATGGATTTAGAATGAGGTTGTTTGCTGCTGCTAGTGGGAGCATCATCAAATTTCTTCAGGCAATTAGATCTGTCAAGTCAGTGTCATTTGAGAGCCCTGAAGGATTAGCTGAAGCTGCCAAGAAAGCTTGTTGTTGGATATGATCTGAAAAAGATGTCTGGCAGTTAATAATGGGCTATGGAACTTTCCCTAATAGCTGATGGGTAAGTTGTCAGTCAGATATTAGTGAAGACAACAGGAGGTCCAGACTTCCACTCAAATTCTAAAACTGAGCCACCACCAAAAAAGACCACATACCAGCAAGAGACCACTTTAACAGATCATCCAAGTGTAGCCTGGTTCCCCTAGTGTGCAAGGAAGTTGAGAGCCAAAAAACCTGCTTTAAGGTTCTCTTCCTATGAAGACTTCTTGTTGATTGTGTGTTAGTTTCCTATCCTACTGCTTTAAAGGAAGTTATCAATTTACAGTTAGTGTTTCTACTATAGATGAAGTGCTTAAAAGCAATATTTGCATAGCATTTTGAGATCATTATAGCATTTTAATTGATAAATAAACCAAAATAAGCAATATTCTCAAAAAATTTGTTTTTATAGTTGTAACATCACATTTTTTTAAAACATATCTTACCTGTAGATTTCTGAGGAGGAAGCTCATCATAGTTTATGTTTGTAAACATGCTGAAACTTGATACAGGCAATTCTTTCTGATGCACTGTAGTATCTAATGTATTTTTATGATTTCGCTTCCCTTTAAACTTGGGCATGCTTAATTCATTTATTTTTTCAAAAACCTGTGTTGACACAACTACAATTCTATATTAAAATAAAACAAAAATTGTTAAAAATTAGTTTCAAAAATTCTTATTTGGTGTAATATATTTCATATAACATATATATATATTGGAAACAAACTAATGAATTTTGATTACTTTTAGAAAAACAATTTTTTATATGCACATTTTAAAAATTAACTTCCAAAGTGAAGAAAATACATTTTATCAACGAAAAGAATGAAGGTCAATAACTATAGCTTTTGACTGGTTAGAATATTTTATTTCCTATAAATAATTGAAATGATAATGGCAGTAGTAGTACAAGAGCATGCAGTATCTGGTAAAACAGTGCCCTAGCATATTAACTTGGTCACCCCTTTAAATGAATGTATCTGGCCAAAATTTACAAATCTTATGGGTGATATGTATGCACTGGACATCTATATACGTGCACAGATGACCAGAGTGAACTATCACCATGTAAAAAAAAAAGGTAATCCCATTTTTTTCTTCCAAGTACCTAATTGGCTGCTGAGTATGTGCCCTGAAGTCAACAACATATTGCCAGAGTTAACCAAGATGGATGTCAAGGTGCAGCAGTGACCTGGAAGGTCAAACAATGACACCATGACAAAAATGTGCCATAACTCACCATCAAGATTCTCTTGCTGATATCACCTATGCAACAAAAATGACCCAAGGAGTGGTCCAACACCATCTCCACTAAATTGGCCACAAAGTGCATGTAGCATGTAAGAAAGCCCATCTAATAGGAATAAAATGCTTTCCAAAAATTAATGCAGCCTTCAACCAATCAAGCATGGAGAAACAAGTGTTATATTATAGGCTGTAATTTGGCATGGCAGAAACAGAAACAAAGTGTTTGTTGAAGAATATCACAATTCTTCTGCATACATTGCCATTTTAAAAGCACATCTCCAATTACTCCACTCACTAGACCAACAAGGCATACTGAGATTCAATGTCCATATTCCTCAGGAGACTGGCGCTACATGCTATACCTCTCACATAACCAGTCTGGAAGAAGAATCAAGACATTTATTCTCTTTCCTGCGTACTTCAAAGCCTTCATATAAATCTGATAAAATAGGTGTGGAGGTATCGAGATTGTCAACTAAGAGCAACTTATCCATATCCCACCAATGTAATGGAATCATAAAGTTCTCATTTAGAAATGGAAGAAGCTAAACCAAACTGTGATACATGATCTCAATTCAATGCCAAACAAGGTAGATAATCTTCATTGCAAAATGTAGCTAGACCAAGCAATAACAAAAAATTTTGCTCTATTACTCGTCTTTATTTACCATTTTCTGCAATAGTCCAACTCACTATAAGTACAGGCAAACAAATTAATGCCCTACTATAAGTTCAGAAAATCTAATTTATAAAATAAAATTTAATAATAACTACAATACTAATTGATAAGTTTCTCCACAAAATTATTTTTTTAAATTTTCTATTACTTTAATTCATACCATGCTACAACATATATTGAAAGACAGTATAGATAGTGCAGAAAAACTAAATTATTTGTTGTTTAATTAGCATAGCAGTATTGAGCCAATTCTTTACTAATACCCAAAATAGTTAACTCACAAATATCCTAATAAACAAATGATCACCAGTCTTCCATGAAAAAAGCCATAACTTTGCTCAGTAATTTTAGGCTTTTTAAAATACGATAATGCAAAATCGAGGCTCTTTTTACTGGAAAGAAGTTTTTTAACTGAAATTCTTGCAATAATATCAGAGTAATTTTCAAAAGCTTTAAGAAAACACATAACATTTATTTCAGGTTGTATTGTTGAACAAATAAGGAAGCAATGGCTAAATTTTTCATGATAAAAGAAAAAATAGAGCTATTTCCATAAAGAGGTTAAGTTATTTTCTTCTGGTTCCTGAACACTATTATTTACTAATTTATTAGATCCAGCTTCTGTTTATTAAAATTGTAATTTTTAATTCTAAATTACTGTATTTATTTTCTGTTTTATGAATCTCACCAGTGATGTCCCAACAAATTTGTGTCTTGGATGTATTTTAGACATTCTTTGAGTGTGTCTGAAACTGTTGAACACTTTGAAAATGGGACATGTCTTTGAAGTGGCCAGCCTGTTTATGAACATTAAGGAAAAAATTACCTATACAGTTTGCTAAACTGTACTTGTAAAACACTAAATACCTTGTGAAAATCTCCTTTGCACATTTGTTGATTCTAATTTGTTCAAACGAAGATATTGTTTTCAGATCCAACTTTACTTAGATCCTTAATTTTTCACTTAATGTCTTGTCATACCAGCTTGATTGAGGTAATGTAGTGGCAGCGCTTTGGTAATTTTGTCAACTATTTCATTGCCTGGTAAACCAATGTTTCCAGGCACCCATTGCAATATAAATGTGAAATCTCAGAGCATAGTATGCATTAACTGAGACAATAACAATAAGGATATTTACATGACAAGGTATCTCAAATTAAAGCAGGTCTACTATATCACCAAAAATCTAAAACAATCCTCTACTGCTCCCTCTGTATATATCCACTCGATTCCTGAGGTAATATAGATGATTTCGTTCACTAGATTGAGTATGAATGAAGGTGAACTAATTTAGAATATAGCAGAACAAGATCTTCATTGATTATGCTACCCATAGTACTGACTGCTGGGTTTTAGCCAGTGGTTATCTGTCAGGATTATTTATCATCTCAAATCTCAAACTTCTCCTTTCACATCAAAAAAAAATTATTCCATAACTTGCCATGTGGGGTGATCTACATGTTGACATTTGAGTTTCTCTACAAATTTGATTATTTTACTCTGAGGATGTAGTATAACATGAACCAAATAAACTTCTCTTAAAAAGCTGATGATGGGCATGGTGCATAGAGAAGCAGTTATATATCTTATTACTTGATTTTTGAACAAGTGATAGATTCTAATATTTTTTACCCCTTGCAAGAAATAGTTGCTTAAATTTCATAAATTTAATATCATTTCTTTAGTTAACTGTGAAAAATGGCTAATCTTATTTAAATTTGTTTCTCACAATGCACACTCAAATTTGACACCACTGAACCAGTGCAGAATGTATTTAGTTATTTAACAGTGGAATTAACATATGAAAACTGGTTTCTGTCCTGAAGATACTGGATCTAAAAGGGGTTGTTTTTTAAAGTTTGACAAATGCCAACAAAAGACCACAAGTCTGAATTAGATGAGACAATAAATTAAAGCAAGCTAGTAGGCTTTAAGGATAAAGACCCTCTACAGAACACTTTCTTCTGGAAAACTTAAAAGTTTTCCCATTACTGAACTCCCTCAAATAGTTCAAACACCTCAATCGAGTCTGCTTTAAAAAATGTGCTCATCAAATCTGACAATTCTATTTTCTCTGGGAAAACATCATTTTCTGGAAGTAGGGTGACAACTTTTGTACTGGGTGTTCTATGAGTGGGCAGCAGATGACCAGGTATAATGGAGCCTGCCAGGACTGAGGGCCATCCCCACTGGGCATCCATAACTAAGTTTGGCAAACCTCCCATATCATCGTTCCTTCTTACTTATTTTACACCTGTCTTTAGCAAGATTCCTCTCTGGGTACTCCGGTTTGGCTATGGGAGGAAACGGTTCTAGCGCTTCCCACTAACTAGTGGTGGTGGTTCTTTGGGCCTGTCACATCTATTAGGGCTCCAGCAAAATCATGGGGATAAGATCGGCAATCTCCACACTCAAAAAAAAAAAGGCCCTACCTGATGAAAGAAAGACGAGAAATTCTCTGGGGTTTACGCCATGTGGAACCAAAACTTTCGTGCTTAAATAGGCCTGTTGAAAACGTACCCAGTGTTGTCGTTGGGGGTTTTTTTGTTTGTTTTTTTTTTCAGTATAATCTATAAACGTCAAGACAAAATGGGTCCCAGTACCGATCCTGACATAACATATACAACAACCAGTAGCGTCGACGATTGATTCCCCCCATCGTAGAATTTCCAGACCAGCAAATTTCAAAAAGAAAACCTTAAACAAACTATGCTTTCCTTTAAGGAAAATTTCAGTGCCAATTAAATAAACTACCCCCCCCCGCAGTCATTACCGTTTTATTATTAATAAGTTTTAAAAAAAGAAAGCGAGTAATAGTAATAATAATAATAGTAATAGTAATAATAGTAACGATAGCAGACTAGATCTTTTGACAGTAAAACGAGAGAAAGAGAATACCATTCTGCGAGGAACAGCTCATCCAGGTCCAAAGCAACGTAAAAGTAAAACTTTTGTACTTAACTTCTAAGTGATTAGGAAACCTTAATAACTTCCGTGGGAAAATTGTACCTTTATTTTGTTGGCCCGTCGCCAGCGCGCATTTCAAACCGTCCTCGTCGAGTCGTCTGCGTTTATCCGAAACTGCGAAACTAAGCGCGCTATATAAAAAAATTTTAGAATAAATTTACAACAATAAAATACGCGCAGAAATTACTTTTTAAAGATTTTTTTTTTTTTTTTAAATATTCGCGAAATTATTCTTCAATAATGTCATTTTGATCAGTTTTTTTGTATGCGCGCGCGCGACCCCCCCTCCCCTCCCCCACCATGTTGTTGTTCTCACAACATTCGAATGGCGGCGTAACGTTCCGGCTCAGTCACGGTGCTGCCTAGATTATAATAGTTGGAAGCATTTTCTAAGACTTTAAAGTTTCTAAACCCGTAATACTGGCTTCATTACATTTATTGAGCTGGTTTTTTTTTTTTGCTTTCTAAGAATACATAAAACTCATCCCGAAACTATATTCGAACACCAATTTCTGACAACTAGAATGGCGGCGTTCGTGAAGCCCATCGTCCTTTCTGTTTCATTCTTACCTCTGTGTAGCTTACCTCGTATTTTATTCTTTCTTTTTTTTTTAAAAAAAAATAGAAATTCAAGGGCAGATTCACTTTAGAATTTAACGCAGCATCTCTCGGATTTTCGAACTCGCCAGAGTCAGACGCGTTTAAGGTCACAAGATGGGATTCATTTTAATTTTCTCAACTCGCAAGGCCACACACAGTTAGATGCAAACGCAGATTTAATTTTGGGAATTTGGAGCATTCGACGAGTAAAAGCGTCTTCGGTTTTCTGCAGTCCTGTAAATGCGAACTGCTCCGTTTAAATGGGGGAGTCACCCGGGATTTATGGACGTCGCTGGTCAGCAGGTGAAAGACAGACTAGGCTGGCTGGCTGGCTGGCAGGTGTAACAAAAGGGTACAAGAGAAGCCCAAGCTCCGCTCGACCTTAGTAGTCATATTAAAAACACTCAACAGGAGAAAACTTTGGGTAATTATTTCTGGAAAGAAAAAAACTACTAAAGGAGACAATATCTTTGAAATCAGACTTTCCCAAACTGATGAGCCTGGATTAGGACAAGATTCTTATATTAAAATAATGGGAATAGATTGACAAGATATAGTCGTGTGTCTGGTAGAGGGGGAAAAAAGGCTTAAGACACGAAAATCTCTTAATATAACAGGATTTATTAATTTGCCTACATCATTTTCTTCATAAATTTAAATTATAAACTTGAAAAACCCACCATAAAAACAAAAAAATTTAAATCAGTAAAAAATAAAAAAAAAAGTACAAGGAATAATATTGTGTATATATATTTATTTATTTTTACTAAATAATTTAATATGGTTTAACAAAGTATTTATCCGAATATTACATTCATTAGCAAAGACGAATTTTTTTTTACCTATTATGCTGAACTAAAATTTTAAAAGTTTGATTTAACCACCTGCAAAAAATAAAACCAATATCTACTAAACACTTGGATTTTCTAAGATGCCAAACTCTTGCATTCTCTTATTTTAGCTTAAAATTACAGTAGGTACAGTCCCCCCCCCCCACTTCCAGGATTCCCTCTACGTTAGTGCATTCTGTATAAAGCAGTATTTTATTACTAAACAATAAACCTTTTACTCTTAAAATTAAAGTGTGTTCTGGAATGTACCTGTCAAAGGGTTAATACTAATACCCTCAAAAATTAAATTTAAAAAATATCTAATGTTAATGCTACCATATTTAAAATAATACAATTTTTTTTTAATTCTGTATTTTAAAAAATTATGCTGGATAGGAAAATTGTAAAGTTCCTACTCTTCTGACTTAACCTTATAACAGATACTCAGATCATTCAGTTTCTTACAAATTTCAGAAAGATATATAGGTATTGTTAACTCCATTTGTGTAATTATGATTTTAGCATCTTAGACTCTCTACTGTAAATCTCAATATAAGTATATGAATGAAATTATCATACCTTTTGTATATACAACAAAAAGCACAACAAAACACAAAAAAATCCAAAACACAACATGAAAACAAACTAAACAGGACAAATTTATAAAAACTTTAAAAATGGTGTAACTCCATGGTAATATATTCACCCGGAATACAGTGGCAGTAATATTTTTTAAAAATTCACAACAGAGTTTTTCAAGGACAATTATACAAAAAGGTCATGGCTTGCAAATGAGAAATAGTTTTTTTTTTTTTTTATTCTGATAAAACAACATTACAGTATATTATGTTCTGGAATAATTTCAGCTTGCTGGATAAAAACAGCACCAGTAATAGAAATATATTTAAGGCTATTACCCAGTAAACTGAGATCAACAAGATTTTCCACAGATAAATCTCTAAAAATTAAAAAAAAAAATGTAATGGTATTTTTTTTAAAGAAATAAATATTTCGATAGCATAATTCAAAGAACTAGTATGAAAAAATGAATAAACATCTTTTTTATTTACACAAGTCTAAAAGATCCAATTAGACAATGCCAAAAGACATCAACAAATAGCATTATATTCATACTAAAATAAAGATTATATTTGATGGTTAGATATATCATCATACATCTTTTAAGGTGAATATTTTTGTTAACAGTAAAAATTTAACCTCCACCTACTGTGGCAAAAAATTGCTTTGTAAGCTTATCATTTTTTACAAGTCAAAAAATTTAATTTCTGAATCCAACACAAATAGAAAAAAGATATTTAGAATCTTGTTCATGCTTTTATTGTTTGTGGTAAACTTTTCTTAATTAGCTTCTAATATTTTATAAAATTAAGGTATCTGATTTACTAAAAATACAATTCTTTTTAATTGCTGTGTGAAACCAAGCTCTGCCTCTCCCAACCATCAGAACATTGTAGAATTTTGTTTATAATGTACTATGTATTGAATATCTAAATATTTCAGCTTAAATGCATAATTTGCGGTATTGTACTTTGCATTACAACAATAGTGTTGTCTTAAAGCTTTAGATTTCATGCAAACGTCTTAAATGTTCTGGTGAAGTAAAACCATTTGATTTCACATCATAAGACGACTGACCAGCAGCAGTAATAAAGTAGAGATCATTAATTAATTTGAGTCTAGATAGTATACTAAGCCAGCTTACTACACTAGATTTTCTAGAATATAATTATTTATGATTAACAGTTTTATAATCTTTTTAAAATTTCTTTTATAACCCAGATACAGTTCAGATAGATCATGAGTAATGATGATATTGTTTGCACTTACTTTTGGAGGGGTTTACAATAACATCAAGCTTGTTTTGAGAGAAAACAAATAGTAGGATGTTACTATTGCAAAAAAAAATTTTTTAAAAGCAAGCAAACAATACTATTGTGAGATTTATTCCCATTTATCAGCAGGTAACAAAATGTTTGATTGAACACATTGAAAAAAAAAACAGGGATAAAGTATTACTTTAGAAGTTTGTCAATTACATTCTTGCATTTGTTTTCATTTTTCTACTTAATTTAAAAAAAAAAAAACAACAAAAAACAGTATCTTGTTTTATCAGGTAGAAACAGGAATCAAAGCAAGACTTAGCTGGCTTTTGAAATGCAATAAAAATTAATTTAAAAAAAAAATAACACTGAAAACAACAAGATAGTTTATTTTATGATGGCAAGGCTTGTTTATAAATGAACAAGTTTGTTATGATTTACCCTGATCTTCTAATTTAAGTATCTCTGATGATCTGATCCTTGTTTTATAAATTTTCCACAATGTGACAATTTTATTACATCAACCATTTGTTGTGCCGTCACCAGTCTCTACATCAGAGACGATCTTTGGCGAGGAAGTGCTACCTCACCTGCACTGCAAGAAGCCGGCACTTCCAGTAGGAAACCTCCCCCCACCATAACTCTTTGTTTTTAAACATGGAAAGAAGCCCACTTGATCAGATGGTGAAGAAGAGAGAGAACAAACCATGCCAGAAAGGTAGGTTCGCTGAAGTAAGTTGACTCCATCTGGGAACTGACCATTTGCTTTACACTAATATTTTCATGGAACATTTTCTCATTCTTTATACACATTTCTCCTCTCTCTCTCAGTTGGTTTCTCATTCTCTCTCTATACCTTATGCACACCATCACAGAACAATTTTA
Source organism: Nautilus pompilius (assembly GCA_018389105.1). Classification (NCBI taxonomy): domain Eukaryota; kingdom Metazoa; phylum Mollusca; class Cephalopoda; order Nautilida; family Nautilidae; genus Nautilus; species Nautilus pompilius. The sequence goes on along the minus strand of JACATO010002204.1, from coordinate 2,614,839 downwards.
ACTGGTACAAAAAGAGAGTACATATACTTTTTTTTTAAAACACCTGCACAAATTAGCAACAATTGCTCAGAGTATTTCAGACTGCTACTCCATGCACTCGGAACCGATAAAGGCATGTGTATTTTTTATTTCCATGGTTATTCAGGATTTTCACTTCTACCAGCTTAAATGCTTTGGAGAAAGGCACCTGGAGGAAAAAATTACCAAAATTTAAAAAAAACAATCTGACATCAACAACAGTATTTTCAAATGCCAACAACAGAAATTCAGGTGCATCAAATTCTCAAGGAAGATTAACATTAAATTTAAAAAAATATAAAACAACATTTTTAAATGAGCCAGAATCTAAGCATTTGGTTTCATATTAGACTGATGGCAGCAGCTCACTCCAAAGATAAGGATATCTAAAGAAAATGTACGTTCCTCATAAAATTTGCTACTATTTCTGCAGGGTATTTGTTTTACAACTTTCAATGCGATAGACTTTCCTCCAGAGCTCTACTGATATGGGAGGTAGTTCAAAGGATGGAGACCAAACAAATAGCAGCTTGTTCCACCTGAAGATGGCCTTAGGGCCTCATCCCATGAACTGCAGGAATGGTAATGCTTGTTAGTGGTAACCATGGCACTACGCAACCACCAAAAATAAATAACCACAACTGAAGATGGAAGTCATAAATTTAGAAATAGAAATATACTTATACAGAATCTGAGTTTTAATAAAATTGAACATCATTAAATTTGGACATTTTGGAGAAAATTTTCTTTTTTAAATATTATTTTCATGTTTTATCAGATTTACTAAGGTCTAGTTTGTTGTTAACCTCACAGATTCATGCAGAGCAAAAAAATATATAGATTTTTAAAGAAATTTTAGGGAAGCCATCTATTACTAGCATCAGAACTAGCAGAATCATTATATATACAGGGTGTCCGTAAAGTTACTATACAGTCTTACAAGTTACTATACAGACACCATGCAGTACAGTAAGATATTGTATTAAAATATTTATTTGTAACAAAAGAAATAACACCTTTATGTTTATCAAAATCTCAGAAAATACATGTGTTACATCCGAAAAGACTGTAACAATCAAGGCAAACAATTTCTATGACAAATATTCAAATTGGAGGCCTTCAGCTTCAATACATTCTCGACAACGTGACACCACACTATGACAAACTTTGGTGCACAAGTCACGATCAAGGTTGGCAAATGCATCAATAACAAATTGTCAAAAACTATTACATATAATACAATGAAACTGTATAGTAACTTTACGGACACCCTGTATATATATATATATTAGATTTTCAAGCTAGTTATAACTTTTTTGAAACTAGTAAAATATACTGTGCATGCTGCACAAAAATCACTTTCATAGGAAAATAAAATCAAGTTAAAGAATTTTGTGGGTAAAAGGTTTAATAATAATAATAATCTAGTATCTGCAATAACTATGTACACACAAAAAAAAATCATCCAAACTCACCTGTACAGCAAAGTACTGAAGTGGTTTTCCATCTTTGTCATATGTATAATTACCCAGAGACAGATTATTTGTATCTGTTTCTTCAACCAAGCCCTTTAAAACAAAGTTAAAAAAAGAAACATCCAAATTACCAGCCACAGAGAATTAGAATTACAATATTAGTAGAATGAACACACAGTGCAATAATATTTTACATGTTACTTCTGATAGAAAGCCATTGATGCTGCTGGAAATTAAAGAGTACCATCCGCTTGATGAGAAACAGCCTGACACATCTCCGTAGGTTTTTTTTTTTTTTTTTTACAAGTTTTATATATTACAAAATATACCCTTAGAAAGGGAAAAAGTGAGAGAGCGATGTTCTACTGCAGAAACTGCATTTGAATTACTACTACTAAAATATTCTGTTAGAGCTGCTCTATGAAGAGTTTATGCAACAAATATTAGAAATACGTCAATGTACTTACATAAACAGAAAAATCACGTGGGGCGCTGTCAATGTTACCGTGAGGGGCGAGAGACTTCGGGATGTGTTCCAAGCTAAAAGCTGTGACTTTGACTGTAGCAGACAACTTCAGGACCAGGTAGCCCACACTTCCCTTGAATGCCCAGCACTCACCAGGATTTACTTCAGGCTGAATAATGGGGAATGAATTTTTTTTACAGACACACAGAAATGACACCATGCTACTTCTTGGTCAGAGATGAAAACAAAAAAGTGTTATTGCTAACGTTATCTATGAAAGAGAATTTATTCAGACTTTGGTTTCCAGTCTTAAATAGCAAGCATCTTGAAATCTCTGCAATTCAAACTAAAAAAGAATTCCAAGCCTGATGATGATTATACAATAGTAAGAAATGCATCAGAATCAGAAACTAGTTCCAATAATAATAGTGAAGTGGAAAGGAAGCCAGCAGCATTGGCAGTTAGACAGAAAGTGGGAGATGGAAAGTTTGTAGTTTACATAAAGCCAATTTCCCAAAATAAATGTTTCTCTACTCAAACATTAAAAAAAAAACAATGTTTTCTAATTCCACTGTGTGGTTTTGCAAAACATTCCAGGCAGATGATACACAATCACTATAAAGAGCAATTTTTTTGTGTCTAATCAAAGTTTTTTTTACACCTATGAACTTTAGTGATATACATATTGCCTCCAATATTAAAGAACCAACATATTTTTAATAATAGAAATAAAAATTAATGTTAGAAAGTAACAATAAAGATGTTTTATTAATAAGCTATATTTTTCCCTGTGGAGGAGAGCTTAATTCTAATAAGGTAACATGACCTGTATTATAAAAGAATAAAGCTAAAATAATAACCACAAGTTATCCAACTTACCTGGATGACTGTCCTTGGAGAGTTGGCTCTGTACCACAGTGGAATTCCAAACACACTGAAAAGTGCTGTTTTTTGGCTGTATGTTTCTGAACATCTAGTATTCAAGATACTACCTCCTGCAACAGATGATGAAAGAACTTCCCTGTATTCTTAGTAATCATCATTTTATGAAAAACAACAGTTTCTAATATTTTTATTTTATTTATGAGACATTGACGAGCAACACACATTAAAAAATAAAATTTATGTACACAAGTTAAGGAATTGGTTTATGTCCATTTTACTTGACATTTTATAAGTTAGTATAGTCTTTAAACAAATTTTATCTTTGTTTAAAGATTACACTAGTATTATGCAACACCAAGAAAGACTCAATCTAATAATGTATTTTCCTATTTTATCTCCAGAAATTAAAAAAAAATTCTACAACTTAATTTGTTGGAGATGTTATGTAATAGTGTGGATCAAATGAAAGTCATCAGCACTATGCCTCCATGGGGAGGGGAGGGTGCTGGTATTCAGGCAACAGACGGACAAACAGTAATGAGTGCAGAATACAAACAAAAATCCCTACAAGAGAGCTTTATTTGTTAGATGCAAGAGGAAACTCAGAGATGGTTCAGAAGAGTGCCAAGAAAGTTATGCCAAAATGGAGTTGTCTCAAGTGGAGATGAAACTTGGGCTCTTCAGCTCAGCAGTCCAACCACTGGGTCATCAGCCACCTGCTCTATTTTTTTTAGCTCACAAAAAATTATTTAGCATTGTAAAACATTCACACAGATCTTATATCAAAGAGAATGGAGTAAATTTTACCTGCTGATTCTAAAGCATAGTCTGGCAATCCAGTTTTATCGGCACTGAACTTCAACAAGGCTTCTTCCACTAAAATTCTTACTTCCTTAAAAGTAGATTTAATAAAAAAAGTTATCACCAAAATTATTTAAAAACAAAAACAAAATTTAATGTACAGTGCAACCTCACGTATCCGAACAAGCCCGGAGACAAGCTATTTGTTCGGATATGCGAGTGTTCAGATACGTGAAAAACCAAATGCAGATGTTGCTGTGAGCATGCCGAGGGTCAAATTCGAACATCCATTAACACCCTATCCGAACAATAGATGCTATGCATGTTAATTGTCACTTGTGTACTGTTTTTTTGTTGGTTGAGTAGCTGTAAACTCAGTAAGTTTAACTCTTTGATTTTTAATGTCGGTGATAGTAGATTGCCCAACACTATATTCTTCAGCTAAACATGCAGCTACTGCACCAGAGTCAAGTCTTTTCAAGATCTTCACTTTGTCGTCTAGAGACAGAACATTATGTTTTCTTTTCAAACTTTTGTCAGACATTTTGAACGTGAGTGTCGTGAACAGTACAGTCTAAAATGCTATGTAGATTAAAACACTTCAAAGATGATATGAAAAACCAGATAAAATATTTCTTAGTAAATTATATTAGATTAAATAAATTACTTAATTTAAGTAATTATCATTTCCTCCTTGATTAAAAAATAAAAAATGTGATTGATTCAAATTTTCAAGTGAAAAGTATCGCAATAATAGTCTGACTATATGCGTAATAATAAAGATAAATGGGCAAAGGCGAACACACACGCAAAAAATGAAGAAACAAACTCGCTTACTCAATAGCATAAAATGGGCTCAACTTACTTGCTCTCGACTTTTATTTTATTTTTTTTATTCACTGACGATCAATCACCTGATCACTTTAATATAGTTATAAATATATATAGTATATATACAGTCAGACCTCGTTAAACTATATGAATCACTTATATAGGCATGTCCCCCCCACACTGTTCACTTTAAAAAAGGCCATGTTTTGTTCGGTTAAGATCTAAGAGACAATAGAACGTTGACAACCGAACAAAAAAAGTGTGAAAGTTCGGTTACATGAGATTTTGTTCAGGGGACATGTCGATTGTTTGGATACGCGAAAATTCAGATAAGTGAGGTTCGGATACGTGAGATTGTACTGTATGTATTTAATCAAGCTTGATAATCTAGAAGTTAGCTGTAGGCTTGTTTTTTAATCTCTAAAGTATATAATTGACCCTTGAGAGTAAGATAGAGAGATAGATAGACAGAGACAGACAGATAGATAGTAAATGAATTCTTCAGTTAATAAGAATTTCTTTAAATATCTGGTAGCATATTACACGATGGAAGGAATATCATTAAACTGGATTCCATTCACATAAGAATCTATCCTTGGACATATTTCCTTTTTTTATACATGAGACTATTTATAATAATTCCATACTTACTTCTTCACTTAAGCCTAATTTGTTTGAAGGAGGATCAATGTCCTTATTGGATTCCTCTTCCTTGTGCAGCAATGCTAAAAATTTGTCTGACAATTCTTTTGAAACTAAAGCCAACTCTATAGATAAGTCTGAACGACTGACATAGTTTTTGTGAAGCCATGATGAGAATGCATGATGTGTGTTCCCTTTACCATCTTCTCCACTGAGAACCTAGATTTTGAAAAGAAATTATATATTACACGCACACACATATCTATCTAAAAGAGAGAGTTAAACAACATTTCAAAATGTATTGAATTCAAAAACTGTTTTAAATTACAGACTTGAAGAATCTATTTTAAAATGTTATACTACAATAATAAACATTGTTAACAGCATACCAAATTAATTTCTTCAACTTGTTAGTATTTACTCTATAGAAAATTACAGAATGCCAGTGTGTACACACAGAGTCAGAACAATGGTCTCACAAATGAAACATCCCGTATTTCATATATACTCAATTTATTAATGTATATAGTTACACTAACATATGACTGTTAGAGAAAAAAAAAACAAATTGCATTAAAGTGTTATAATAAGTATAAATTGGATCTTGTGATCACAAAAATATTTTTCATCAAAATATCTTCCATTTGGCTTCACTGCTTTACATATTTTTGGTAAATGAGGTAATGTTTTCTACATGTATTGAGAAGATGAACAAAAAAATCTCCACAAATGCAGAAAGAACACTGGTGACCACCTATTCTTCAGCTTTCTGTCTAGTTCTTTTTGACTGAGATATGGAGATTGAGATGTTAATTCATTATTTTCATGGCAGATGTTATTCATTGAGTTTTGTGGTAAGTTTTGGGCCATTCAACTGATGCCCAGAAGTTATAACATGTTGCTGCAAAGCTGCATATTACCTAAGCTGAAAACCAGTTTATCTTCAACTTTCCTCCATCTTTAATTAAATACATTATAAATCCCTTAATAAACCTTTCACCAGCCTTTCTTTGGACATTATCTTATCTCTTATCTTATCTTCAACCCCAAAATTTCAAATAGCTCTCATATACTTTCCTGATATTCTTTTCCCCATTCCACACCTAAGGGGCTTGCTACCTACTCAAGCCAACCTTTTTTTCAAATGTCTTATGATGGTAATCTTGGAAACAGCTTGATTTGTGTGCTGGTAAGAAATTGGTTTGCTTCAGATGTCCTCTTCCCCCTTGGTCTTTGTCCTTCCTAGCAAATGTCTTGCTTACTTCATTCAAACTGAGAAACTTCATATTCTTCAAGCCATTTCACAATAATCAGCTTCATTAAATATGATAACTGAAATATGTTTAGCTTGTGTGATTTCTTGTTCTGGAGCTATTTTTATCTGATTACAGACAGGTATAAAGAGGGTGATGTGACCTGTAATCCCCTCACAAATGCACATTTTCTTCTTCCAAGATTCAGTATCAGTCTAGACTCCTTAACAGACTGCATGAAAATTAAACATAATTTGCTCATAAATTTCTAAGAACCTGCTGCCCTTTAAAAAATATCTGTCTTTTTTTTTTAAACTATGAGAAAGCAAGAAAGAATTTACCTTTGCAATAATGCTGTCAATATATAGTTTAGTAGTAGCTGCAAGGTCAATGTCACTGTCATTTTTACAACAGTTTCTCATCTGAGCACCAAGAGACAGCTGAGCCAGCTTCAGTTCTGACATCTCAGTGTTCAATGCCAGCAGATGAGCATCAAGATCAATAATTTTTTGGGTGGTGGCAGCATTTCTATCAACATCATCTTCACTATCAATGTAAAGAAAAGAAAGGATTGCATTTGCTAATAAAAAGTTGCCCATTTTTTGTGGGATTTCCATGCACAGAATTTCTACAAAGTATAAACAACTATTTGAATATCTTTCAAAAAATGATATCTCAAACATTTTTATAACCATTCTTTTTAAATCATGAAGATAAATGATCAAATTAAGTTATTTTTTGTGAAATATTTATAATAAATTCCTCTAAAGTCAGGACAAGGTTCAACAAGAACAAATTTATAATGGTATACACAACTGACTGCCATATTCCAGTCAGCCAAGCAGAAGCAATTAGTAGTAATTTTACAACCATCTTTTTTTAAGTAAAATTTATGCTGATTCAGGATTTCATGTGTTAGATTTTGGATTTGAAAAAAGATCATGTAAAACATTTTGACTGACTGACAAATATTCTTAGAGAAATTTATTCATGGTGATATTATTTTTCATTAAATTTCCATGTAGGAAGCATCAAAACCAAAGTTAAGTAATTACTTACTTAGTCTTGCAAACAAACAGTTTTTATTAGTTTTATTCTAAAGACAGCATTGGGAAAGCATTTTTTTCCAAAACAGAAATAGAACTAACATGTGATGAACAAAAATCCAGGACTAACACCATTTATATAAATACCAAAAGGTTCCTATGCCAGATAAATCTGCCTTTTCTCATGGCTATAATTTGAGAAATAATAATCTTGTGGTATATTTTACACACAAAGCATTGATTAGATGGTATTTCACTATAAAATCACATGCAATACATCTTACAGACAACGGAAGGTAACAAAGTTCAGTTGGAGCATTGAGGTTCATGCAGTCTCAATACATATATTAAAACTGTTTATTATTTTCTCTCAATGATAAAATGACCAAGCTTAAATTAGCAAACCTACATTGGGTTAAATAGGTTAAATAATTTCACACTGATACTTTGAAGACTGCTGTCTTTGAGGTTTTCTGTTGTTTGTAGCCTTCTTAAAAGCTAAGCAATGACTCTGCCCACTTAAAAAAAAATATTGAAAGTTTTTATTCATGATGCAGTTATTCAAAAGTTTTTAGTTACAAGTGTTTCTTTAAACATAAAATACCATATTAGCAATATAAAAAAAAAACAATGCTGTAGTTTTCTTTGTGTAAGAAGATTAATCTTAGTTGAGTAATAAATGTTGATATTAGTTCCAATGTTCTACTTACCCCTTCATGGATAATTTAGCATCCACCAATTCTTGACTCAGAGTCTATTAATTTTTAATAAAAAGATTATAATAAGTAATAATAGAAATCAGAATAATGTAAAAACTAGTAATGATTGTTGGTTTCCTTTTTGTTATTTTAAATGACAGAGCTTTTAATACTGTAATGATAATTTGTTTAACAAAATCAAAATAAATGAGAAAAACTTTCATATTTTTTTAAAGTTAATTCAATCTGCAAGTATTTTATTAAATCACTCCATCCTTTTATCTATGAAATTAGGTCAGCATGTCTGTCTGTCCCCTCTCAAATTAATTCCAAGTTCTTAAGTTTTCACAAATATTAAGATTTTTAGAAAGGCAAATAAAGTTTTAAAATAAAAGAAATACAAAATATTAAATTATACAACTATAAAATTTAAGATTATAAAAATTAAAATAAATATAAAATCAAAAATGTAAATTCTGTATAGAAATCATCATTAAAATTTTAAACACAAATATTTAGAAACCTAGAGTTATAGTCATTAGCTTAAAAAATGATCAACAGAGAATAGGAGCAATCTTTGCCGCCACCCAAAATAAATAAAGTTATACACGATATAAAAAAGAAAAAAACAAAATAATTACAATTTTTAAAACAATATCCATCCTCAACAGTTATTAGGTATGTTGCCTCCATTTTTCTTTAAATTATTTTCCAACCTTGAGTTTAATATGAATCTATCATATACTTAAAAAGAAGATAAATATAAATATATAAATGTGGAAAACTGTCAATGTACGAATACAAGAAATTTACTTTACAGTGCCCATGAAAAAAAAAAACGTTTTCAGAAAAAATTCTGCAATCCATCAATTAGTTTTGCCTCTACATCAGTAAAAAGTACCTTACCTCAAAATTAGAATTCAGGAGTTGCAGTTTTTCTCTTAAATCGGATATTACAGATGTCTGATCCTTTTTCCATTGGACCTAATTTTTTAAAAAAAGTATTTGAATACAGTTAAACCATTTCTTTCTGGTCCCTCATAACAAAAGATTTTCAGCCTCTAACCATTATGTTTATATAAGAAATGCAGAATGTAAAAATACTCATTGGAAGCTTTAGTTCACATAGATTTAAGTGAAGGACCACTACAGAGGTTTTCAGCAAGTAAAAGGCTAACTCAGACAACATGAAAAATAAAAATACATCAATATTTCAACATTTTTTAAGTTTTTTTTGTACATAGTTTTTCAGTAAGTGTGCCATAGTTGACATGCATTCTAGTGAATTGAGTGCTGCTTGCTCTTTGATATACAGTTTTTAGCATTACCTGATTCAGAGCATCCTGCTTCTTTTGCTCATTCATGCCAAGGATCAGATCTGTCATCTCCTTGCTGATGATGTTGCGGACTATGAGTTCTACATCCTCTCTGGCTAGCTGGTTTTGGTTCACGCTCTGTAGCTTCAACAAAATCTCTTGGAACTGCACACTAAGTCTTTCTATTTCATAGTTGGAAATCTAGAAAGTAAAATGCACCAACTGAAAAAGCTAAATGGTGCACTCAATGTTCAAGACAGAAAAAGTAGAAACTGAATTAAGCAAGCAAATAACCTAAAGACTAGCCAGTCCCTGGTACATCCAGGTCGTCCTGAAATGTGTGTAGGCATGGAGTCCTTATTTAAGGAAAGATACAGAAGTATCAGAAAGAGTACAGAATGGATCCTCTAGAATAGTCTTTCATACTTTAAAATTTTAGAATGCATGAAAAGATTCAAAATATTAGTTTGGATTTTAGACATTCACAAGATTTTAGGCTTTCAAAGTAATTAAGGTTTAGGAGTATATGATCAGAAAGCTATCATCTTTCTACAGCTTATTGTTGGTCAGTGTTAATATTGTTAACCAGCTTAAAAATCAAGACAATAGGTATTTCTTTTCTATGGAGTTCTTATATGAGCCATAACGGCTTTTAAAAAAGTTTTTTGTTTTTTTTTTTAAGTCAAAATCTGCTTAATCCTGGATGGGAACTAAATTTAGAAAAACACTTCAGATTATAAACCATCTATATATATTTCAAACTTTTGAAGAAAAAAGAGAGAAAAACCTACTGATTCATAATACAAACTGTCTATAAAAACAGTTCACTTCTGGATGCAAGAAAAATTAAAAAACATTCATGATAGAATATCTGAATAAATTATTGAGAAAAAAACAAACAAATCAAACTAGCTCATGAAATACTGGCTCAGAATAAATAAATCATTTTGACATTTTATAAAAAATTTGTTTCATGTATTTCAGCCCTAAATTTTCCACTAATGCAGAAAGTAAATTTGGCATAAATTGCATGCTTAAAACCTATAGTTACAAAAAGAAGGGAATTATAATTACATACTGTAAAATGCCTATCTCAAACATTTTGCAATTTCAAAATTAATGACAATAATAATGATCTTTTTAAAATTTTAACCAGATAATAAATAATCAGGCTTTTTTAATGTTGCATTTGAGATAAGAAAAAAAAAATAGCACTTTTCAACCATTAATTTAGAATTATATATTTTCTTTAATTTGTAGATTTTCAAGTTGTACAAAATGCACGCCAACAATTTCTCATACCTTGGAAACCACTTATTACAAAACATCACCATTTTATTATTCATCACCACTCTTCTATACTGATACTGCATGAGACAGACCATCTATCAACATCATATCAGAGCCTTTGAACATTTCCATCAATATTGCCTCTGCAGTATCCTGGGCATGAAATAGGAAGACTGCAGCAGAACCAATGCAAGCTTCCTTGAAGAAGCACAGACAACCAGCATCCAATCTTGTTTAATGAAAAAACCGCCTTTGCTGGGCTGGACTCTGCACATATATGGATGAATCTCATTTACCATATGCCAAGTTTTCTACTTGCAATTACTGAACAGACAAAATGGTCAAAGGCAAAACGTGGCAGAAGGACGCACTAAAAATCTGCATGGAAACTGGAAACATCAATGTAAACACCTTGGAGGGAGGACCTCCAAACCCAGTGTTGTCAGCTGATCAGTGAAGCTGCAAAACCTTTTAAAAAAATAAGTGAACCGACTCAACCAAGAGACCCAAAAGTAGAGAGAAACTGACTCCCTCTCCCTCCAAGAACATCATGTCACCACTGCCTGAAAATCTGCAAATCAACACTGGGACTACTTAGTCACATGGCGACCCAACATCATACTTGGAATTAAGTGACCACCACCAGTACAACTAATTAAGAAGAATTCCTGTTAGAGAGAGATGAGCAGTCAATGAGGACAATTTACATACTTTGAAAAGAGATGAGCAGTCAATGAGGACAACTTACATACTTTGAAAAGCTTGTTGCACTATTCAACTCTTTTCTAGTGCTGGTAACCAAACAGCAAATTTAGTTAAACAAATAGGCACACCCACGCACATACCCACACACTATAGCTCAAAAAAAGAAAAGGTTAAAAAAAAAATGTCATCTATTCCACAAGCCATCGGCAGACAAGCTAAACTTTACGAGATGAGTAAATCTACCACTGTACTAATTAGCTATTAGCCTGCTTACCTGTTCAACAACAGTTCTGTTCTGGCTCAACATGGAGGAAAACAGCCCAGTGCTGCTTTTATCAACAACACCAACAAGACCTACAAAAAAGCAATGAGTTAAGCATCTAGTATTACAGCAAACTGCTTATGTTTCCTGACTTTTCTAAAAGTTTATGATATTATATTAAAAAATGTAATTAATTTTAGAAAAAAGTAGCAATTTTTTTAACCCCAAAAAACAACCACCACCCATTAATATCAGTACAAATTGAGGGAAAAAATTAACTTTGCTGAGCAATGAGTTAGTTAGTATACATTAAAATTTAAGTATAGGTAATGTAACTAAAAAGTAATTCCAAATCAATGGATATAAATTATGCAGGGAAGACAAGAGAGAATCTTAATAAGGTTTAGCACTGTTTATTTGAGTAAGAATTTACTTCCCACATGTTTTACTCTTGAGAGTGAATTCAAATAAAGTATTTAATTAAATAAAAAATAAATACTGAAGAAAGACAAAAAAAAAAAAACATGAACTGACTATACACATTAAATAAAGGTGCACAAGCACAAAAAACTCTCAGGTTTTAACAGTGAATGGAATTTGTTCCTACTTCAAGGAAATGACCAGCTTTGTGCCAGGCTTAAGTAATTGCATAATATTTCTGTTAAGCACTCATGCTCTGAGTAATGTTAGTTTTGCAGTGACAACACAATAAACAGATACTGAAGCCCAGTTATTTTTATTTTGAAATTCCCTGCCAGGCATAGGACCTACGAACACCTTGTTAAAAGTAACAGAGGTTTGGCCAATCTTTTAGTTGAGAGGAAAATGATTTGCTACATCTTTAGCCTGAGGTGTGAACACACTGCTCTAACAGATCATCTGCATTTTCCAGCTCCTCATCACAGTGTGGGCACCCAGAGTCCCAAAAAGGAACCTTCTGGAAAGCATCTTTGTTCAGAGATATCCACCCTGGTCTCTTAATAAATTAACGCACATTTCACAAATCATCATATACCATCTGTAAGTCAGGATCCAAGATGGACTAGAGAGAAGGGGTACTTAGCCTCCCAGAACCCTTCCATACTAACCTACCATAATCCCCTATTAGAAATCTTCATTTTTTGATGTAAGACAAAACTGGAATGCCCAGAAGAAAAAAAAAAAGTGGTTGGGAAGAAGAAACCATGTCAGCAAGGTAGATACAGCAAACCAAGCCCATCCACTGCAGGAATCAACAGTTCTTTAGTAGGCTAACCAACAAAGCACAGCACCATCTTGTTTCTGATCTCTTTTGCAGTAAGAGCAGGTGATGTCAGAACCCACACAACTAACTGCCATATAGACCACCATCGTGCATAATGTGATCTTTTTGATAGAAGAGTTGTGGCAGTGACCATACACGTGTGAAAGTTTAAATTTACTAAAATTTCCTTGAAATCAAAAACGTCAGTTTTTATAATCAAGAAAGAGGAGATTTTATTTGTTTCCATCATAAGCATCAACCACTTTGCTGTGATGTGTTAATGTATAAATTATGTTAATGCATTGTTGTTCAAAATCTATATATATATATATTTTTCTATATATACACACATACCACACATGCATAATCTATCCTTCCCAGTGCAAAAGCAATGTTAAATTTATCATCATTATTCTTATTTAAGAAATTCAACAGAATAATTGAAATTTTTAGTGGGTTTACCTAGAAATAGCAGTGGTAATAATAGCAGCAGCAGCAACAATGGAAACCACAGACAACATCCTCTCCTAAAAATAATTAGAAATTTGAGTTGTGCAACAATGTTACAAGGAATCTATACATGCCTTGATTTTGCAGCTTAACAATTGAACAAGATACTCTGAATTATGAATTAATAATAATACTTAAAAACTATTTATTATTAAATATCTGAATTTTTCATTCAATATATTAAGCATATCTACAAAATCTTTTCAGGAAAACTATTTGGTTGTCATAGATATTCTGTTTGTTTTGCTGTTAAATAACTAAAATAATTTTTAATAAATTAATAAAATATCAAATTTATATCAAAACCTTTTTTTTTTCTGCCTCTCTCTCTTTCTCTTTTTCTCCATTAGTTAGAAAAAAATGTTATAAATATCTGCACCTGAGTTCAAATATACACTTAGAACACGTTTGAATAAAATAATTTACACATTTTTGTTCTGATGTTTAAAGAGGCAGTTTTAATACTGGTTTTAAACAAATACTGTTCCATAGTTTGCCTGGTCTCTCCCAGAAAACCTTCACACTTCTTTCTTTTTTCAGTCAGTACATTAGAAAGGTTTGTGAGTAATCCAGTATCACTAGGACCAACAAAAGATTTTAGATTCTAATTATAACTTGTTAATTTTTTCTCTCTTCCAATTTCTAAAAACAGTACACCAACCAATCATCAAAAGCCACTGAGAAATAAATAATTTATTTATTGATATTAGCAAGACCATCATGTCTGTCATTTTTTTAATAAAAAATAGTGACATAAAAAAACAACTATACAAATACCATACAGTACACCATCTGCTCAACAAATTTGTTTGTTCTTCTTGACAGAAGAGCTATGACACATACATGCTAGGAAGGGATTAGATTTACTGAAATTCTCTTGAAATGAGTGATAAAGTCACTGTATTACAAAACAAAAATTTAGTCATGAATTATATTTCAGTGCTTTGCGTAATGACCGAGATAAAATAAAACTGATAGATAATGTAAATACACAATTTTTCATGTTCTTTTTGTATTATTAAAAAATAAATTTAAATAGAGCAACTCAAATTTAGTACAAAGCTAACAAATGAAATAGCATTGTTGATTTATTATAATTTTAAATTATTTAACTATTACTGATTTGCTACAGGTGGTATTATAATTTTAAATATGAAAGTTCAATATTATATAGCAGAATAAAATAATTTGGCAAACATGGAGCCTTTCTTCATTCATCAGTAATAAAGAACAACAGATCAACGTACCTTGAGGTGAAAAAAGTATCTAACCAGCATAATGCATAAGCCAGAGAAAAGATCTTTGTTGTGAACCAATTTTCAATAAGTGCCAGCCAGCTTTCAGACAGTTTTGTTCTCATATCTGTTAGAAATAAATGCTTTTTATTTCCAATTTAAAAGAATTCAGAGTGAAAACGTTTAATATTAATTCCATATCTTTTCCAACAAAGCATTAAAAAAACACACTGTTCACTAAACTGCCTATAAAATTTCAGCTTATAGGTTTATTTTCACCTAATAGCAAGCCTACTTTACACTGCCTGCATAATTCCACTTTTATACTAAAAAATAAGTTTTTGTGATAAAACAAACTAGTCACACACAAAAAAAATCAAACAACTGCTGGATTCTAAGTCTTCTTACTAGAAGTACATAATAAGCTTGCAGATGTCCCCTAGTCTTTATATTAAAAGGTCCATTAGACCTGTTGTTGAAAACTGAGGGTCCAAAAAACATGAGATTGTATTAGGCCAGAATACTGACAGTGTCATTTTTGCAGCTTACATCTATCTAGATATATGTTCATAATTCAGAAATGCTGCCATGTTATTAGCATTAAATTAAATCAAGTTGTACTGACTAAACAGTACCTCCATAAAGTTGTGACTAATGTGTGCAAACCAGCTAAATAGTGTGCATAAATTCAGAACTTGCATGTAGAATTTTCACATTTGTACATTCACAGAAATTTTGTAGATTAAACTGTAAAAAATTTGCATTAGTTCTTGTTATAATTAATATGGCACTTGTAAATCTCTCTTGTTGCCTTTCTAAGTAAAGAGGTTACTGGGAGCATAAAGGAATCTACACTGTAAATAACACATTTTAAGCAGCAAAATGTATTGTAGCAAGTATTTACATGTTTTATATAATTAAGTGCAAAACATTAGAAGGAAAATCAAACAGTTTTGATTTTTTTTCAAAAAGTACTGGTGTACAAGTTTGAGAAGAGAAAAAATGTACCAGAATGCATCACAGTATCGCATACAACTGTGAATAATCAGGGAAACAATACTGAGAAATATTTAATTTACCACTGAGTGTATCCTTTAGCTGTCATTTTAAATCTGATTCATGAGATTGTTAGCATTTCTCTGATCTTTATCTTTATACTAAATATAAATAATTCTTTTATCAAGATCAACAAATATTTAATGTTGAAATTATCATAGTCATCTCTTTCAGATTAAATGAAGGGATTAAGTGTTACAGCTTAACTAACCTTTGTAATCTTAGATATTCTCACCTTAAACTATTTCTAAGATGTAAATTCTAATCATCTTTTTCTTTTAATAGAAACTGTTCTTTATTTTTTATTCTAATACTTGTTATATATATATATATATATTTCATGGAGAATTATTGCCCACAATGCACATTCAATTGTAGCTTCTCCTCACTCAAAAAGCTTCATTTTTACTTGTTACAAGTGTTTCCCAGAAAACTGGAGCCAAGATGAATGAAATATTATTAGTTATTTAAATTCAAATTTCTTATTTATATTACCAATAAAAAAGGAACAAAAAGTTAGATACCTGTATGTTGGCTGCCAAAATAGTCTTTGGAGAAGTATTTCCTTTTATGCCAGATTCTGGAATTACTAGATTCTGGAATTGTTAAATAGAAGAACCGCTGCTGAAAATTTTATACTACCAAGACAAAGCGACATCAATTAAATTTACTTTTGACATAGACAACAACAAGTGTACTCTTGCCACCCTGCCCCTCCCACTAGATCCAAAGTATTTACACAAAAAAGCTTTTTGTGTGTGGAATCTGACAACTATAAAGATGGCCCTGTGAACTTAACAATCACCAATGACATGAAATCAACCAGATTATAGTAAAAGTTTCAATTTTTAAAAATGTACATAATTTATTTGATCTTCATTTTATTACTTATTTTAGAAAAAAAAAAAAAGTACAAACAATAAATTTTGATTGGTTCCAGCATTTTAATCAATAGCCATATAATTACCATGGTAAATAATATACTAATAGTGCATGATAACTACCGGCAAAAGTTGTTCATGCATATATTTATCTTTGTCAGCATCTGTGCAGTAAGACTATTTTCATAGACTAAGTCTTGTCTGATAGAAATAAACATTATTTTTTTGAAATATTAGCTATGTTAAAAACAGCATTACTAATACGTAGTACTATCTTTGTGGATGTTATTTCCTGTCGTGTTTTGTTGGGCTGAAAACCTATGGATTTTACAGGGATTCTGATTCTGATCACTGTATCTCCGCCTCATGAAAGTGATACGCACATGCACGCTAATGTTAAATACATCAGAAAGTGTTAGAATTCATAAAATGATCTTTTTAAAATTACATTAAACATGAGCCCATTTTCAATTTCAGCCCAGTAGGCAGACTAAGCTAACTAGCATAACAGGCGAAAGAAATGTCGTTGCAAATAGCTAAACATCTACCACAGGAAAAAATGACTTAATGAAGTAGTATTGCAGATCTTCTATAATGGGTCTTTAGTATCCACTGTACAACAACTGTGATAAATATCTCCAAAAAGTAAAATCGAAATCTTTGTTTAAACAGAAATTCCAACTTAGCTACATCTGCAAGCAGTCAGTGGTGCATGTAAGCAGGTGGTTACAAGTTAAATTTTGTAAAAATATTCTGCTAAACTTGTAACCACCTGCTTAAATGCACCACTGATTAAAATTTTTTTTTTCATTGTCTTTGACAATTTCTGCTGTTGTGCTAATATGGAAATTATGAGAAATGTTCAGTGCGTAAAGATTTTAATACTGGAACCAAAAGATGTAGGCATTTCTGACCATGGCGAAAGAAAAAAATCTATTATTATTATTATGTATGTAGGATCAAGATATAGGTGCAGTGAATATTTACATCAGTTCATAATTATATTTAACTGAAAAAAATGTTTTTTTTTAGAAACATACAGTGCATACTCATAAGTTAATATTGCTTTGTTAACTTTTTGTCATTTCTACAGACTTAAGTGAAAGTAGGTGCAAAGAGGTGATGCAGTACAGCTGAGATACAAAATCCATTTTAAAATAGTCCTGTTTCAGACATGCAGACCGAATATGTTAAAAATAAAAGCCAACTTGGTTTAAAGAACTGTAGTTACTATCACTCAGAACCAGTAGCTACAGTCACGTGATAAGAGAGCAAATGTCATTTAATTTGAATTTGCATGTATAAATGATCCTTTTTTTTTTGGTTTTTTAAAAAATTTCAAAGCTATTTTAAAATTAAAATTATTATTTAAAAAGTTCATTCTATCTGACTATTCAGAGCAACTCAATATTTAGGTGTACTGTGGTATTTTTCTACATTTCTTTCTTTAAAACAACAAAGACACAGAACCCTAACATTTCTTTGATACGTATTTCAAAAGGATTATTTCCTGCTCTTCAAAACAATGATCGAAGTTGAAGTTTGTCGGTTATAACCCCATGGAATTTTGGAATTAAAAATGCATCAAATTATATGTTAAACATATCACTGAAGTGGCTGAAACCTTGGATTTCTTTTTCCCCTGATCCATTAAAGAACAGTTTAGATCAGTGATTCCCAAACTAGGGGACGCACCCCTCTGGGGAGGCCTGCGAGAATTCCAGACGAGGCCTGAAGACATGAGAAAAAAAACAATTTTTAATAGCTGATGACTAGAAGATTCTAGAATTCGTCATTGAAAATTCCAATTAAAACATTATTTTGTATTATTTGACATTATTTTTTGCTAATTTGAAACTTTTTAAATAAAATAAAACAATATTAAATGTCCATATGCGTATTTTTCGATAATCAAACTGTTAAATTTATTTTAATTAAAAAAATGGAGGGGGCCATGAGGGTTTGATAAACACCAAAAGAGAGGCGTCAAAAAGATTGGGAACCACAGGTTTAGATTGAAAATATATGTATATAATGCAACACAACAGTAAAAATAAACAGAAAAATAGCACTACTTACCCAATTCTTCATCGGAGTCTGAAAAATTATTCAGATTATTTAAAGTCTTATGATCATCTGAATGCACATAGCTTCTATCTCTGCCCAGAGACCAAACACCAATGTCTGGTTTTCTAGATACAGCCCTTTTAATATCTAGATTCCACGTTTTGCAGTCTCCATAAATAAAAAAAAGAAAAGAAAGAAAATATATATTAATCAAATGACCAAAAAAGATTTCTACTCCAACAGGTGTTTTTATTTTTGAAAATCTGTTTGGGAGTGTACTGTATATACATTTTTAGGAATCTAAAAACGACGAGGAAACTGAGCAGTCATTGGCTGTCAAGTTTGCTGAGCAAGCTAAGACATTCTCTCAAAGGTTTTGGTGATGATCAGAAGTCAAAATGAGAATTAGTAAGATTCATCTTACTGATATTACCAAAACAATTTCATCCAAGTACCTCTGATTAGTCAGGTTATTAACCAGAGAATCCAGACATAATCCCTCCGTACACCATTACTACTGTGCTGCACAACTTGGGCAATAGCATAATTCCAGAGGTCCAAACTGAATCAATTTTCAGAAAAAATACCATTTACAGCCAATGGACCCTTATCCAACAATTTGAACTTTTCCACAAAATATTGTAATAATAATTACTCAATGGGAGACCAACATTGTCTGACATGCAATCCTGCATAGTTTCTGATGGTATGTCTGGACACCCAAGTCTCTCTGGCTGCCATTATCTTTTTATCATGAGAATCTGTACAAAGGAGAAGATCTCTGCAATGCCTATTTTGATGTTATCAGTCTGGAAGTAGCATGTATATCAATGTTGGCCAACCCATAGCATGCCAGGCTATTATGAGTGCCGTGTACAGAGCCATTAGATTTCATTATTTAACAGTAAACAAAATACAAAATATTTAATTGTTCAACTAGGTCGCAATGACACAGCAAGAAATCGCATAACACTGAAACCAAAGAAAGGGCAGCAGAAGCAGCATTGCTCTTGTAGCCTCAGGGCTTGAAGGTGTGACCCCATCTAATTTGATAGGTGGTCCTATAAAAGGGAATGTGCAATGCATGTGAAGAGACACTGCCAAAAGGGGAAACCACAGAAAGGACCAGACAATTCATTGCCAACCTCTCGGCTTTGACCGATGCTCATGCCAAGACTGAAAAATGATGCAGAAAAAAGATCTGGGAGCCAAACACCCTGACTTTCACCAATGCACCATCTGACCACTGCCACCATTTAGGACTGTTATACATAACTACAAAATTACTTTTTCTGTTATACAAGTTAACCTGCTGATTATATCTGTACCCTAATTTAAATTTGTATATTCTTATGCATTTGTGTATTAGCAACAATGTAACAGTATATATAAATCAACAGTCAATTATTTTATCTAACTTTTGACTCTGCAATATAAAACAGAAGATATCTGAAACTTAATCTTGAAGATTAATTAATTAGTAAACCAAAAAGCTGTTCATCTAAAAGAAACTACACAAAGTATTGTGCTATGAGAATTTAATCCAACCTGGGAAGGTCAATTTTTGTTTTCACCTAAGAAAAGCTTCAAAACCAGTTTGTATAGTTTGTGGAGCCAGTGTAGCAGTGCCTACAAATATCTCTCAAGTTCAGATTTGCAGAAAGATTACATTTCAAAGAAAAATAACCTTTCAAGGCAAGTCACTTTTCACTAAAAGATATGAAGAATCTGTCTGTACCATCAAGGCTGCTGTTAAAAGCAGCTATACCAATAATAAATTGTCAAAGAGAATTAAGCAATTTTTGCTCTCACACAGGTGATAAGAGAATTCAAAGACTGGCTAATGAACTATTACTCTCCTGTGATACTGAAATGCAGCAAATTGAAGATATGTTCACTGATGTGAGCAAACAAATTAAGTCAGCTGCATCCATTAGTCTATACATTTTATTGGCTTTGGATAAAAGTTCCAACTTTAATACTGCACAGCTTATCATTTTTTAATCATCAATGACAACTTTGATATTATTGAAAAGCTTCTGGGTTGCCTCAATTAATTAAAACTAAAGGAACAGACATTTCTAAAGAGAGTAAGCTAGACTGGTGCAAGTTGGAAAGCATTTGGACAGATGGAGTACCTGCAATGACAGGGATGTATTCTGGACCTGTGGCTTTATTGGAGAAAAAGTTATTCAAGTTTCATTGTATTATTCATCAAGAGCTGCTTTTCACAAAAGAACTGAAGTTTTCCTTTGCACTTGACCCTGTGGTTTGCTGTATCAACAGAATTTGTGCCCAATCACTGAAATGCCATAAATTTTGCAGCTTGTTTTATAATGATGCCAACATTGCAGGAAAAAAATTTTTTAGAGAAAAAACTTTGAGAAAATTTTGGAGTTTGAAGAAAAAAGTTCTCATTTTTTGGAAAAAAAAAGGGAACTCTCTAAGCATGAGAGCTTAACTATAAATGGCTATGTGACCCTGCATTTCTTACTGATATTACTAACAATCTCAATGTCCTCAATACTCATTTATAAGAGAATTGCCTTTTCCCAATTCTCTTTGATTCAATAAATCTTTTAAAGTCAAATTTAATCTTTTCCACAAATTCTCTCCACACAATCTTGAACACTTGCCATTTGAGAGAAATCCAACATGAAGGAGCAGATGCTGATTTTGGGAAATATCAAATAGCCATATTTTCCTTAATCAAATCATTTGGTACCTGTTTTTAACAACTTCAAAAAAATAAAATGGAGTCAATATCACTCTTCATCAATCCACTTGGAATCTCAAAAGGTAGTTCTGCAAACATGGAAATTTTTTAACTTAAGAATCATTCAGGTCTGCACAACAAACACAAAGAATTTACTGACTCTTCTACAAATCCAGATTTGAAAATATTTTGAAAATGTATCAAGGAACACTCTTTTCCATGTTTGCAACAGCATGCTTTTAGATTTGTCTGCTGACTTGGGACCAACATCTGAAAACAGCCATTTTTCTCCATGAATTTCATCAAAAACAAATACTACTCAAAGTAACTGGACATTTGAACGATCCCTTTTGTTGCTGTGCTTAGAACTGCAACCAAATCCAAATAATGAAAAAAATTCAAAAATCACATTAATTGTATGCATTGCTTTGTTCGTTGAGCATTTTTTGGAGTTTTCACATTTGTTTGTTTTTTCCTGGATGGGGATCGTGGAAATGAGATCCAACTATTTAGAGCAAAGCATGGCACTGCAATGTTTGTTAGACTCAGCATATGGCACAGCTGGGAAAAAAGGTTTTCTACCATGATGTATATAGTTGGCTGATGACTGCAACACTAACCTGCTTATTTCAGGATATATTATACTCACATTTTTATACCAATAAACATGCATGCATTTATAAATTCTCAATTTTACACACCATGTGATTTTCTTTTAGTCTGGAGAGTAATGTGCTATAATATGAAAACATGCTGTCCATGCATTATCTCCTACATTGGATCTTAGATCTCTGGGAACTGACAACACCTGATGGCATGCTACATTTCAGTCAGTTGCAATAATTCTGATAAAATGGACCCTAAACTCAATAAGTCTTTCTATATGCCCACTATATTTTATTATCTACAAATAATTTTACTATTAAAAATGGTAAAGATTTTAAGATATGAATTTCTCTCAATGAAGCTATGCACATCTGATTAATCATCCCCAAGAATTAAAACAAAACAAAAAAAAATCATGCCTCAACCAAAAAAGATTTATAAGTATGTTTTTTGTTCATCTCTAGAAATCAGCAAATCTACGATGCTAAATTATGAAATTTTATATCAATATCTTATAGCTTTCAGAGTTTAATCTTTTTCTTAATAATTCAGCTTAATATTATTCCTAATTCAAATAAACCATATATAAATCTTACCATTAATATTATCCAGTGTGTCCACATAATCAGCATTAATATTTTTGAGCACAGTGTAGTAGTTAACATTTTTGTCTTTATATATAGAGGAAATTTCAACATTACTGCCTGTGCGAACAGTGCTGTAGTCAACGTTACTGTCTGTGCGAACAGTGCTGTAGTCAACGTTACTGCCTGTGCGAACAGTGCTGTAGTCAACGTTACTGTCTGTGCGAACAGTGCTGTAGTCAACGTTACTGCCTGTGCGAACAGTGCTGTAGTCAACGTTACTGCCTGTGCGAACAGTGCTGTAGTCAACGTTACTGTCTGTGCGAACAGTGCTGTAGTCAACGTTACTGCCTGTGCGAACAGTGCTGTAGTCAACGTTACTGCCTGTGCGAACAGTGCTGTAGTCAACGTTACTGTCTGTGCGAACAGTGCTGTAGTCAACGTTACTGTCTGTGCGAACAGTGCTGTAGTCAACGTTACTGTCTGTGCGAACAGTGCTGTAGTCAACGTTACTGCCTGTGCGAACAGTGCTGTAGTCAACGTTACTGTCTGTGCGAACAGTGCTGTAGTCAACGCTACTGTCTGTGCGAACAGTGCTGTAGTCAACGCTACTGTCTGTGCGAACAGTGCTGTAGTCAACGCTACTGTCTGTACATCCAGTAACACTGCCAATAAAATTCTCTGAACACATGGCATTGCGGTCAACCTTCCTGTCAGCATGCATGGTGGTCTCCTGCTTGCCCTGACTGTAACTTTCAGAGAGATCATTCAGTCTTCTCCGGCACATATTAGGACTCTTCCAACTGTTCTTTTCATCAGAGGTTCTGTAACTTAAACTTTGATAAAAAATTTTAATAAGTAATATATACGAATTATAACAATTTAGAAATACAAACAGCCTTTAAATTTTCTCCCTCATTGCACAAAAAAGCTAAGGATATTAAAGATTCTCAGTGCAAAATTTTCAAAATATTACAATTATGTACATGTTTTCTTGCATGAATATTTTGGAGCCTATTCAAAATCAAATAATGTACAATTGGCTGGTTCTCACTTGTACAGCACATGCTACTGTTGCTGAAAGTAATCTATGATGAACTTCCATGGATGTATGATCAGTTGACTATGGCAGTGATATCAGACATGTGCAAAATCAAAGATATGCTTTGTAGTGGTTAAACCAGAACAGATTATTGCAATGACAGATTCTCGTAATTAGAAGCTTAAAAAACCTATTTGTGACAGCTACAACTCTATATGAACAACTGTTCTTTTTTCATTCATTACTCTTTACAAGGGGGACTACCCTGACAATAAAGTGTAGTGCTACAGTTATCCACTAGAGTGCATTATTCTGCACCTCAATGGCCCAGCACTGTAGACTTCAACAAGGAAATCCCTACTAAAACTTCATTTTTATATGTGGACAGAGAAACCCAAAAAAAAAGTGGGTGAAGATCTAGAAGAATCCAAGCCAATCACAACCAGGAACTGAAGTCATGCGTTCAACCTTGGCAGTCCAGTAGCTTAAACACTTGGACACTAGATGCCCAAACTCACATTCAGAGAACAAGTTTCCCTTCAAACTGTGTGAATTGCCTGTGTGCTAGAATATTGCTATAGACCATCCAGTGGTGTCCAGCACAACTAGATAAGCCATGTGATGTTAACTCCTCCTAATGTCCTAGTAGCAAAATTGTCTCATGATTGGTGCAGTAGAAGGTAGTGTGAAGGCATGATGAGGAATAATAGAACTGCGCTAGTCATCATCAGGAAATCTGTAACAGACAAGTGCAAGATCCTGTCAAGTCAATATTGTGATGGACTTCATCAAGAACACTGGAATTTATTCTGCCATGACTTGCCATGGTGCCAAACAAATTGTGGGATGCTCTTTGGAAAGCCTTCCATAATCACCAAGATACCCCATGATCTGCGTACTGCACTAGTGAAGGCACAGCACAGGATCTCCCAGGTCACAGCATGAGCTGCTGTCTAGATTGTACACATTAAATGGAACCCAAAATGTTATCACAGTGTCTACTTTGGGTGTTTGAACCACAAAATGTTAAGTTTTTTTTTTTTACAGGAGAGAGAAATGAAATAGTTAAATAGGATATTAAACCACATTGAATATTCTTCTAGTTACAATACTCTTAATCAATCTCTGGAATTTCTTTTTTTAACTACATTTTCAAACTGGCGCAATGAGCAAAGTACATTATGTACCTTTGAAATGCTCTCTGCAAGATCCATCTAAATCTGCTGCCTTAACTTTTCACTGTAGCCATCAGCAAAACTTCTAACCAACTACCATGTATGTAATCCATAATCTTGGTATATTTCTCAAGATTGCAGAAAACAGACTGAGAACTCACCTTTTTTAAAAACTCTTAAATAGAGCATCCTTCCATTTTAACCAGAGTTCAAAAGAAATACAATAAACATTTTAACAATGCAACAGCATCTCAACAATCCAGAACTGATCAATGTCTGTTGAGACTTCTTGTCAGCACCATTTTTTATCTAACAACTTCTCTGTTCAATTTTTAATGATTGCGCCAACATTTTCAGCTGAATTTGAATCTGGTGCATGCCCTGGCCATTGTCCAAACAAACTATATCTAAAGAAATCAAGTTCATCTTCATTAAAAAAAAAAAAAACAGAAAAACAACAATTTTGCAAGGCTAGAAGACACTCCACTGAACTCTTATTTGGAAAGATCTCAGGGACAGCATTTTTAAAATATGCATCATCTTATGTTATATGGAAAGCTATGGATTTGAAAATGCAGTAAAAAAAATCCAGAAAAATTTGTCACAATCACTGCAACACCTCTTAATCTACAACACCACCTTCACACTTTATGATCACTATTGTTTGTACGGTGGTAAACAGGACTACACTGAACAAAAAGTTACTAGAGCTGAACTCTTGATCAGTTTCTTAATGCTTCAGACCATAAGGAACAGTTATTCGTCACTGCTATTTTGAACATAACAAATAAATCTTTGAATTTCAGTTGCCTTAATAATGATGCACCTCAACCAAAACCTACTATAAATTCAGTTGTAGTCTAGTGGATTTAAAAGTAGCTTTTACATCACATCACATGACTAGCAAGCTATGAATAGGGCTAATAATGTAATCTACATATCATGATGATTATTTTCATCCTTTTTTGTTCTACTTTTGAAGAGTTTCTTACCTTTTGGAATAATCATAACCTGTTTTTGGTTCCCTAAAATAAAAAAAATTTTTTTAAAAGAGAAAGCAAAGCAAAACAAGAGTTAATAGTCAATACCAAATATTTTCAAAATCTTTATTGAAGGAAAGTATTGATTTAAGTAAATATGTTCAGATCCACTTTTAGACATTCCATCATTTTTTTTTCCAGAGAAATATGTAGCCAAAGCAATGTAGAAAAATTATACTTACGTATCAAACCATTCATTATGAAAGATGTCTGAGAGACAGTCACTTGTGTAAAGTCTTTTCACAGTTTTTTGCATAGTTTTCTTAACTTCTTTCTTTGTGCTGAAAGCATCATCATCATCATCCAGAAAATTACATGATTACCTTGTTTTCAAAATTTCATTTTTAAACATAACAGGCAATGCTTTTTTTTCTCTCTTCAGAGTTTCTACAATTTCAACCTGTCTGTTGTATCTGTTTTAAATTGGAATAATTCCTAGATTTCACACCTGTCTTTTACATTCATTAATTAACAAGTACCTGAAAATCAAAATTAAAAGCTAAACCTAATGGATAAAACATAGAAAAATGATACCAGAGGAATTATTAGGCTGTTTCTGCATTCATCTAGCATATGTTTTCATTAATTATTGATTAGAAATAATGCTAAATATCATTTTCCATAACCCAATACACAAATATCTATCCCTGAAACTGACTCTTTTTTCATCATTCGGAATTCTTTATTTTCTGTTCTAATGTTACTCTGCACCAAATTATTAGGTATCTACAGATTCCTGTTGATGATAGTCAATAAAACAAATAAATATATATAAATAAAAGATTACAAATGTCTGCCAAAGTTATTGAAACAGCTATATAACATGCTGCTCTTTCTTCAGCTTTTACACTACCTCTATTGTTATAAAATTATTGACATTTTAGAAAAAATATTGGGATTATAGCTTGTCAAAGTGAGTTTTATAACAACAATAGTGATAAAAGTACATGGGTTAAGTAAAAACTATAAACAGTAAAGTTGTTCATTCATCATTTGTTGGCAGCAGGAGAGGTTGGAGTGATGCATGATGTGATATCTGTGTACCTGCATGTAATGATTTATGAAGGGCAGCTGGTGGTCTAGTGACAAACTAGTGGACTGCCATAGTTGGGGGCCCATTGAGACCAGCTCAGTTTGGCATACCTCCCTGCTTCACCAAGTGGGCACTTCAGTCTCCTCTGATACAAGTGTAGAGGGTAACTCTTAACTGGCATCCATGTGATCATTGCTCCAGGCCCCTACCATATCCAGGTAACTCATTTGGTCAGACTGAAACACCCACACCTTCCCCCCCTTCTGACTCAGTGGGTAAATGGGTTAATAAAGCATAGTGTAACAGGGTCTTTCTTACATTTAAGGATGCTCTTAACAGCTATTTTGCACTTGTAGGCTTGTGTAAGTCATCTACTTAATCAAATGCTACCTCTGAATACTATACTAATTCTTACTTCCATTAAGTTTACACAGACATTTGTGTTTTGCTATTCATTTAAGAAAATTAATAAATAATAGACAATGCAAAATTTGCAACAACAAAAAAAAAATTAAAATTAAACAATTTTTTTTAAAAAAATAAAACATTTTCGTTAAGGGTTAACAAATCAAGAATGTTCAATACCCATTTAAATTCTATCCTTAAAACTAATTCTTAATTGTTCTTACGTTTGTTTTAAAGGGGAGAGAGAAGGCAGGCATATATAAAGTCCAACACCTTTCCCTAACCATTAGTACATCTCACAATTTTAATACAAATCGTACTAGTTTTTATAGCCTGCTGGACTGACAAAATTAGCAGCTACAAGTTTCTATTCTGAATAAATATCATTCCTCATCTTCCAGAAAATGTAATATAACGCTAAAATAGCAGAAAATTGTTTGTCTGTCTTTTTTTTTTTTTTAACAAATCCGTTTATTTGTATCAACTGTAAGTGGAAAAATAGTTATTTATATTTTACGATGGTAATAAAAATGTAGTGTGTGACAGACAGCTGTTACTGCCACCACACCAGCAGCAGTGATAAGTCCTATTTTATATTTAAAAAAAAAAACAAGCAATTTTCGAAATGCTAAGTATTTCCGTTCCGAATAATTGTTTCGGTAATGAGCCGACTTTTCCCGTCTCCACCTTCCCAATCTATAGTCAAGCCTAATAATAATAATAATAATAATCATTAGAAAACGGATTCTCTGTTGCGCGGCGGGACGTAGGTCAGTCCTGGCTGGTGGGCGACTCTCTGGTAGTGCTCGGACCCTGTAAACGGGCTGTAACAACAGGGGCTGAGTGAGTGCCCAACCGGCGAAAGGTGGAATTTCCACAAATTTACGGGAATTTTTGTTCCCGTTTATGAGGTTAATCACTGGGCAACGCCGAGAGGAAGAGTTGAGAACATACCGCAACTATAACAAGCCTGCTTTTGTTGTTGTTGTTGTCGTTAGCACCAAAGGTAGGAGTTGATTCTAACACAAAGGCCCGCACACTTCTTCATCAACAAGCCCCGCTCGCCGAATACAGTAAACAAAAGGTCTTCCTTACTTACTGCATCACATGTCAACTTCAAACAGAGCCACACATATATATATATATATAGAGAGAGAGAGAGAGAGAGAGAACGAACGGGAATTAGAGAGTTAACACCTGTAGTTTGAGGGGCACCAACAAAACTACACACCTACGAGGTACTTTCATTAATCACAGAATTCTGCGAAGACTACATCATGCCGGACTATCAGTTGACAGACTTTATAGTCGCGGTGAGCAATGCCCGAAGAACTAGGAGCCTGAACGCGGGAGACAGGGGTGACCCGAGATGCTAACTGGCGAGGAGGAGTAGGAGTGCTACTACTTACACGTTCATCGGGGTAGAACTCGACGATGACAATCGCACTGCTGCTCTGTCATCTTCTACAAAGCTCAGTCCTGATGATCTCGTCCTCATCGTTGTCGCTTCTTCTTTTTGCTTGAAGGAAAAATAAGAAATGTCCTTTCTAGTGTGGTAAACTGATAACGGGTAGCAGTCGATACATCTCGCGTAACGGCAGATGGACGAACCTCGGCTTCGCCGCCCGGACAACAGTAGCTTCTGTCCGTGGTTCTGATTGGCTGTTTTCGGTGGAGGAGTACCGGAAGTGCATCTGGGAGGCCGAGTTGCAGATCTCGTCTCCTTTCCCCCCCACTGGAAAACGAAGGCGGCTGAATACCCAGTCTATTCGATATCACCAACACAACACGGCTTAGCAGCTCACCCGTCCAAACACTTGATGGAGGGGAGGGGGGGGGTAATAAAAATAAGCTATGCGTGTTTACTCGTAACGATCAGTGGTAACAGTTATTTACAGATTTGGGAGGGACCTGTCTGTTTGCACTTCCCTGAACCCGAATTTAAAATATCCCACCCATCTTCCCTTTGGCTCTACGGCACCTCCTACACATCCTTACATTACGAGTGCTAATTAAGAAACAATCCAATTAACCCTAACCCTTCTTTTGTGTTTGCTGGAAATACGAAAAAATTCATCAGTCTATTTCCATAGCATATTTTTTGTTTGTTATGTTAACTCAACACACACACAGGGCCTTGTTCATTATTGATAATTAGTTGCTATTTTCATCTAAATATCAAGTGCGGAGTTTAAATCCTGCCGTGGTTCAGTTAAATGCTACTGCGTATTACATTCACCTACTTTTAGCAGAGGCTGTTTTGTTAACTGCTATCAAATGGGAGAAGTCGGTAGAAGCAGATTATTTCGATTATCTGCTGTTATTAACTATAAACTAACTAACGTATCAACGTTGTTTGGTATACAAAGTTTCCTCCGGACTGTGAACGAAGAAAATGTTAACCCAATTTAAAAATCAAACTGGTGAGCGAGCATTTCCCCCCTAGAGGCCTTGTATAAGTCGCAATGGTTTAATACCCAAGAACTATAATTCTAATTCTAAAATTTAATAAATACTGAGTGAATATATTGAATAATATCATCAGTTAAGCATATTTTACATGTCATTCATTGAAATGCTAGTAATATTCAGATATTTTTTTCTTTTAAAAGTTAACTGTTGTTAAATTGAATTATAATTAATCATTATAATATTAACAATTATTTATATTCTTAATACGTTTTAACTGTTCAAAAATGGAAGTAATTTTTATTGCCCGGAAAGGATAATAGACTACAACAGTCAACCAAAATTTTTTGAACAAAACAGTAAAATATACAAGGTAATAAAGGGGAAAACGTTAAGCTTTTACTTTTTCCTGAAAAAAAAAAAGGGGGGATAGAAGTGGGGGGGGATAGAAGTGGGGGGGGACTTCTGCAAAAATGTCTGTATAAAAAGGTACAACACAAGCAATCTCAGTCAGATAAAAAAAAAAAAACAGAACAAGGAGCATTGTGGGTAAAATATTGTATTTCATTCTAAATATAAACAAGTTGCTTTTTTTACATAAATTTTGATTTTCTGTTACAAATATTTTCCTGTATAAGGTCAGGTTGCTATAAAATCCATTAAATTAACAAAAACAACAAAATACATGCACAAAGTTTTGGCAGACGCCTTAACTTATTACAATTCCATGCTTTCAGTTTTCAATGACCAGTTGTTTGCTAACAAAGAACATAATGGCACCAAAGTGTATACCATATGTTTAAGCTGTATCCAATATTTTTTTCATTAGCGAAAAATATTCAACTCAATGGTGTTTTATATATCATTGGTATTTTTTATTACTTAACGCATTCTAAGGAAGGGAGAGAAATCAATAATAGATGAGGAATCAGATTGTTTTTAATTATAAAATATGAGGGTAAGTCAAAAATTATCCACACTTTCACCATAACATATCTTTAGGTTTGTCACACTGCCTTCTGCTCATGCATGCTTATAGTTGGTACTATTGTGGTCATATGATCGAAGTTTGAGCTTGATCACGCCAGTTTTCTTGCTGCTGTTACAGTGTAAGCATGGCTGCTTCGCTAGCAGTGTGCACCAAGAACGAACAAAGAGCAGTGATCTGATTTCTCTGGTCGGAAGGTGTGTCAGGGGCTGAAATTCATCGGAGGGTTTTAACACAATATGGTGACAGTGCACTACTGCGTAGAAGTGTGTATGAGTGGATCGAGAAGTTTAAAAGTGGCCGAACAAGCATGACACACGAAGAAGGAGCAGGACGCCCGTCAACCTCTACCACTGATGAAAAGATTCAGCAAGCTCGAGAGATGGTAGTGGTGAACCGGTGAGTTATCATCGATGAGGTAGCATGTTCTCTGCAGATTAGTCATGGTTCTGCCTATCAAATCATCCACGACGAGCTCGGCTTCCATAAAGTCTATGTGAGATGGGTGCCAGCGGATAATTTTTGACTTTCCTTTGTATATTGTGGTTAAGAAAGATATACACACATACAAACAAAAAAACAATTGATGGAAGTAAACATAAAAAACACATTTATTCTGGAACAGTAGATAATACTTGCAAAATATGAGTGGGTTATCCTGTCTATGAGATTACAGGAACACTATTGTAGAGACTGGTCAAGGATAGTCTACACCTTGGCAGATATGCAATGCCCTAACTTTCTTTCTTTCCCCTGGAAATAATAGAAACTGCTCAGTTCCTTGACAGACTACCAGCAGTGGCCCAAATTGTACTTCTCACCATGTCAAACAGACCACATTGTCATGGCTTACAGATGATTTAAAAAAACTGTGCTGGATGAAGCTGAAGCCATACCCATGCATGACTACTGTCTGAAAAAAAAACCTGGACTCATCAAAGTGTCCCAAAAGGCAAGAGAAGGTAATAGTGTCTGCACTGCCCATTACACCTACTACTGAGTAGATTATGTCTTGCTACTTATCCACCGTGCCTCAGACATCATCTCATGGTTCTTGTGAGCACCTGCACATGTTCTAATGCATTTTCGGTTGATTGTCACGGCTCATTTTCCATGGTCTTTTTGACAGAAAAGAGTATCTGTTCCAATGGCTTTGGGCCTTCAGGATGCAAATGAATGAGTGCCTTACAGGATTCCAAGCTGGATAATCACCCTGCTAATAGTCAAGAAATTTCCTGCTAGATTCTAGTAATGTCCCATTGCCCAACTATGCACCACTTTTGAAAATTTAACAGTTTCCATGAATCTCCTGGTTTTGGTGTGGCTGCCTGCAGACTGAAGCTTCCTCTGGCCTCTCCTATAGTCTGCTATTGTGCCTGGAATGGCTTCGACTTGTATCTTCTTATTTACTTGTGTCAAGTCTCTGTGTATATATGTATATTTGATTAAATTTCTCAATAAATATGAACTTTAAAAACAAAAGGGAACTATGAAAGAACTGAGTTGGTTATGATGATAAAATATATTGAGTATTCTTTAAAAGTACATAAATAAAATAAAATTTTAATAATAATAGAACTATTCACACATTTTAATTTCATTTTGCTTTTGTTTCTCATCAACCAGCCTTTAAAACATTGCCAAAAATATCAATACTATGAGAAAACAGTATACATTTTATGTGGACATACTGAGATGACAAAATTGGTAGATGAACCAGAAAAATTTAGATTTTCAAAAAATATCTATCCAGATATTTTTGGTGGGTAGATAATTTTCTCCACTCTGGAGATTTTGCACACAATAATACTTCCTGCCTCCCTATATTTGTGAATATAATATTGAGAGGAAGATTTTAAAATGCATGTACAACCCCTTTTACTAAATAGAATATTTTTTAAAAATATTTTAAAGTTTCTGTATAAATTACCTAGCTTTGTATATCAATTCAGGAAGATACTAAACAATTACTACACAAATTTCTAAATATCTAGTCAACAGTGCTTTTAATTTAACTTGTAATAGTAATTTTGATATGCTGTTAAATCTCTTTTTTTTAAAAAAAAGCATGTTTTCTTTAACAGAAAAATTTTTGAATAATTTATCATGCCATCTATGACCTCTAGTAGTAGTAGTAGTATGCATGTGCAGCGTCTTTCCTCCGCCCCACAACCAAGTAAGCACCTACATCACCTTGTCTCGTCCCAGTTCACTGCAGTCGTTTACCATATGCCAAAATAACCCAAAACGGGTAAGACCAACCCAATGAGTGAAAGTGACAGTGCCAAAGTAGTAGTGACTTTAACACAAAAAGTGGAAGTGCTGGGTAAACTAGACTCAGGCTTAGGTGCATCAGCTGTGGGTAGGCTCTCTGGCATCATTAGTCAGTCAACAGTGCCCTCTATTAAGATAAAGTAAAAGAAATTCATGATAGTGTTTCTATCAGTGACTTTAAAAGTGCAAAAGTGGCTCAAGTTGTGAGGGAGAAAGCTATCTTAAAAATGAAATGGGCTTTAGCCTGTGGACTGAAAATATGAGCCAAAAGAATGTGCCCATTAACCAAGCAGTCATGTGGAACAAGACCACGAACCGTCACAAGGTTTTCCAAGAGAAAACCAGTGGTGATGGGACAAACAAATCTACTTATACTGCAAGGAAGGGCTGGTTTGATAACTTTAAGCATCGTTTTTCACTTCACAATGTGAAACTCAGAGGAAAGACAGCACCAGCTGACAACAAGATAGCACACACCTACCCCGAAGAAAGTTATGTATTTGTTAGGATATGTATGTGTATTGTTCAGATTTTCCTGCATTACATAGTGCATGAAGGTGTTTATTCATGGTTTTTAGTGCAATATTTAAGGCCAGAAAGTTTCTTGGATACATGTGCAAGGGTCGTGGTGCTATCTGCAAAATTTGCTATTCACAACCATTTCTGGAATGGATTTCTTGTGGATAACGAGGTGTGGGTGTATACAAAAGCACATTGCCCATTAACTTTTTAAAATACTGTCAATTATTTCATCTAAATCTTTTGTTATTTTAGCCGGGTCTACTTACATGTTCCTTTTTTCTTTAATTTCATCAGCTATTCTTAGACTAATCTACTAAATAATGTAAATCAAAATGTCAAAATCTAACACCTTACATCATTTATCGTTGTTAGCACAACCAAATAGTTTAGTATCATCTAAAAATTTCATAATAATGTTAGAGGTTCCAGTATTGATATAATCTATGTACACTGCAAAAAAGAGTAGGCCCAAGAATTGAACATGTGCTACCTGGAAGGTGACATTTACAAAT
Source organism: Nautilus pompilius (assembly GCA_018389105.1). Classification (NCBI taxonomy): domain Eukaryota; kingdom Metazoa; phylum Mollusca; class Cephalopoda; order Nautilida; family Nautilidae; genus Nautilus; species Nautilus pompilius. The sequence continues at coordinate 2,580,853 of JACATO010002204.1, read as the reverse complement.
CAAATCAACACCACCTCTCTGAACTCTGCAGTGTAAAGAGTCATTAATCCAAGGTTACTGGTTCCACCAAAACATTTACACTTCTCAAACAGAAATGTATGCAGAACCATATAAAATGGTTTATATCAAGATGGATCCAAGTTACTCATGACATTTTTAAGAAAATCCAGAAAATTATTAGGCATTATTTTCCAGAAATTGAACCTTTTTAAAAAAAACTATTCTTTATCAGGCTGTTTTCATTTAAATAAATAGCATGTATGAATTAAAAAGAATTATTTCTACATCTTACACTACTAGCATTACTGTAATGGCATCAGCCTGCATTCCATCTGAATGCTGTCCCTAGTAAGCAGCAGAAATTTTGAGCATTTCTTGGATGCTGGTTATCTTCTCCCTTGGTTTGCCAATGGCTTTTCCGTTTTCAGTTTCTATTTTATCAATTTTTTCCCATGCGATAAAGTCCACTGTCTGCGTACCTGGAAGATTAAAAGTGCATAACTTATGTCCAGAAATTGTAAGCAACTACCACATGCAAAATAGATTAACGTGCAGTTTATCTGATTTTTAACTTTGTAGACAGCGGCCATTAATGGAATTGCTAAAACTATGAAGTTACAAAGAGAAGAATTGTAATACAAATATAAATGAAAGAAAAACAGTAAACTTACAAATGTTCTCCACAGCATCTAGTTGGCTCATTAAGTTGTTTGTTTGTTTTTTTTTTTATAAATAGCTAAACTATAAAAACAAAAATAAACTGAAATTCATCTTCGTATTTTCAAAATAAAGAAAATGTTTAACAACTTGAGATATGGACTTGTAGAAATACTTTAAGAAATGTACATAATATCTTCGAATTTATGGCCAATGAAATAAATATATTTTTTAAAAACTGATGAAAAATCTTTTTTTTTTTCATTTACATTTTAATTTAAACTGATTTAAGAAAACAAAAAATTTTTGGAGCTACACAGTCTCTAGAATTTAGGCTGAATTATAAAAGTGGAGTAAGTGAATAAGATTATCAAGAGTAAGTATATTTTTAAAGTTCTATGGAATACTTAAAATAAAAAAAAATCATTCCAGAATAGGACTTTAAATGAAATCGACCAGCTAAAAAACAAGAGAGTAAAGTGAAATACTTATTATTATTATTAGTTTTAGTTTAATTACTATTTGGGTGGGAAATTCTAAAATTACATCAAACTAGGATAAAGATATTAACATTAGGTGAAATTGAGATGCTATATACAGAATGAATTTACATTACTTTCACTTGTCCTAAAACTAGTTTTGGTTTTTCTTTAAAATAAAAGTCAGATAACAGTTAAAAGAACTGTAAAACAAAGGCAAATTTACATATATTCAACATTTACCTCTCTTTCTAAGTAGCTCCAAGATCTCACTTTTTCCAGGCTTTGCCATATCCAAAATGCCAGTTTTGAGATCTTGTAAGACTAATTTTCCAGTTTCAAATGCATTACCCATTGTTGTGAGGATTACTCCAGCAGGTCCTTGGCTTACCCATCCACTACAATATAATCCTGTCACAACAAACAGATATGGTTTAGCTCTCCCTTCTTAAACAAGTTTTTTTTTTTTAAAGGCAACAATAAAACAATCAACTGGGTACAAACAACATCCAGCATCTTAAAATAAAGCAATACCATCATAAAGCTACCCAGATTTGCCTTGTCAAATTGATCCATTGCATCTAATGTCTAAGCTTGCCTCATAAACTGGACTTGTTTTTCATTAGCATTTCATGTGCATTAAGAACAAAAACAAAACAAGTTGCCATTTTTTGTTTCTTTTTAGGTTGATGCTGCAGTATTTTTTTTTTAAATTAACCAACATTTTTTCTTTCTAAAATTTAATTTAAACCATGTGTATCATCAAAACATGACAAAAGGTGCTACATTTTTTTTAAAAAAATCAAAACACTGCAAACATAGCATTTTATCCTTTAAATGATTCAGGAGAGTTGCACAGCTTTACAGAGACAGACCACAATGCTAACCCACTCTTTTATAGAGTGAATAATTACAAAATGCAAATTATTTTACCCTTTTTTCACTTTAAGCCTACAACTGATAGGCATCCATTTCTTTTAAGGACAGATCTGGTCAGGCCATTTCATTAACTATCTCTACAGATTTTCACTTCATGATAGATTCTGAATCTGCGACTACTTTGAAACCCTTTATTTGTACAGTTAAACGACGGGCTGGAAATAAGTAAGGGGATGCTGATTTATTTACTTTTTTGAAGGCTTACCATTAATTCTCCAGCTTTTAAACTTCAACAAAATGCTATGACTCCTCATAATAGGGGTCTATGAAATATTAGAAAACCACCCAGTTTTTAGAATAGTACCTACAACTTTTAGGGGTGGGTGGGTATTGTTTTTCTTAAAAGCAAAATAAACTTTTATGCTTTTTAAAAAAAAAAAATCTTACAATTATTAAGATGTCTGTTGATCTAAGAACTCCAAGTTATGAGGAGGATGGAAAATGGAGCCTTATTGATTGACATAGCGGACTACTGGCTGGAAAGATGCCAGTGGGAACTGAATGACCTAATTCCAGGCAGTAAGTGTTGCATGCATAATATATTGCAGATTTCTGTCTGTTTTTTTTCTTTTACAGTTTTTAAATAACCATGTAAAAATTATTTTTAAGAAGACAGAAACCCTCACACACAAAAAGACTGACTGAAGCAATGAGAGGAGAAGGGCTAAACCATAGATGTTTAATATCTCTGGCCAACCCTGTCATGCAAAAAAACATTCCTGCTATCTTTAGCCAATAAGGGTTGTCTTAAATGTTGATGTGACTGTGCATTGTAAAAAACAATCTTACCAATATTAATTTTTGAAGAATTATTTTTGAGGATATTTACTTTTCTTCAAGTTCATAAATATATAAGCAAAATCTAATTTTTTTTTATCTTAAGGGTTTGTAACATTGAAATTGGCCATTAGATCATGGATGCTGCTGTCAGTTGCTAGGCAGCAGATGCCATAGTCACAAGTTCAAAGCATGGAGTAATATATGATAACACAAATTCTTTCCACTGTACTATTAATAATAATAATAATAATAATAATGTGGTACTGTTTTGTATAACTTGTGTAAACATAAACCAAACCATATCTATTTACAAGTTTTCAAGAATAGACATTTTAATAAGAAATAAACAATCTTTATAAAATATCTATTTAACATTAGTAATAGTACAATTATAAAATCATAAATTATTGAAGTAAATAAATAAATAATGTAAAAACTTAAACATTTTCTTTGTTTCCAAACAAAATTTCTTCTATCATTTTTTTAAGTACACATCATTTCAGTGATACAATAATAAAATCTTTGATTTTAACAAAATTATTTGTAAATTAAAACAGCTAAACATAAATCAAAGAGCTATATGATTGTTTACACTCTCTCTCACCTTGCTTATCCTTTACTCGTCCATTCTCATTCAGTATGACACCTTTATCATCATCAAATGGAAGTGTAACATCAAGGGAAACACTTTTGTAGCCAATACTCTTTAGCACCTGCTCACAAAAGAAATATCTCCTCTAAATAACTAAATATGTTAACATATAAGCATACCTGTTATGGCTACTACACCATTACCAAAAAAAACCTTTTCACTATAGCTTAGTATTGTAATACCACATCTTTAATGTACTCAGAATAAGATTACTCAACATTAGCGAATAATATTTTTTAATGCTTTTTATAAAAAAGTAGTAATTAATCTTATCTGATTTCATGTTTTAGTAAAATGCCCAAGAAAACATAAACTTGGCAATTTCAATAAAAAAGAGTGTATGTGATTTTAATTCTAAAGTTCTCTCTCTCTCTCTCTACATAATGGATAATTACAGTATCCTATATATTTCTTATGATGATTGAATCAGTCTAGGTCCATAGTAACTTTGACATAGAAAATTGAAACAAACTGCTTGTTGCACTTGTATCTTTCATTCATAGAAATCAGTAGCCACCAGCAAAGAAAAAAATGAACAAGAAAAACTTTTGCTTGTTACATTATTGCATCTTTCAAAAGTAGAAATAATTCAGTCAGCAAGCCTGTTTTCAGTTAGAAGGGAGATAACTATTCACACTATTTATGTTGCTAGAGTTTGTCAATTTGCTCACTAGATTTTGTTAAGACATTTAAAAGTGATTACAAACTGTCAAGTTAGGACTTTGCAAACAGTAAAATGAATTAACACAAACAAGTGACTTTTTGTTGTTCTTTTTGAGTTTTCCATCTATGAATTCAAAAAACAAGTTTGCTTTGTAAAGTTGCTGAGCTTGAACACTAAAAATTTAATGCACAAATATTCTTGTCATAACTATTTCAAAAGTAGAGTTATCAGCAATATTTTTGATATAGACACCTATAAACTGACTATAATTTCATCCCTTGCATCAATTAAACAGCTGCACCACACCTTTAAACTTCAGTTTGTGATGTTTTAGCAAAAGGGGGCAGCCAATAGACAAACAGTTAGACTGCTGGACCAAAGAGCCCAACTCTGATTCCAATTTGAAGTGACCTCAGTTTAATATATGTCCCCTAAGCATGATTTTGTGGGTTTCCTCCAGTCACTCCTGTTTCCTTCCACATTTAAAAACTAAAAGCTCTAGTAGGGATTTCTGTGGGTGTTCCATGTTTACTTGTTGCTGGGATACCAGCCTCTTCTATAGAGACATTCTGCCAGGGATCCATGTCCAATGCACAGTATTATAAAACAACAGCATATTTCAGCAGAAGGCCAACAAATTATTTAAAGTGGCTGTGTAAAAATAATTCTGGTTTTTATCTGCCTGTAATTTAGAAAACCTTTGCAGAATGCACCACTAGAAATTCACAATGTCACTTACTGCTTCCAAATGCTTAGCTCTTAAATCAATATTAAGTAAAAAAGACAATACAGAAGTTATTAGACTAAAAAAAAAAAAGTTTGCCAAAATAAAATATGGCAGCAAAAGAATTAATCATGGATCTACTTTTGAATTATCAGCTCGTAGCTAATTGTGAGCTTTCATAGTGTCACATGCTGGGAAGTTTTTTTTTTAAATCATCAGTAGATAGAAACTAGATTCTATTAGACTACATACGCAGCTACTGTGATCATCAGAGGGATGAGTAAAATTGGCGCACAACTTTGTACTCTGAATAAAAATAATATATGCCTGTGAAAATTTGTCTATACATCTAAAAAAGTGGAATTTACAGCTGTATATTTTTTAAAAAGTTTTCTTTTTTTAAGTAACACATTCGATTTAAACTATTAAATATTTAAAAAATTATAATATGAAATTTAAAACATACAAGTCCACAGTGAATTTCTTCTATATCATCTGTAGAAACAGCTTTCTGTGACAATAGGTCTGGTCCCTGTAAAACAAAAACAAAGCTAGCAATATAATCTCTTGTCACTTAAACTGACAATACCAAGTACATACATTTAAAAAAAAAGGTGAGTACTATATAAAAAACATTCATTAATTTTCATACTACCTCAGTCAATGCACCATGGCACATTATTTGAAAAAAGCATTTTTCAATCTTGGCCAGGTCCAGTGCTGCCATGGCTACATGTTGGACCTTGAGCTTTATAGTGGACTTTTCCTACAATATATGAAGTTCTTTCTAAACATAATCGTAAAAAATGAAAACACATTGATGCAACATGGCCGCATACTCCAAACTCTATTCTAATATTCTAGTGCTGAACTCTTAAACTATCGAACCACTGAGATGTTCACAAAAGGTGGGGCACGTAAGCCACCTTTGTACCAGGATATCATGAATATGGTGTTGTCTCTGTTTTGTGTTTGATACAGGAATTTATTCAGAAGTCATTCCACTTGTGTGGCATTGACTGTAATGTTGTGCATGTTCCATGTGAGGATTTGCACAAGCACCTGCTGGAATTGATTCAGGCCAATGAAAATGCTGAGGTCGAGATGGGATTGAGGAAAATAAAGAGTCTGAAGCAGATTCGGATCCCAAGATTCTGCTGGTCAAAGGTGGGTTTGCAGCAGTTGATTCCGAATAGTAGTAGTAGTAAATAAATACTCATTGGTTTCTGTGAGAAAGTATGTCCACTGTATTTAATCAACTTTTTCCTAATGTCATAATGTGTCTTTCTATAATAATTGTTGATCTAAAGACTGCTGTTTCAGACTAAGCTATCACAACTTTCTTTCCAAGAGACTCTCCAGTGCGGGAAATATATCCAATATTCTGCTAATTTTTAAAGAATCTATACCCCTCAGTTGATGCAGTGTGTTAAACTAAGTGGTGCACTATTTGAGAAAAAACAGCTAGTGCACCATGGCACATTGACTGAGATAATACGAAATACCTTTCAGTTTGTTTTAATTTTAATTCCTCCTCTTTTTGGGTGCCATTTTAAAAATAGAACTGTCCCGATCAGCCACAACTTTTGAGACAAATTCAACTGATCAAAAGAAACAGGCTGTCGAGTAAAGTCCAACTCCTGTTTGGCAAGTTACACTTACACTCAAATGTAATACGAGTTTTACCTGGGCATTTATAAATTTACATCTTGGCGGTGCAGAAAAAATGAGCAACAAAACTATCAAAAATGCATGTTATAAATATGATATAATTTCTAATAGGAAATTTTCACAATTTATTCAAAAACATTTTAAAAAATACAAGCTGCCCCTTGGTTTCTATCAGTATTCATCTACCTAATTAAAAAAAATTCCATTAAATTATATCAGAACATAATTCATAACACAAAAGACAACTTTAATTGTGGACTCACCAAAAATATATCCCAAGTTTCATATATAATCAATTTATTAATACATGTATTTACATGTATATTAGCATATACCTGTTAAGAAATACAATATGTAAATGACATAACATGTTAAAATAAGTTTATACTGAAACCTTGATTATACAAGACTATTTTTTATTCTCCTTTTCATTTTCATTGATAAGTTCAGTCTAATGGTTGAAATGCTGACTTTTGCAAAGAAATTTTTTCTCTTTCTTCCTCAGCCTTTTGAATCATAGCCAGATGATTTCATTCTGTAAATAGTTGTTCATACATTAGCTCATTTTCTGTTGACAGTAACCAACTTTACAAAGGAAAATAATGGATGATAACCCTATTTCATTTGGAACCTCATTTTTTGGTGCCATTTTCATCTGCCAAACAAAGCACGAGCAGTCATCAATAAAAAGAACTATTAACATTTATATAAAACTATAGTATGAACTAATATTTATTAAATTAGTAATAAGAAATGATATTGGATGAACAAACTAACATCATACTTTTAGTATTAACTAAATTGAACACTCAGAGAAACAGCTTGCTGAATCCATATTTACATCAAAAGCTCAAAGTGATAACATCATCCAACTAATTGTTTATGTTATGATACATGGTTCATTAGATTTTTTGTTGGTTTTTTTCCCCTAGAATAATGCATTTTAGTTATCAGTAGTGTTGAAAAATTAAATATCAGTATTTTCACATGAGTGACCCATAATTTTGAAAGCCAGTGTTTTTTTTGTTTTTTTTAAAGTGGAGTATCACAAGGCAAAATTTTTTAACCTTAGTATCAAATGAGCTCACTAATCTCTCTCTTACCTCTAGTTTGTTTATAGCAAACTTGATAGACTCCACTGATCCAATTTTGGAGTTTGCACAAAATTCCAGAGGACTTCGTAAAAACTTCAAGTACCATTCTCGTTTAGCATCAGACCAAATTTTAAGATCTTTTTCCTTGGGTTCCATTGCAGTTTTGTACATAAGGTCTGAGAGCCTTTTTCTTGGTCTTTGGAAAGCTATAAGAAACACAGAAAAAAGTCAGCTGCAGGCTGTAGATAACACATGGTAAGGGGTGGCTGGGACCATGCTTGACACAAAAACAGTAAAATCTGCTGTACTATAGGATGCCTGTTATGCTCTCCCCTACCCCAAGCTCATGCTTAATAACAAAAACTTTATTTAAAGTTTTTAAAAAATGAAAAATATTTTTATTTTCACAGTACAGAAAATTTAGAACTGATTAGAAGTGCTAAACTGAACAACATCATGAAAGCATCTGACATCTGTCCCTGAGCTAACATTAAATCCTCCAGACAGAGCTGAAAACTTGTACCCAATGTTGATCAGTGATGAGAAACTTTGGTACATCAGTTCATATCAATAACCTACCCACTCCTCTCTTGGTAAACACCTTTTCCTAAAACTAAGTTTTAATAGTGTATTCTATAACTACCTCGATAAGAGATCACCTTTTTATAAAGACCACCTCTGTTTGGGATCAGGGGCATTCTTTATTGAAAGGACTACTGTGATATATAAATAAAATATGAAATGAGCTGACAATATTTGATGAGACACGATGGCAAGATTCCCAGTCTTTCAAGCAGTAAGTGCAATGACAATTCTTGTTAGAATTTATGTCTTCCATAGAATCTACAAGTAACAGTAGTAACTTTTAATGTGTTGTGATCTCTAGTTTAAGTATCTAAGTAGTACATGGTTAACATAAATTAATATGATGTTTGGCATAATCACAGATGTAGCTGCCTGTAATGAATTGGTATCAAAAATTTTTTCAGGCTTGAAAAAAGGCATTAGACATATTTTTTGTGTGAATCATATACTTGTACTACTTGTAATCAGCCATACATTATAAATCAGATCAGACTAAAATATTAATTTTATATTAACATTCTGGTCATAAAGACTTGAAATATCTTGCCAAAGTGATGGATATTAAATTGTTAAATGTGTCAAGGGTTTTAAAAATCTGCTTGATGCCCATTTTAAGGAAACAGAGAACCCTTTTATATGTTATGAAACTTCCTGTCCCTTTGATTATGTACATAGAGAAAAGCAATATAGGTACTATGTATGTTTTTGTATAATACTAACCTGGCCAGTCAATGTTAATCTGATGTAATAGTTTTTTTAATATTATGTCACTGTTTAGTTCCTGTTTTGAGCAGGATGAGAATATTATCTTCTCTTCTGCTGAGGGAGGTAGCATCTTGATAAATCCCACAAAAGCAGAGGGGCAAGAGGAATCGAAGAGTTGGACGGACCCTTAAATTAGTGAAAGCAACCCCCATGTTCAAGTAAGGCTGTATGTTTATAAAATAAATGAAATCTACATATCTGCTGTCCCCAGCAAACTTTCTAACATTTTTCTTGGTTAATAAATGTTTACAATTTTTTTGGTTTATTTTAAAAGTTTGCTGATTTGCATAAATCTCTAACCCTCCCAGACGCACACAAAAATAATAAACTAATAAGATTTATACTTGTTCTTCCTTAGTTGAATCTTCTGTGTGATGTCATTTCAGCCCTTTCCTCATTGAAACAAACTGTTGTTATACACAAACTAAATATAAACATTTTATTGTTTAGCTGAATGAGTGTATAGATGTCCAGTATATAAAGTGAAATCTCTTTATTTTAATTTTATTTATTTATTTTACAATTTCTAAACAAAAATCTACTGTACATGATAAAACAATGCTACATTTTCTCTCATATAGAATGTTAAAAATAGCCATATTTTATATACATGAATTTAAGCATGTGATCTGAGCTAAAATGATTTTAATTTTTCAATGTAGGAACTCATGACAGAGACTCCTAGCAATCAACATGATTTGAAAAATTACTGATAGCTATAATTTTACTAAACAATTTCCTCACAATTTGTTTTCTAAAAGAATTAATTTTATGCTAGCTGACAATTTGTTTTCTAAAAGAATTAATTTTATGCTAGCTGACAATTTGTTTTCTAAAAGAATTAATTTTATGCTAGCTGACCTTTTCACAGCTTGAACATTATAAACATGTTTTAACTTCTCTCTCCTCCTAAATAAATCTTTAAGAGGGAGTTGTTACAAATGCACAAATTGAAAGTCTGCTTGAAGAAACTTACTTTCAATAACAGTAACAAGATCTTTAAAATCATTTGGATTGAACACAGGTCTGCATTCGGGAAGTTTAATCATCTCCCTTAATTCTTTGATGGTAAAAGCAACTTGTAAAGGGCCTCGCCTGCCAACCAGATGTACCGTCTTTATTCTGCTTCGTGATAAAGCATCCAGAGCATGCTGCGATATATCTGTTTTCTTGAGAAGAGAGGATGGGGAAATCAAATTGCATGAACATACGTGGTTGTGGTTCAAATAATTTTGAAAATGCAAATTTTTTTAAAATCCCTATTTCTTATGTATGACATCTAAACTAGAGCATTTCTATCCCTTTGTTTGATTTGTATCATCAACCTCCAGTCTGCAGTTCAAATTTTCTTTTGAATTTCATTTTCTGTTTGCTTGTGGAGTACAAAAAGAAAGAAAAAAATAACTTCCAACACTCAGGTCTGAATTCCCAGCTGCTTCGGAGTATGGTCTTCTGTTCTTTGTATGTATAAAATAAGATATTGAATGCATCAAAAGAATAAGTTTTATCGTACTATATTGTTAAGGCTTAGAAAAGAAAAACTAGATTAATTTCCTATCTTCTATTCGTACTGTATATTATTGAACAGAATAACAAAAAGGGTAGACAATAGTTGCAATTCCCTAGATTCTAAACGACAGAATTTATGACTAAGGGATAAGTTTTCAACACAAAAGCCATATATTATTTAACACATACATAACCAGGTGGTGAATATCAGAATCCCACACTTAAGATCTATTCATATATCTATAAAGTAGTACAAACTTTAATGCAATGTTAATACATTAGAAACTAGCTGCAAGAAAATCCATCAAAACAGCTGATGAGGCTTTTGTCAAAGATACAAAAAGGAATTTACATAAATAGATTTTTTTAAAAATATTACATTAACCCATTTTGTTCATGACATAGCTAAAAGTACTAGATACAAAATACTTACAAGATTTGTAAAATATTTTAGTGAATGTGTGCATGTGTGTGCTTAAATATAGTATTTGTACTGAGCAACAATACAGAAATTAAATCTATCTACCAGAATCTAATAGTCTGCTAACTTTTACAAGAGAAAATGGTTAACTCTATTGGAAATCAGAATTAAATAGCTTAATCTTAATTTTAGGGTCTTAGCTGTAACTCTCCTTAACCCTCTGTATGTAATCTAGGTTGCATTTGCATCCCACTTCAAATCTGTATTACCAAGCACAGGTTGAGACACAGAGGCTGAGACACACACAGTACCTTCTTCAGTAATGAATCTTTTGTAATGACAAATCTGCATATCAACCCATATATTTAGCATTATGAGTGGGTTAACTAAATATATATAGCCAGTTCAACAAAAATACTAACTAGTGCTTCTATGCTAAGGTACAAATACACCCAAAATGATATAAGGAAAATAAAAACTAACATGCTATGTGAAGAGTTAAATAAGTTAGATTAATAAAACAACAAACAAACATTTTTGGAAAGTTGGAACTTACTTTCAGGTGGTCTACTGATGTCAGAAGTATGCGTGCAACATCTAAAGCAACATTTCCATGTCCAAGTACAACAGCAGTTTCTACATCCATATTCACTTGTAACTGTATCAGATTTATAAAAAAAAAATAAACAACTATGCACCTCTACATACAAACTTATCAAAAATCTTAAAAGTTGTTTGAAGTAGCCTGTTTTGACTGTCCATACAAGCTGACTATCCAATAACCTTTTCCAAAACCATTTTAAAAAATGTTTAATATAAAATTTGATATGATTTTCTGCTATTAGCCAATAATTCAAGCTTATATATAGGTATATATTATAGCACAATTTATTAAAATTATTGATTGAGTTCTTCAAAAATTTTAATATTACCTGTTGAAAATGTTATATACATTTTAATCTGAGTTATCTCTCTTACACTGAGCAGCTTTCTAGTTTCACAATTTTCTGCATTTCTTTAATAAAATATTTAACAAATCCTCTGTTTTGTCTAGTCAATAACAAGACTGTTTCAGAAAATATCATAAAAAATAATGAGATCACCTGTGTCTCACATAAAAAACATGCAAATGCAGAACATCACAATATAGAGTATTCTAACAAAACTGGAGCAAGTCAGCCCATAAAACTTTGTTGGCTTTATTTGCATTGCATTGTAGGAATGTTAAGTGGCAAATAAAGACGTTCATCATTATTGTTTTAATTAAACAATTTGTTTATACTTACATTAATTTAATCATAGCACTTGGTCATTTTTTAAAAAAACTTTTTAGTTTTAATCTAATAAAAGCAACAATATACTGGTTAAATAGTCAGTCATCTTTCTTAGTACTCACATCTTTATCTGTAGGAAGTCCACTGTACCAACCAACAAAAGCCCGGGCTGACAATACATTTTGAAGATCCTTGAAAATAAAAGTTACAAATTTTCAGATATGTGCAGTAAATATGAATTTACAGCCAGGTGATTAATACATCATTTGGGATGTCAAATTTAAACATATTGCAGACCTTAAATGATCTGTTTTCTTTTTCTAAAAAAGAGATTGAGTATAAATACTACTGAAACTTTTACTTTAATTTTCTTTATATCATTAACATTGGCATCAAATTTTATTGCAATTTTTGTTCCAAACCGACAACTTAGCAAACAAATTTAAAATTTAGTTCTAAATTTATTCTACTATGAATAAATGTTTATATCCTTCCGATTTGAAAAACTATAATAATAATAATGACTTATACAAAAAATTCTTTTAGCACAATACAAAAATTATTTATTTCAAAAGTAATTTTATTATTACAAAACTCCCTGCTAGAAGTGAAAAAAAAAGAGCTATACTTCGTAGGCGAAGTTTTTCTTCCTTCTTTCACAAAATATAAGCAGTTGCTGTACATGCATGATGATGTTCCATTAGATTTTTCTACAACACATTTGGCAAACCTGCGAATCAAGGACAAAACCAAAACTCCATCTTATTATTAATAACAATTAATACTACCTGAGAGGAACTAGACATTGTCTACAAAAAGTACATTTATAATTTGGCTTCTCGGAGGCTGTTTCTGCCCACAGAGGTTTGCTTAACAATTTTACTCTGCACAATGTGAAATAAGGAATTTCAAAAGTTCTTTAGACAGCTGGTTGTTGTTTTTTTTTAAGATAGAGTGTAACTTTAACAACAAGACCCTAATAAGGATTGCCCATATTAATATCTGCATTAAAGTTTAGCAGACAGCTACTACTAGAACTTGAGATGCTTCTAAGTTTTAAACGCATGCACACACACAAATACATGAACACACGCACGCACACAGCTATTATCTTTGCTATCAATGCTTGGATAAATCACATAAAACTTTACCTATTACAGGTTCATATTTTTTTACATTCCCATTTTAAGACTTACCTCACCTGGAATACATAACCTCCTGTCACTATCAGCACCATAAGACTTGAAAGAGAAAAGGAAAACAACATAGAAAGAAAATTATTACTATTAAATGTATCAAAATAATAATAGTACATAAGATTTCCAGAGCAATACAAACAAATTACCAAGATATGAATATCATCTACAGAGCATTATTAACCTTAAAACCAACACCTAACACATTAATTACCACCTGTCAAATTTGTTAAAATGCTACACTTCACATATAGTCTGTTCTTACATTACATTAGCTATATATGATATCAAAAAGTTCTTAAATTGTGCACATAATCTCTTATTTTTTCTCAAATAGCATTTATATAAAATCGAACAGCAAGATATTGCCTCTTGTAGGCAGACATTATTTTATTCTCTTTTCTTTTAGTCAGTAAGAGTAATTTGAATAGCATGTATTTAAACCTCTCTATACCACCTTGAGTGCAGCACCCCACTACCCTTCAAATCTGTGTTATTCAGCAAAGGTTAGTCATAAGATCTTTGACACAGTACTTATCTAATCAATATAACCCTTTATAACAACAATTCCACATTGCTTCAACCCCAGATGTTTTGCATCATGAGTGTGTTGGCTAAATATATAGCCAGTACAACACAAATACTAAGTAGTGCTTGTCCACCAGGTGATATAAGATAGAAATAAATGGTATACAGAGAGTTAAACAACTTTAAATATAACACCATACCATTTTTAAAATTGTAACACTACAGAGACAATGGTTGGGGATTCTGTATCATGCATGTTTATATTACTGTCCATCAGTTAACTATTTTCTAATTAAATGCAAGTCAGTTAAAAAATGACAATGTTTTAAGAATTGTGCAGCTACCAGGCTGCTGGCTAACACAGATTAAGAGAAGTTAGAAGTATTAATCATATATGTTCACAAACCATTACAAAGCTGTCTCTGTTTTTTTTTTTTTTTTTTTATCACACCCAAGGTGCTACTATAAAGTCATGATTAAGCATAGAACCTGGTAAAGAAGCTACAAATGTTTACAAACTGAATATCTGTGAAAACCACTTCTGAATCAAACAGGAAATGCACTGCTAAAGATAAAAACTCACTGTTGCAGGAAACATCTTAAGAGCTAAAAATTATCTCTTTTGAAGAAACAGTAAGAAAGTGTATTAGACATTTCAAGCTGCCTTTTTTAAAATAAATAGCAGAAAACAAACAAAACCTACTTTTCTGCCTGAGCCAACATTTTAATTTAAACAGTGAAAATGTAATCATAATTAAAATTACTTTTTAACGGGTTGTTTACCCTTGGAATTCTCAGGTAAATAAAAAACAAGCCAGCAAGCAAACAACAAAACTTAATTAACACTCATAAAGACTAATATGTAGATAAATCTGAAATTTGTAAGGTGCATCATCTTATATATATATAAGTATTAACACTATCAAATTATTCTGAACAGTTAAAAGATTTTAATAAAGACAAGGTAGATGTTGGATGGTCATGTGGATAGAGTTCTGGCCTGCTGAGAATAAGGCTCAGGTTCAGTTCTCATTAAAATCTTCTCAGTTTGGCAACCTCTCACAGTGCAGTTTCTTCTTGCTCTTCTGTATCAGACTATTTACATGGGTTTCTCCAAGCACTTCATTTTTACCTCAGAGCTAAACAGTAGTAGGAATTTTCTGGGTAATTGTGATGGCAGTTCTGCAAGTAACTCTTGGCTTACACTTTTGAAAAACTTATTCATCAACAACTTGTGTAAGCTTGATGAGATTAAAACAAGCACTAAAAAAATTATAACCTCAGGGTTCAGACCAATGAGAATTGTCTACCAGTTCATTCTAGGGTTAGGCATTTTATTTTAAATTTAGAATTTTTCATAAATTACGATACATTTTTTTAGTTTCTTCCATATTAGATCATTCAGTATTAGCTTTTTGTTTCTAGATAGTGTAGTAATTAATAATGAATTAAACTGGCAGCTGGTGACACACTGGTTTGTCTACCAGACTGTCACTGAGAAGGGCCCGAGTTTCATTCTCAGTTAGGGTTGACTCAGTTTGGCATGCATTCCTGGTATGATTCATTCTTGCTCTCTTCACCAGCCAGTTGTGCGTGCTTCTTGCAAGCACTCCAGTTTCCTCCAACATGTAATAAATGAATGGTTATAGTAGGGGGATTTCTGTGCTAAAGTCAGAAGCGTCAAGCTCTTTGTGGTGCAAGCCGGGCAGAGCTCTCTAGTGGCTAACCACAGTGCATTGCACCTTCACCAGGTTTACTGGTGAACAACATAATAATGAAAGGAAAAAAAAAAAGGTATTGATTGGCAGCTTTTAAAATAAATGCTAAAATCATGTGGCCAACTAAATATTACAAAATCTAGGGGTATCATGTGAAACATGAGCCTCACATGTATAGATTATGTAAGCAGTATCCATCTGTGTGTTTGTGTGAACACTTAATCAAAACTATCCTGTCCAAAATAATGTCATTGCACATATGTTTAGTATTCATTAACCCACAGCAAACTATTTTAATGAACTTAAGCCACTGTCTCTGGTCCTGAGCAATGTCTATGTTGTATACCTATTTTCAGTATTCATTAAATGATATAAATAGTATCCACTGACATCTAAGTAACAAGTTGTAAGGAGACTGAACGCATTCCTTGATCTCTGATATAAAACAAAATGTAAAAGTAAACAAAATCTTTTTTTCAAGCCACAGAAAGCCTCAACATTTCTGTTTTACCTTGCCTGCAAAAATCTGATGATTCAAGATAGAATTCTACATATAAACACTGTTCAGCTTGTGTTGTCAGAGACCAACAAGCTGAAGGAGGTTAAGTACACAAGGACTGAATTCAATAGAGTTCCAGTTAATTCAGGAGCCCAACTATTCAGTGTAACAACATAAAAGATGCTAGCTATTTCAGTAGAATAAAGCATCAAGTAAAATTCTAGTGTTCTAACAAAAAAGTGGAAAAAAAAAAAAAAAGAAAGTATTATAGCAATAATTTTAAGCACTGTATGTCAAGAGCCTGAAATATCTAAGCAACACTATCATTGACAGAATAAAGTACAGCAGTATATGCAAACACACGGGGACAGAAAACAAAAGATGATAAACGAATGTATTTGCTGAAATATCTATCTATCTATATATCCATGTTTTGTTAACAGAAAATGTATCTTTAACAAACGACAAAAGCAGCAGAAAACAAAATTTGAAATGCTAACTAGTCATTCTAAACCCAGTTACATTATTCACAATGATGCAGTAAATTTTGTCTGAAGTAGATAAACCTTTGAACAATTTTAGCCATTCAAGTTGATGAATCAGCTCCATTTGGTTTTTTTTTTTAATATGCTAAGTAAACTAAAGGAAAAAAAGTCACCACTATCACCAACCAAGACCACTGCGGAGTATGCCTGCTGCAACTCTGGTAAAGTCACGTCTTTTCCTACAGTGACATTTCCAATAAAGGAACATCTCTCATTTCTTGCTGTCTGTGTAAAGCTGTTGATGACAGTCTGAAAGTTTAAAACAAAAAAATACTATTTTAATGTACTCACTAAGACAATGTGGAAAAGACTATTTTATATTTATATCCATGAAATGTGCACTGATTTTTGCAGAAAATTAGTATGCATTTTTTTCTTCATTATTTAAATTACCATTTTTTATTGTGTTGTACACAAGTCTCTCTACAATGGAGATGACAACCCTGGTGAGGGAGAAAGTGTAGTGCAGGGGTGCCCAAAGTGAGGCCCGCGGCCATATTTGTGCGGCCCGCGGTCTATTTTGCGATTTGGTTTTTATTTAAATCAGGTGTAATGAATAGGACTTGTCTTGAATCAAGTCTCTTCATTATGTACATGAATTTAATCTTATCAGATTTAAGATATGCAATGCATGCACTCAGAAAACTAATGCGGGTTTAAGCATGTCTGATCTTCATGTCTCGTATGCGTACAGCAGGAGCAGCCATTATTGAGTTCATTTGCGCAGGTATCTGTGTCTACTGTCTGTGCACACCTCCATGTTGTGATCAGTACCGTGGCCCCATGAGACATGAAAGAACATGCAAATCATTGGACGAATCTGGAGCTATTTAAACTAAACCTATCAAGAGAGCCACCAAATTGCTCAGTCTGCCTTTCTTATCATGACGGAACCAAAATGGCGACGGCTTGAAGAGGAGTGTCGACGATTTCAAACCCGATGGACGGAAAAAATATTTTTTTTGATCTCATCACTGGCAAGTGTGTTTGTTTAATCTGCCGGGATCCTATCGCCACGAAGGATTACAATTTGAAAGTCCAACCACAAGGAGTATTTTCTTCTCGAAGGTTCCGAACGTATTCAGCAATTGAAGGCTTGCCTCAGCTCTCAACAACAGCTCTTTTATCGTGCCGACAAGAAACTCATAGCACAGCATGGTCGACTGTTTGCTGAAGGTGACTTCGTTAAGGAGTGCATGGCCAAGGCTGTTGATATACTCTGCCCCGAAAAGCGTCTCGAGTTTGAGAACCTTAACCTATCCAGAAACACAATAACGCGCAGGATTGACGACGACCTGTCTGCCAATGTTGCTAATCAACCCTCGGAGAAGGCTGCAGAATTTGAATTTTTTTCAATCGCCTGTGACGAAAGTAATGGCGCTACTGATACCGCTCAACTGCTCATATTTTTGCGAGGCGTTGATAAAAACTTTTCCAGCTGCTCAGTCTTACCAGCCTTAAATCTACAACTACAGGCAGAGATATATTCGATGCTGTTGCAGCTGCAATCGACAGTATGGGCCTCGATTGGGCAAAGCTGTGCGGGGTCACAACAGACGGAGCTCCAGCCATGGTGGGAGAGCAATCACCATGCTATTATAGTACATACACACCATCCAATACGTAAACCTTATGCAATGCTAGAACAATGCCACCATATTTAGCCATTTAACTGTTTTTTTGGATGTGTCCTATTTATAGGACAGAGGGTCTCAGTGATGTGTACTTTAGTGCGGCCCGCCAACCTGTCAAATTTTGTGCATGCGGCCCGCGGCCAAAAAAGTTTGGACACCCCTGGTGTAGTGCCATGGTTATTAGCTAGAGAGCATTGCCTATACTGTGCCACAAAGAGTCATAATGTTTCCAACTGGCATAAAAATCCCTACTAGAACTCTTCGTTTTTAGCTGTGGGATGGGAGAAAACCCACATGGCTGGCTGATGAACTGGACTGAGAAAAAACTGTGCCATGGAGGAATTCCAAGCTGAACCAGTACCAACTTGGTACAACTGGTAGACTAGCCAATGGCTGCCACAAAACTCTCATTACTAACATAATAAAGTTTTGCCATTACACATAACATACCCTTGAATAGAAAATAATATATATTTCCTCTTTATTTCAAAATAGATGAGCTACATACAGCTATGTTTGAGTTGCAGAATTGCATTTTGACAGGCAATGAAGAAATACGTGAAAATGTTAGCTGTTAGACATTTTAAAACATTCTGAAATAAAAAGAGACTATTTAAAAACAGGGTGAGAGCAGGGAGTTACTCGTTTTAATGTATAAATATACCTCAAGAATGTGACTGATTTGGTGCTGCATATCCTACCATCTATCAACTAGCCAATGCCTGCTGATAACATGCTCAATCTAGCATGTCAAGTATCTCTAAGTTATGTTAACAAGCTGCCTGACTAGAACTCTGCTGTAAACCTATTTAAAAAACTAGTTATTTATCAAAATTTATACATTTAATTCAAGGAAAAAAAAAAGGTAGCATGAACAAAAATAGTTTTATAATTTACTTAAAACCAATTTTTATGGTTTAGACAAGAAGTGTTCATTTAAGAAAAGATGGAGTGCGCAGCATAGATTTTCTAGAATGGAAGTTCATGCAGAAAGATTTAAAATATTATACTAACTCAGTTTTAATTTTAGATGTGTGGAAGAACTGATTAAGGTTTCTAAAATAGAGGTTTTGAGCTTAGTAGACAATAAAAGCAATTTAGTTAAAAAACTAGGGACCACGCTACAAATTAGCTTAAGTAGCAACACAGCTTCAAAACAAGGCAATAGACCTGTAAATGAATGGAATAAATTACTAAGATGGGAGGGAGTTGATGGCTGGTGGTGTTCTTAACAGGTTTAAAATCAAATTGACAGTGTTTCTTATCTCATAGAAAGGTGTTGCAAAAGTCATAATAGCTTCCTTTGTCCTTTAAAAGAACAACTAAAGTAAACTAAACCAAACTTTCCAATGATAGAATTTTTACTTTTTTATTTAAACATTTTTCTTTTATTGCGCATTGCTTTGTTTTATGCACACACTCATCTTCCTTTCAGAACCCACCCGCAATTTTTTGTTATACATTTAGACAGGAATAGCAGCATTGCTCAGTTTATTATTCATTCTACAGGTCATTTAAACAACCCACAAACTGATAATATACTCTATTCATACAGACAAAAGAATTCTGTTCTCCCCCTACTGATAAATGTACAATACTGACAGAATGGAACAAAGCAATTTTCAAGCAAGTTATTACTTCTTTCATACCATATGCTGCATGCGGATGGATATACATCCAACCCAAATCTTATTAAATTAGGTATGTGTGACCTAGCAAGTAACAATTCAAAAGAAAAGGTAGATAGAAGAGAAACAAACAGGAACTTCACACCACTTAGAAGGTCTCCATTTAGTGTAGTATCAAGGACATTCAAATGAAACCTAGCCAGATACCATTACAGAAAAACTATTGTAGCTAGATTTCATTTAAATATCCCTAACAGGTCAAGCTATTATTTATTCAGCATTTGAGTGAAGCCCCAAAACAGCTTTTTGTATCTATTTAACCAAGCTGTAATCTTTTATCCACATGTAATAATAATAATGATTATGAAAATACAAATCCCAGTCTGCTTTGGTATTAATCACTATAAGGCCTCAGGTCAGAATTAACAAATACACTGTATAACCAGCAAGACCCACATAAGATTCAGTCAGTTGCAATTCCCAATTTTTTAAAAAAGTATGAAAATTATCAATAATATGGAGACAAATACTGCATACAGAAATATGTAAAGAAAAAAAAAAGGACAATTATTTTTAAAAAAAAACAGAAAATTACAAATATGGCGCTTCATAATACTAATACATTTTCCATGCTGTACCATGGAAAATATAAACCTAACATGACTGTATTGCAGTAAATTAACAGTGCAGCAAATTTCTGTGGTCATTGCAGAGTTTAAAATTTCAATCTGTCTAGCTGAAAGAAGGTGCAAACGAGATCTAGGTTTTCTCAGATGGTTTATATATATATATATAGTTACATAAAGTTGTTTGTCCCCCCCCCGCCCTTGTTTGATTTATGAGTCAGTTAACTTTTTTTTTTTTTTTTACAGTATTGTGGCATGTATGTGAAAAACCTAAAAAGAGGAGAAAACATCTGGAAAATAGCCAACAGAGTGTACAGCAGTAGGAGGCAGAGTGTTCCTTCCTACACTAGATACAGAAGAGAGAAAGAAAAAAATATATAGACATGTAGTTTCAGCTATGACCAAAGTGGGTAGGATTGCCTTACTGCCAGTGTGAAACTGGGAACTGAGAAATTTGCTTTTTTAAAAGGACTTCGGCTTCTGGTTTGAATGAAAACAGATTTTAGTAAACAAATGTAGATTGTTCCAAGCAATAATACAAGGAGCGATCTGACATCTTATCACTCTAAAAGTTTGGGCATATTCATTCTGAAAAATATGCATGAGTGAACACGAGTGCTGTAGCAGAGTAAAAGGAAGACACCAGCTTCAGTGCATTCTCTAGACATGATGTAATTAACAGAAATATTGCTATTCATCATTTGTGTTACAATAATGAATATTTCCTTTTGGGCTGTATTTTTCCTTTTGTTAATAAGGTAATATAAAAACAGTGAAATAGAATAATTTTCCCTTTTAAGATTAAAGTTGTTTAATAAATAGTCATATGAAAGGTTATTAAGTATTTTTTAAAGGCCACTTAGATACTGCTGTTATAAACAGAAAACACTTTTTAGATCAGGCAGATTTAATTAAGTGAAAAACTCACAATATTTTCTAATTTTACAATCAGATGAATTTTCTTAATTGCACCAGCTTTCTGAAATTTTGTACAAGATTACTTACCTAGCATAATATGTAATACAATATTGTCACAATATGCTAATTAAATAATGAAAACCCTATTACCTAATAAAGGAATTTTAAAAAGGTCACTTTGTAAATATAGCATCATAAATTCACAACTTGAGAAAGATATAGTCTGCTAGAGCAAAGAACAATAAAGACTGCACAATAAGTACCCACAAGTGTTCTGAAAAGAAAGTCCACCAGTTTCACCAAACACTGGCGTAACTGTCAGCTGATTAATAGTTCTATTCCAAGTCACCTAGCTATGACATAGTATCTGAAGATTATATCCAGATTAGTGCAGAGTTTTCACCACCTCAGAATTCCTAAAAAAAATAGCAGTCTCCACCATAAACTACCACGAATAGGTAAAGTTAAAAGAAAAGAAAGAAGAGTAACTGTGTATGTTGTTTACTGAGCACCAAGCCACACCATAAGTAGTTTGCTTCCAACACGCTGACTTGCTGCACAGTCCTTGATTTTAAGTCCTGTTTTAAAATAACATGAAAGTTATTAATATTTAAAGTTAAAAACAAAAAAAAAACCACTTCAATTATCTGTTTAAGTAAATTCTTTAACAGTTTACATATATGTATATACACATTTAATAAAACATTTTTAGTTTCTTATATTTCTTTGTCAAAGTGAAGGAGTTCTGACCCTTCAAACCAGTTAGCTTTAATATGCATCAGCAGGCAGGAAAAGATTACTTTATGCCATCTAAAATAGGGATTAGTATACATGAGATTGTAATTTAAAAGTTCCAATCCTTCTAATCATCTACTTATGGCGCTGAAAAACAAAATTAATTACCAAGTTACATCCCCATAACCATGGCTGTATAAATTAAATACTAGTGTCTAACTGCAGTTATCCAGTTTCATTGTTACAATACAAAGTCTAGGAATGGTAAAATGACACCCAGTGAACATGAAGGCAGTGGTTCTGTTTTAAAGTTTGCTATACAGACAAAACAAATAATAACTTTAATGAATACTTTTAGTTTAACTCCAAAATAATATTTAAAAAAAAAAACAAACAACTCTCTGGTAAATTGCACTATGAAAGGCACTAATGCCTGACTTGGCAAGTACAGACTTCAATTGTTAAAGGGATTAAAACTAGAGAGCGTAGCCAACCAGGAACTAATTATAATTGTTTTTCTTCCTAGATTCAAGCCAAATCTCCTCAGGTCACTACTTTTTTAAGGTCAACCATATTATTTTAAAATTTTCTCTGTTGCAGACTTTAGAATTGATGCAGTCTCCAGCATCTCTGCCATGAAGGTAGACACACCCTTTAACTGGCTGTCGCCTGCTCCTACACGGGCCAAGATGGAGTCCACCAGAGTTATCTCAGCTTCAGAGCATGGCACAAAGCAGCCAAGCTGGGCTAACAGAACCACTGTACCTATTGATCTGATGTATGTAGATTTTCCACCAATGTTTTGGCCAGTAATAATGTGAAACATCTGATTATCTTTATGGAAACACACATCATTCGGGATAAATGATACATCATCCTTCATTTTTAGACAAGGATGGCGAGCCTCTACTAAACGTAGAACTCTAGTCCCTTTCTCCAGCAACTTAGGCCTGATGTAAGGAATAGCAGCACTGGTTGACACCTGGGCAAAACTCACCAGAACATCCAGTCTTGCAATCACTTTATTCAATAACAGCATTGGTTCAACATAGCCAGCAGCTATGCTAATCACTTCACTGACAACACTTTTCTGCTGTTCCATGTAATTTTCCAGAGTCTGTAAATACTCTTCATTCAACTCTTGAAGGGGCACGTTGAGAAATCGTACACCATTTTTGTTCGTATCTATGGTTCTGTAGTTGCAGTTGTTTCTGATTATTTTTTCCTCCTTTTCGGTGAGCCTAAAAAAGTATCCCAGCTGGTTGTTGGACTCTAGCTTCAGGGTTTTATTAGGCTCCACACCTAAATCTCTGGCCACCTTCTCTAATTCAACTTTTATTTCCCGTTCTACTTCATCAAGTTTTTGTCGCAAGGCAGCTAAATTCTCATCAAAATCTGGCTTAATCAGAAACTCATGGTT
Organism: Nautilus pompilius; assembly: GCA_018389105.1. Taxonomy (NCBI): domain Eukaryota; kingdom Metazoa; phylum Mollusca; class Cephalopoda; order Nautilida; family Nautilidae; genus Nautilus; species Nautilus pompilius. The sequence goes on along the minus strand of JACATO010002204.1, from coordinate 2,557,192 downwards.
CTCCACTTGTTCCAGATCCAAAGTAGTTTCCACCATTTCCTGGAACTTTGTAAAGTCTATTCTTAGCCATGATAATCCAATAATGTAACAGCTGGACCACCAGCTAGTGCCCACCTTTTATTTCAAAAACCATTAATGTCCTTTGGTTTCTGTTTACTACTAAAACTAGTGTTTGCAGGCAATTGTTAAATGCTATAAATAATGACAACATGTTAGCTCTACAAAAAAAAGCAGAAGACAGCATAGCTTATACAAGTACACATCACTTCCAGGGTAAAATAAATTCTATCAATTTGATTTTTAAACAGGTGCCTGATAATTTGTTTCATTTATTTATAATTCTATTGCTAAAAACTTTTGTTTTTTTTTCAATATTAAGCTACATTGAGACTTCAGCTCCACCAGTAAGTATCCGAAAAGAGGTGACTTTTCAAATGCTGTAAAGCCATAATTATTTTAATCTCTTCTCAAAAATTTTATACCTAAGAATCTTTTCCTAATAACATTTTTCTCTTTTGATTTACCATAATTTAGATTTGGTATAAATTAACCAAATACAGAAGAAAATGAGCACCACTGAAGCATAAGTCATTTATATCGTGACATGTATTAAAAGTCATACAAAATAGCAGAAAACATTAGATCAATATCTCCTAATTTTTCCATGTGCATCATGAAGAGCTATGACATATTGCGGCATGGATACAATGAGAGTCTGTACAATAGCATAGTCCAAAGTTCACCAAATTTCAGTCAATTTTTCCATCAAATATGCCAAAGATGTGGGTGGTCTTGTTTTTCACAATTGGCAATCAAGGTGATTCCAGATGAATTTAATCAGATTCATGTCAGGGTTCCTCCTACGTGCCCAGGAAAGAATCTACAGCATCTTTTGTCTCTTCCATAAGTTAATGGTGGTCATGGTAGATCTGCAAAAAGTGTCAAAATGTTCTTGCAGCAAATGTGTCTTGAACTTCAAAACCTTTTATTGGGAAAATGGCTTAAGATGATATCTAAAATGGATATGTATGCATCAAAATTCAGATATTCCTTAATGAACACTAGGTCAGTCTTTCCATCATTCCAAATCACTGCTCATACTATTACAATAACACTGTGTTGAACTGTAAACTGCAAGCATACTTCCTAAAATTCTTGACTAGCTTTTCTTCACAACCACGCTCATTCATTTGATTCATTTGATGTAAATTGATGAAATAAATTCATCAAAGAAGAGAGAAACATCCAAAATGCCAAAGATCTATATCATTTCGTGAGCCATGCAAATCTGTGCTTTACAATGGCTTTCATAAGCAGAAATTTTTGCTAAGCCATGTCCATGCAAATGACATAGAGCTGTGGTGATACAAGCCTTGTGAGTGGATTGCATCTGATCTGACAAACAAGGGCTCTTTTGGTTCATTCTGTAAGCATTGATGGTCATCCCGGTTGATAATCAGCTGCTCTTTCACTTGCCTGACAAAAATTAACAATGATTCTGACCCCCTTGCAAATCAAAGATTCTGCGCTATCTGTATCTCACTTTGACACAATTTGATTGTCTGTTCAATCACATGGCTTTGTGCAAATGGAAACGCTTTAAAGGCATCAACTGTACAAAGCATCTTAGCGTTTTACTGGCTCTATTGTCTCATGACATGCTATCTGTATCCTGAATGCACAGCCCTATGGGTAACATGGACTGTTCCTATTTTCATGTAGTTAGTGTCTAGAAAGATCACTAAGACAACAATTTGCATGCATATACAGTTTATTGCTGCCTATAAAAATTATTTTAAAGCTAAAATAATCTTCTATATACATTATCATACATGTTCCTTTTCTTTCATGCATGGATCTTAAAACTACCAAAAAAAAAACAAAAAACAATCAAAATGGCATAGTTACAAGAGATACATTATAAAGGTTCAATGTACATTTTAATTATTTTTAAATGAGTTTTGTTTAATCACAATGATAGACTAATTATAAAGTTTAGCATTGTCTTCTTGTTAGAAAAAAGAAACAGCAGCTTTAATGGCTATAGCAATCTTACCTTAACTTCAGGGTGATCAGGAGCAACACCATATCGAACCAGCCCAAAAGGAACCGGTGATCTTTCATAGATATCTACCCTCAGTGTAGGATTACTCTTAAAACAAACAAACAAAAAATAATAATAAAGTTTTTACTTTTACTTAATCATAGTATTATACAATAGTTCTCTACCATATTAATTGGGCTACTCACAAAAATATTTGTATCTGACCAAAATTGTTTCAGGTGTGATTATGTATATATATATTGGATGTATACCAGTATGTAGCTATCACCATTCTGAAAACAATAGATTGTCAAAGATCTCGACACTTCTTGTAAACCTGTAGCCATTATTGTCATGAAGTTCATTAAGGCAAATGTTACTGCTACAGCAAAACAACCTGAATGCCCTTCAACAGTGACACCATGACATGGATGTGCCATGTCCACACTCTGCACTCGCATCATCAACATTCTCTTGCTAACATTGTCTATGCAAGAAAAATGAGTAAAGAATGCTTCAACATCACTTCTACTCAGAGGATGAACAACATATAAAGAAGTCCTTCTGTCCAATAAGAATAAAATGCTTTGAAAAGACTGGTCAGAGAACATGTCTGACAAAACCCTTAAGTACTGGTGACGTGTACTTTTTTTTTGTTGTTGAGTTCAGCAATTCATGTCTAAATGTTGCACCTGGGTTTGGAAAGGACCTAATAAAGATCTTTGATCACAATATCTTCATCTCACAGGAAAAGGTATGGAATGCAATATGGCATTGTGAGAAGACAAAATTGCTACTTTTCAAAAAAGGTCTTAATTCTTCCAAATACAATGCACACCAAAGACAAAGCTCCTGAAAGCACACAGAGATAATGAAGCCCTTATTCTTCAGGAGGATGGTGCTACATGCTCCCCATCTTGTGACCACGATCTGAAAGAGGAATCAACAACCTCTTCCATGGATAACCCAAAGACCTGATATAAATCCAGATGAGCATTTATGGGAACATCTGGATCATTAGCTGAAGAAAGCAACCCATTCACATCCTACCAATATGATGAAATTAAAAGCTCTCACAAAGATATGGAAAAACCTGTACCAAACCATGCTAAAGAACCTTGTTGATTCAATGCCAATCAGAGTAGAAGTTCTTTGTACTGCAAAAGATAGCTTGATTAAGTACTAGGAAAAAAAAAAGTCACTCTATTGTTTGTCTTCATTTGTCTTAATTCTGTAATAACAGGTAGGCAAATTATTATAGCAGGGCACTGTAATTGAACATAATCTGCTTTATCTTAGGACATCATCATAACTCTTACATTTTTCTAAACCTTTACTCAATAAACTAAAAATGTTATATATTCCTTCACTATTATCAAACTTGAATTACCCCAACCCTGTTGAATTTTAAAAAAATAGAATTTTGCATGAAATGCAGCTACCTACATGAACACCATCATGTAACAATATGTTTTGTTGTTTTTTTTAGATTGCATTCAAAGTGATAATAGAAAATTTAAAAAAAAAAACAAGCATGAAAATAAAAGATCAATCAAAACATAGCAGGAATGTTTTTATGTGCGCAGCTATCTTAAAAGATAATTGTCCTAGTTGAACAGAAATATGATCTGGTTGTCATGACAAATAATTCTCGGCGTATTGTATGATTTTCACTGGGAATAGCAGCTAATTCAATAGAAGCGTATCACATATACAAGTGGCAGCAGTCAGCAGGACTCCTGTGAACAAATGACTCATTTCAAACTTGAAACAATGTCTACAGATATACAGAGTACTGTATGCTGAAATGGGTTTACAGGAACATTACCCTGCGGTGTTAAACATACTTTGTGGTTTACTCTATTCCATATTCAGTAAAAATTAATGTGTTCTGGGTTGCCCATTTGATCTCTTCACCAAAGTGTATGTCAGACAGATACTGTAAGAAAGCTATAGAGATTGGTATTTGGCAGATTAATATTGTACAATATTTGAGTGCACAATACTTTGTCTCTGGCAAACTTGTTCAACAACTCTCAAATGCGCAGCAAAAGTATCATGTCTCAGTGGGTGGCAGAATTTTATTGTGATTGCTGCTAATACTCACCAATATATCATGTTTGCTTCCAATGTTTCTCTACACAACCTATTGTTCTAGTTCAGTTACTCACTTTACAGCTCTTGACTGCTCAGCAAAACAAAATCTATCACCAGTATAACAAAGTTTTTTTGTACAGATCCTCCAAGACAGCTTTAAAGGTGGCAGTTTTGAATGGTCTTGGCATTATGCTTACAGCTCAATCCCACAATGTTTTCTATTACCCATTATAGGACAGAGGACCACTTCCTTGCCTTCCTGCTCTGCAATCATGAAATTTGCCTAGCCCCAAAGACAATCCCAAGACTGTGACCATCAACTGATAAATGCAGTGTTTCCTCAAAGGAAGTAGTGAATCAATATAAAACAAAAAACAATTTGATAAATTTAAATTTTGTGGGGAACATACATATATATATATATATCAAAATAGACTGATTCAAAATTTGTAGTTTTTTAAAAAATCATAATTAAAAGAAAAAAAAACTTCAAAATGACTAAGAACTTATAGAAATAATTTGTAATGTGCTTTATAATTCTCTTAAAAAAGGAAAATAAAACAAGTTTTGCATTAAAGTTTTAAAAAAATACACACGTTGAACTTTCTTAAGATAATTCATTTCTTCCCTTTTCTTCTTAGCAACCTCATCTCAACACTGAGAAACAATTATCGAGTAAAAAGTATGCACACTATTGGCATATATAGATTTATGGTTGCAACTTTTGTTGTTGTTGTTGTTCCATATCTATTTAAGTACTGATAAAACATTTCACTAATTGAAAACAAATAGTTCAAGATGAAAAATCTATTTATTGCCAAACTTTCTGAATTAGCAGAATTTCTTCACTTTAATATATATATATACATACAAAAATTTAACAGGTAAAATTAACTGGCAATGAAATCCAGGATTTGAACAGCATTTTGTTGTCCAAAATAAAAAAAACAAAACATTGGTTACCTGCAGAAATTTCAGACATAATAAAAATCCATATTAGCCTTTTCATAATTGGAAATTGCATGATTAATTTTTTTCCATACTTTTCAAAGCAATGAAAATTTTAAATATATTAACCAATACATACACAACATGAAAATTATACATGAGGTCATTCAATGGCAATGCAATCAGTTCATGGAATCTCTCTCTAAGCAAAATTAGTTACAATAAAACCATCACTAACAATGTTAAGAGATCATTTAATTGAAATCATATAGTTTGAATTAAAATTTGTAGAATTACAAAAGAGCCTTGAATTTCTAGCTTTAAAATTATTATTATTATTATTATTATTATTATTATTATTATTATTAAACATGAAAGCATTATGCCTTCATAGGATGATGCAGATGACTTCTCCCCTTTCTCTATTGGCAAATAAATCATAATTATTGCTAAATTAAAAATTTTCTCAACTGCTTTTTTGTTTTCCAGCTGACAGTAATTTAAAGACAACATGACATGTTCATTTATCATTATGAACTCTACCCATATGCACTGCCACCCATGGCAAAAGATGATGTTACATCTATAATTAATTGGTAAAAGATTGTTCTTTTAACTTGGCTTCATCCAAATGTTTACACTAATTAAACAGATGAAGCAACTGTTTTCCAATGTAGAAAGATGATTAGACTTCCATGTTATTTACAGAATAACAGATAGCACAAGAGCAACCATCATGTCTTCACTGATTAAGTTAGTGGAGAAATTTCACTGTTTGTTTTGCAGCCGAAGTCAAAAATTTCGACTGCAAATAATACTTAGAAAGCAATAAAATAGTGAAGTAAGCAAGTGTGAATGCAATGTATTTCCTTTATTAAAATAACTACAAACTAAGAGCTGAAATAACTGCAATTAATTAAAGTATAAACACTCATCGTGTAAGATGTAGATGTGCAAAGTTTAATGCAGAAAACTTAATGCAAAAGTAGATGCTAATAATACATTAGATGTTCATTGTGTGATTTGCAATTTTCCCACTGTATCAGTTTACTTAGTGAATAGGGAAGAAAACCAAACCAACTGTAAAAAAATTCATTAGAAATATAAAACCTAAATGGATATTTCAAGCATATCTGAATTCATCCTCAACATGAAAACAAAAGACAAACAAAACCTTAGGTACAGGGTATTAGGAAATAAAAAGTACTGCACAAAACAGAGGAAAATGTGCTTCTCAATAAGTGGAGTTATTTACAAAAAAGAAGCAGAATGTGCAAATAATTAAAACCAAGAGGGGAGTAGATAAATTACTGTTGTTCAGAAGGGGGTGAAGCTGTTTATGAAAAGTCAGAAACCCGAGAAAATAAGGTCACTATCGTGAAACCATCAAAATTAAATTATGGTCAGAGTTTTAAAAAGGACCAGACTATGTCTGTTTGCAAGTCCACAGTTATGGCTACAAGTATGTCCTCTCAGTTTGAAATGGGTTAAGAAGTGTTTCTACCTGGCTTCCTTTAATGAGGGAGGCTACTGCTGGAGAAATTCTGGATTATGCAGCTATCATCAACAGACCATTGACTCAGGCTCACCAGAACAAGCTGACAGAGAGTCTGGTGTAGAGAATACTAATTAGCTATCATGAGTCATTGTTTGAACCTATGAATAAGACTGCCTGGAGGGAAGGTTAAAAAAGAAGAAGAAAATTTCCCTTTATACATGAAAAGCTATGATGACAAGATCAAAATAGTGCTTAATATATAAATATATATGATCAAAAGGCCTATTTCAAAATTAATATTCTAATATTTTGTAAAATTGAATATAAACTTAATAACTTTTATATGTTCCAAATTAATCTAATGTGCTGTACTCAATAAGCATTTCCCCACTTATAAATGCAATGGATTGACTTGCATGCATCTATATATCTTCTATTCATCCAAAAAAATATTAACTTAATGAAGTCACAAAAATAAAGATAAAGGTTAAATAGACATAATGTAAAAAAAACCTCACACACAAACAAATGAAGTTTATTTATCACTGTTAATAACTATACCACAGCAAAGTTTAGAATGAGTAGCATATTATTCCAAAATTTTATCAAATGCATAGAGCAGAAAAATCATTTACGGTAAGTAAAAATATTTCCCTGGTTTGTCTTAAATAAAAGCTATTCTGACATAGAAACATAGAGTCAGAAGATGAGTGCAGTAACAAACAACTTCCATGCAAAGTTTCTCTGCCAAATTGAATGAGAAACTGGTATCACACCCCATTCTTCCGTTGCTCAAGCTGATTATGCCAGCAGCCACAAAAACTGGTCTTGCTGTATTTCCATGTCTGTCTCAAGTATTGGCAGTAATGCCAAGCATACATCTTGCTACTGGTTTCACTGGGAAAATATAGGGAAGCAAAATTCTCACCAAGGAAACTTTCATGAGTAATGATCAGTTCAATGATCTCATAAGCGGTTATGGTGAAGGTCTCTGAAAAATCCACTCCTGAGAAGAGATTGCCTTTACTTTCCACACAAATTTACTCCCTGCCCCAACAGTTTGATGTAAGATCAATAAAGTTTAAGCATGGAAAACATGTATGCCGGCTGATCCCTTCAATACATATTCCTAGCTCACGAGTTTTATTATATATCAGTACATGAGAAACAGTTTAGAGCGATCTTAAATTTGTTTGTAGACATTCAAAAGCATTAAAAAATAATAATCTACAAAGCACAAACAGTTTGTCAAATAAACAGAAAAGAAAGAAAAACAAATTCTACATTGTTTGTATACAATAATGGAAGCAGAGAAAATACTAACAACATGTGATAGAATAGCATCTTGTGTAAAAATGAAATGCTACATCAGTCATGTGTTGATATAGTATGCTCTCATTGGTTGACAAGCAATCAATCAGAAAGTGGCACACCTGCAGAAAGATTATAAAAGATTAGGCAGTGATATCATTGTAGAGTGGTGAAATACTATAGTTACTAAGGAAATATTACATGATAAGCACATGGAAATCAGTCTCAGCTGGTGAAAACTACTTCAGCAGAATTCAGTCTGACTTCATGTTTCAGAAGTTGCATACAAAAATCTGAGGAGGATACGTAAAACTGGTACTGTTGACAATAGACAGTCAGGTAAAAAAAATCCCAAACTCCCCAGAATTGATGTTAAGTACTTCAGGATGTTTTTACATGACAAGTCAGTATAAATCTTGCAAATGACCTAGCTGCGAGTATGGGTGTGTTAATTCTTGTTTTTTCAAAAAACACTAAGATAAATATTAACTTGAAGTGATCTCAATGGAAGTGAAGCTGCCTGAAGACCTTTGCTGAGGAAAGGCAACTAAACAGTAGCAGAAATGAAACAGTAAGATGCCCAAAAATGAAAAGTGCTTTAATAGATATGTCAACGTTTGAACTATTTGGCAATAATCAACAATAGTTTGGTTGAAGGCAGACCAGAAAGCAGTGTGCAGCAGCTACACTAAAGCATGGAGGTGGATCAATACAAGTGTGGGGCTGCTTACAGACCTGGCGGGAGAAACAAATTCCTGGACGCGCATTAAATTTTCTCAGGGGAGCACAATGATTTTTTAACGCAACATAAGAAAAATCATAATAGAAAGACAGGGGCCAGAATTTGAAACTGTAGGTCTGATACAATCCAGCCATGCTCCCTTTGGCTTAAGCCATTGGGGCCTGTAACTAAAAGACTCGGACCACGACGCCTGAGATAGCACGCCACAAGGACTGGACAGTGACTTCGGCCAGACACACACTAGCCAGCTCGGCTTTAGGCCAACTTGGGCACCAACAAATTGGTGCAGGGGGCTGTAGGCCCAATGAGAGATTTACAAAGGCGGGACAGGCCAGGTCGCTTTGCATAAAACGAGGGGGTTGTTACCTTAAGGGAGGGTACAGCCGACTCAGTGGGCAGGCCTGGACCCACAATGCCTGCCCATGCCACCGGGTGTGGCTGCATATCAATGAAAAATATCAGAAATTTGCATAAAATTGAAGTTGCAACAGGTAGGTTCTCATCCATTATGCCATTCCCTCGGGAAGACATCTGATTGGCAGGGACTCATCTTCCTACATGACAATAACCACAAGCATATAGCCAATGAGGTGATGGAACAAACACTCACAAAGATGCTCTGTTCTGCACAAAGTCCTAATATGAAAATAATTGTGGCTATATGAAGATATATGGCTACTGAGATAGTCAAGTGGCAACTACACACTTCAGATAAATTGTGGAAAGTGCTACAGGGTATTTGGAACATTCCACAGTCATACATTGACAGCCTGAAAACAAGGTTTCATGCTATATAAAGTAAAGAGATCATATACCAATGCTTTTGTATATTTTCTGTAATAATGCATTGTTTTTATTATATATGTCTCTCAGTTGCAATTACTAATTATTTATGGATACTGTGTGTGTTTTCATAATTAAGACTTTTCTTGTTTGTTTCTATGTTAATAAATAAGTAAGTAACCTTTTAGATTACATTCATTCAATGAGAGCAGGAGAAACAAACAAACTTTAGATTGGCCTTCCTTAAATAAGAGGAAAGCTTAGTATTGTGGGCATGGTTGATAAACATCAGTCTGACTAACAGAGCTCACAAACCGCATTGTACCCTGTTGGTGGAGGGCAGAGGAATGTTGACAACTCAGTAAATAAAAAGAATTTTATCCCTCCTGTAAGAAAATATCTTAGTCAGACTATTGTGGTTTTAAAAAATCAATTCCCTCTTGATTAAAGAGTAGCAATAACTAGTATTTCTTTATTTGGTTGTGGTATTTTATTGTGTATTTAATCATGGAGACTGCAGCCTTTTTTTTAGACATTCTCTCTTTGTGCTGCTCTCAGGTCACTGTTTGTGTATTTTTTTTAGTTGCCTCAGTAGGTTTGGATGTTGTGACTTCCTGATCTCTGCTCTGATCATGTAACTTCATGACAGCAAAAAAATATTTTCATTTGATAAAGTCAACCTATTTCTTTTCCTGAATGTAGGTATCAGACTTAACCAATGATCTTCATTCCTGCATTAGCTATTGTCAATCAAACAAACTAGCTGGCCATTCACTTCCCTATCTAACTTAAAAAGGAGTTAAAAGGAACTCTGGTCCTAACACTTGGCATACCTACCAATTGTTGTCTATATAGTAAGGTGGGATGACAGAAAATCATTAAACCAGAGTGAACCTGTCATGTCCATTCCCACCTGGCTTTCATTTAAAAACTTTCTTTAGTTTCTACAATACTGTTCAACACAAGTAAAGTAAATGAAAGATGAAAATAAGGTCCACTTATGTATCCACTGGTGTTTATTTCTAAATCTTTCACTATATATCTATGCTATAAGAAACTCATTTCAATAATTTAAAATTAAAATTACAAAAACTGATTGATATAAATTTTAGAAAAATAAAAATATACATGAAAACCATGATTTTTGTTTATGGCTGCATAAATCCCTATATTAACCTGCTTAGTCTTCCAAAATCAGATGATATTTGTTATACCCACCTAGTTTTACTGTGACAATTATTGAATGCATAATTTTCATAAATGCACAAAATGATTAGATGTGAATATTTCAGTATTCGATTGACTTTACGTGGCAGTTACAAGCTAACAAAGTGCTGACACGCTATACAAAAACACAAGCCATTTCTTGGCCAGAGCAAGGGTATGAGGCAAGAGTTTACAAGAGACATAAGTTCGGATTTGCACTTTGAGAGAATATGGACCGACTGAATCACAATTGGCCAAAATGAAACATTATCTCAAAAGGGGGATTTCACAATAGGAAGCAGTGTGGAAGTGAGAAATTTAAGTCAGATAAAGGCAGCGATAAGCCTGAGAAATTAGCTTAACAAAACATCTGATCACAGCAACCCTTTTTATTACTTTTAGATATTGTTTAAGAGATGCTAAAATACATGATCAAGGCTAAACTGGGCCAGAGTTCAGTAAGACTGGTCCACTGATAATTTTCTTTTCCTTCGGGCTATTTGGCTTCAAACAAAGAGCATGCTGTATTTGCTGCCAAGGTGTGAGTGTTTTACAAAGAATAAGTGTCGCACTTGAGATAATTATTTCTACAAGATATTAATTCTAGTCTCCAGTATTTATAGCAAAAAAATTAGCTATAAATGGTACAAGTGTTGTGATATTAGCCTAATACAGTGCAGATAACAAATGATACAGACAAACAACTTGTGTTTGAAAGTGGTGACAAGAAAAAGAGCAGCAACACAAACCTGACTTTTTTCTTTTTTTGTTTAAATTAAAAGTATATAATACCTACACTCCGGTACAATTTGAAGAATTTAAAATATCCACCCACAAACCATCCATGACTATGAACCAAATGTTAGAATAAATGCTAAGCTCAGAGTCCACACAGCCAAAATATAGTGAGTAGGTGAATGGCAGATCTGCCACCACTGAAGGAACTGACCATGTAACTACCTGTGGGTTAGGACCGGTTCAAACAGCTGGAATTGGAAAACAACACAACAGCAGGCTGAAAAGGGAAAAAAAAACACTCATACCACAACAGCCATAGGAAAGCAACTGACTACATAACAACAAGCAGTCATGTGTGCACCTTGCTAAACATGCCTTCAGCTGAATTACAGCAGAGGAGTTTCATGGGTTTTGCTGGTGGGCTGTAATTCTCTGAATCCTCAACTTGAACATCAGTGTCATCCTGTGACGACTCGGCGCAAACGTAGCTTTTGTTCAGTCATGTGGAAATGAAAATACTGTCAGACAGAGTTTTTCATTTGAAACTGCACATATGTGCCGACGGCTTAGACTACCAAAAGAATAATTCGCTAACTACTGAGAAGATTTTGGTGGAAAAATTCTCATGCGACAAAGATTTGAACGTCTACAACAATTATAATCCCCCCCATCTACTGAATATATACAGGGTGCGGCAAAATGATCTGACACATTTGTATTTTTAATAAAAGCCAAAGAGAGTAAAGAACGAAAAATGTGTTTTTATTTTTGAAATGTACATAGGATGCCATTTTGTTTCATTTCGTTTTCAGTTGCCGACATGAATTGGACAGGCGAACATCGCGCTTTCATCATGGAAACCTTTATCAAAAACAACAAATCCATAATTGCAACACAAAGAGCATTCCGTGTACACTTCAGGCTTGGTAGACATGATCCCGTACCTACTCGAAACACGATTTTGTTATGGGTTACCAACTGTAGAGCTAGTGGATCAGCATTGAAACGAAAATCAACCGGCCGACCTCAGACTGCCAGAACTCCGGAAAATGTGGCAGCGGTAAGAGGTTCAGTTCAACAGTCTCCATGACGTTCGGCATGGAAACACGCCGCTGCTCTTAACCTTTCCGATAGAAGTTTGCGAAGAATTCTTCACATGGAACTGCAAATACATCCATACAAAATGATGTTGGCACAACAACTCAGCGAAAGAGACTTTAAAACTCGCAGAGCATTGTGTTTGGAAATTCAACAACATGTCCCCTGTGCAGCTGTTGTGTTGTTCAGTGATGAGGTGCATTTTCACCTGTATGGCAGCGTGAATAAGTAAAACTTACGATACTGGGCCGAGAACAACCCTCGTGAATTGCACCAACGACCTTTGCATTGTCCTCTGGTAACTGTATGGTGTGTGATAGCAGAATTTGGCATTTGGGGTCCTTACTTCTTCGAAGAAGACGATGTTACAGTGACTGTGAACTCTGATCGATATTGTGTGATGCTAGAGACTTTTCTGAAACCCAAATTGAATGAACTTGATGATAAGGACAATGTTTGGTTTCAACAGGATGGGGCAACAGCCCGCACTTCTCAACATGCGATGGGAATTTTGAGGGAGATGTTCTCCAGTCATTTGATTTCATTGCGTGGTGACATCGGTTGGCCCGCCCGATCACCTGATTTGAACCCGTGCGACTTTTTTCTGCGGGGATATCTGAAATCAAAGCTATACACTCATCGCCCATGATCTATTGAGCAATTAAAAGATGTCATTCGCCAAGAAACTGCTGCCATTCCACATGAAATGACCTGCCGGGTTATGGACAACTTTCGTGAACACCTCGGACACTGTTTGAACAATAACGGTACCCACTTGAGTGATTTAATTTTTAAAACCAAATGAAACAAAATGGCATTCTATGTACATTTTGAAAATAAAAACAAAATTTTACGTTCTTTACTCTATTTGGCTTTTATTAAAAATACAAATGTGTCAGATCATTTTGCCGCACCCTGTATATATAGCTCTTTTTTTGGTCTTCTTCTTAAAATAGGAATGAAGTCTAAAGCAAGCATTGCACCACAAATAACTAAGGGTCTTCTGGATAGCACAGGCATTTAAGTAAAATATATCAACTTGGAAGGAAAGTCATGATTTACCTGATATTCAACCCAAAATAAGCAAGTTCACAACTCTTTATTTATTTGTGCAGTTGCCATTTTATTATTTTTATGCATATTCTTAATTTTTTTAATTTTTTAAATCACAAAATTTGACATAGTTACCCAAAACTTACAAACTAATACAGATAACAATAATTTCTCTATGCCACTGGATTTCACATGCTATGACCAGGCTGCATTCCAGATTCTAAGACATTCAGATGAAAAAACAAAAGTTATGGCTTAAGTTTATATCTTAAAATTCTGTATTTAGAAAAATGAAGTAGAAAATAGAAATAGATGTGATGCCAATGAATCCAGACTTTCTCTGCTTAAGTCCAATGCCCGTATTTTATAACAGCAAATGAATATCCATTTATGAATCAATACCAAGTATGACTGAGAAAAATTATTTTTAACACCAAAAATGTCTTCCCACCATGCAATGCCACAAAGGTGAAACTCCCTTTCCCTTAAAAAATAAACTAACTAAATAGATGCTCATTCACAACAGCTTTTTAAACTTTAAATGAGATGCTGCAAGTGTGTGTGATGATGATGAGTGTGATGAACTCTTAGTGAATTTTTTGGCAGTCAACTGCTTCAGATTCTTTCTCCACACCCAGTATAACACAGTAAGTCAATATCAAGTTGTTGGACAGGCTATAACTAAACCTTTGGGTGAACTAATGTCATAAACAGGAAACAACCCATTTAGAGCAACCGGATCCAAAAGGCTGGATCCAAATAAAAGTCAGTATATCTGAACCAGAAGATGCTGAATTAGTATAAAACTGAAAAATTTTTTTGTAAATAAAACTTTCTACTAATTATGCATTTTTATCTTCATGTTCTTATTTCCATTCAAATGATAATGGACTTGTAACTGAAAACAATAATAAAGTAAAGAAAAACAAGTTTTAAAAGGTGGCTAAATAGAACAGAAATAAATATCAACTTTACATAAAGTTAATCTAAACTTACAAAGTTGGATGAGTTATTGGCTTATGAAGACTCTTGCTCAATTTTTTATTTGATCCACATTATGAATATACAAAACATTGGCTGACAGGAATTATATTAGTAAACAGATACTCCCTAATACAAAACTTTCACAAAGGCAAGATTCCTTTTTTTCACTACCCACTTCCAAACTTTCTTTTCCAATTAAAAAAAAAATTCTCTCAAATCAAGGATTTATTCCTTCATTTTTGCCTATTAAACTAAACTAGGTAATCTTAATTGTCTTATTATGTTTGATTCTATGAATATTTCAATGACTCAAGTTAAGGAAACACTAAAGAACTTGCTAGGAAAACTTAAGAAATCTTTGGAATCATTCTTACAAAAGGATTTATCTTCATGGAGGGAATCCATTATCTGGGCTTGGAAAAGAGTAAAATAAATGCACAGCTATGAAATGGTCAGAACACTTGCCGGTATGTTGATTGGTACTACAGATGGCTGCTAACTAAACCAATGAAATGACATTGATGCATTTTGGCGAACTGAAACAGATAAAGGATGTGCTAGAGCAAAAAGAACTACAAGCTAACAGTGTCATGGTTTATTTCTGCAATGACATCTGTTTTCACAAGTAATCACCAACAAAGTTACCTTTAACAGCTGCTGTGCAGTGTAAAAACCAGCTGGTCCACTACCCACAATACAAACATGAGTCCCACTTCCACCGGTACAGTAATGCTTAACTACTGGGATGAGTTGCCTGCAGATATCCCTTCCACACAAATGCATTCTGTCAAAAAAAAAAAAAGAAAAGAAATTTTTTTTTTCTGTACAATAGACAATAGGATGACATTTTTCAAAAAGAACCAAAAAAAATTATTTACAAACCAAAAACACCAATCTGAAGAGCAAGCAACACATAGACCTTTCTCTCTTTTTTTGGGAAAGGATTAATATTTCATTTACTTATTTTCTGAATATCTTAAAGTTCAGATTTGGAGAATCTGAAACAAATTTCTGTCTGTTGATAATCAAGAAAACAGTTCCTCCTCAGTGCAGTTATGGAAGCTATCACACTGTGTAGCTGTAGATAAGCATTTTGAAAAGATTGTACTAGAGGCCATCAAATTAAACTCCCAGTAGATACAGACTATTTTACTTCATCATATGAGCTGAAAAAATTTGTTTTAAAAATTTTTGAAGTCCGGCTCATTTTGATATTTAAATGTTAAAAATTATTACTTTAATCATACTTTTAAAATCATTAGCAATCAATATAATAAAATCTGCTCTTTACAAGCATATTAATATGCAAAATTTACTTGGATACCATTTCCAAAGGTCTTCTTTGAGTACTGATAGATGTCTTTGGACAATCTATAAGACATATTTTTACCCAAGATGGAGTATGGCAGTGAAGCATGAGATGAATGCCTATGCCTCTACAAAAATCTTGGATAAGCTCAGTGTTCAGAAAGCTCTACACAGTATAGCTATCATCAGCCTTTTAAGAGAAGCAAGTTTGGTTCTGGTTACACATCTTTAAAGTAAAGCAATCAAACATCAGTATGTGAATCACCCCACCACAGAACATTCCTTGTCAACTTAAATGACCAACATTACATCAGCCGCATATACAGCTAAATAATTTTGAGATAAACAGGCTGATGGATGACAACAGGAAACTAGCTGAAGTCCATCAATCAGTATCATGGGTACTATCACAGAATGTTATATTTAATGAAGATCTTATCCTGTATCAGACCACCCTCAATACTTATTC
Organism: Nautilus pompilius; assembly: GCA_018389105.1. Lineage (NCBI taxonomy): Eukaryota > Metazoa > Mollusca > Cephalopoda > Nautilida > Nautilidae > Nautilus > Nautilus pompilius. The sequence goes on along the minus strand of JACATO010002204.1, from coordinate 2,540,913 downwards.
AACTGAAAAAATAAAAAATCTGCTACATTACCTGACAATTCAATGTGGATATATACAGATGACAGAAGCAGATGGTTTTAGGTCTGATGGTGCAAAGTTTACATAATAATGCTAAATGGAAGAAAATAAGGCAGAGGTGCCAGCCAGAGTTATCTGTGCCAGCTACTGTACAGATTTGCATTTTTAAAAGGCTTAGAATATCTGCTTTTACCTTAGATATCCTGCCATGTAAATATCCTCATTGACAATAGGTTTCTCCTATGATCTCTGAAAAATGCAGGTAGAACTAATCTGGTGTCACAAGAGCAACAAGTACATAATGTATTCAGAAAGATTTCACATTTGTATTGCAATGAGAACCAGAACATGTTGGCCTACCAAACAGTGACAAATTTGACAAAATTGCCAAAGTTGCTACTAAATTACCTCAAAGTCAAGCTAGCACTGACTTCTTAAGCATGAGAGCATATATCAACCAAAAATTAAAGATCTATGTAGAGCTGAATCTGAAGAAAGCGCATACCTCAATTTAAAATCATAATTAACCAATGAGCAAAGAGATTTTCATAAGTTATCCAGGGCTCTACAGGTAGAGATTACCACACTACCTACTGGTCATTTTTTCTAAATGCTCATGTTCATAGGATAATAGTATCCACTTCTGCAATAAGCCTCAATTGCAGCATGGCTGAAACTATTGAACACTATCTCAGAGAATGTCCAAAATATACTCAAGACAGACAACTCTGTTGGGGTGGCAGCACTGTTCCAAGTAACAGTGAGATTCCTTTCAAAAACATTAAACCAACAATAGAGTTCCTAAGGCTGAGTCGTACTCTGAGATGTTAAAGGAGAAAGCATTATAGCAAGCTCACCTTTGATGAAAGCACAAACTATCAGCAAAAAAAATTATTTTTTTTAAATAAGAAAAAAAAAAACAAGAGAGATTTCATGTAGGTATTATTCAAGCCTATAGGAATTAGCATTAAGTTTCAGAAGTATTTTCTTTCTTTCTTTTGAGAAAAATAGACTTTAAATTATAATGTGAGAGAAACCCCCTGTAGCTGTAACAATGATTAACTAATTTGTTGGTAATAGAAGCATCTGCTCCTTTAAAAAAATGAATAATAATAATTATGCAGACATGCTTTCAGAAAGATAGAGATTTTATTTAGCCAATAGACTCTTTATTTATGCATGTAAAGTTAAACAATAAGTTAAGATATTTATTTAATAGTTTTTATTTTTTTATCATCAGAGTGCACATTATAAAAATTTGTCCTGGCCATCTACATAGCTGTTTATCCTGCCTATTTCTTCTGAATCTGCATCACAACAAATTTCCTGTCCATTTAGAACTGTTTTTCTTGTTTCCAGTAATTTCCAATCAAAATTCTAAATGTCAAATAGATTTCCTGATATAGTAGAAATGATAGTGCACCGCTCTTTGTTTGTTGTATTTTTTAAAATAAAGATGAGAATTCTTCTGAGATTCAAAAGTCTACTTAACAAAACCGACCAAGCATACATAACCTTTTGCTGATTCTTATTATATAGTAGATATAAGGCCCTAAATAGCTTCTAGTCAAATAAGAGAATTTAAGCAATAAAAAAAACAAGTATTGTCTGAGTAATATTGCAACTGGTCAGTGATCTTAGCATTTACCATCTGAAAATGACCAGAATTTCTCTGCTGAATTTGGCTTGAGAGTGCCTATAATGCCAATGATTATTCTAAAATGTATTGGCAGATCTTGCATTAATGGATTTAATGGATGGAATAATAATAATAATAATAATAATAATAATAATAATAATAATACTTTTTTTGATTAGGGGAAAGAAAATTATCATGTAAAAATGGACCATGGTTACCTAAGGATGATGAGAATTTACTAGTACTAATCTTAGGCTATTTCTGTTCAAACTATATTTTCAGATAATGACAAAGGTGGAAACTTGATACACATCTACTTTCACTTAATGACCCCCTCCCCCCACCAACACTCACTCACTCACATGCACACACAATATACACAATACACATCATGCTGGCAATGGATATCAAACAGGGCCTGAGACTCAGTTAACTGCAGCTACCAACATAACTAGCAAGCAAACTATCTGCATATGAAAACATTTTAGTTCGGTTTTTCTTTGGTGAATAAGTACTTCATATGACAAATATTTGCTTTTATTCTCCATTTATTCATATAGGACTGATGCGGTTCTATACGTAACCATTACACATTAATGCAAGTTTGTGCTGTGATAATTTGTCTCCGCGATTGAAATCTGGTGTGGAAAATGTAGGAAAAAACACAAAACAGATAAAGATTATGCATTAATGACCAGAAATCAATGGAAATACATAAGCTGTACTTTCTTTAGAGCCTTCAATTAGTAAGTAGAAATTTTTTTTTTTTTTAATGTTACAGCTGTTAACCGATAACTACAAAAGCTTCAAACATTGTCAATAAAACACCAACTAACTATTACCGTGTTACCAGGAATTCTTCTCATTTATAGGATTTAAGGAAGCGAAAAAACAACCTGGACACACTTGCATGCAGGTGTAACTTAAATTTACCAAAATATTAAAAAATAAACGCAGCAGTTAGATGTGGAATGTGCAAAAAGGTAATTGTAAGTAAGATAAAAACAAAAGATGATTGTGTTCTGATTTATCTTTATGTATAAATGAGTGCATAAGGTTATTCAGGTTATTAAATCTAAATTACTCAATGTCATCTATTAAATTATTGTCCCCTTCCTCACCGTCATCCATCTAGCAAATCGTCATTGTCCCCTTCTTCACTGTCATCATTAGAGTGATCATCTGTCCTCAATGTCACTTTGATCCGACTGCCCATCATCATTGATCTCCCTCATTTCTCGAAGATACTCATAGACTTCTTCAATAACATCATCTGGTTTTTGAATAAGCATTCATTGATTTGAGGAAAGAAAAAAAGGTTATCTAGTCATTCAATAGACAATTGCAAAATCATGCAAGCCAGTTTTAGGGTAAAGTAAATACCTTTCCTTCTAAAAACATTACAGAAAAGGGCACGATGCCAAGATTGTTGTCCCTATTCATTTCAATTTGATAGTTTTGTTACTGGTCGCCATATCCACTACCACTGTTCTTGGAATCCAGTCATCAGTGAAACACTAACAACCTGAAGAAAACCCGAAAATCCTCATGACAAATATACAGTATGTGGTTTGAGGAATGATCAAATCATAGGCCACATTCCTAGAGACACATCTAAAACATGTTTGTATATTCTTTGCATGAACGGAACTTTGAGTGCAAAAGTTACAGGAAGAAGGGAGAATAAGCTGCATAGGGGGCTAGAGGTTCCTTCCAATCGCATGTTATGTGAAAAAACTCAGAAAGCCAATGAAAATGTTAATAAATGAATATTTACAAAGATGTAAACAGAAATCATTTTCTAAAAATTTAATCTGGATATACCTGCATGCAAGTATATCTGGGGTAACACGGTAATACGACAAGCACCTGAAATAACTCTTTCAATAATTTTAAGTCTATAATTTAAGTGAGATAAATCTGAATTTTTTGGTTCATTAATTTTGAAATAATCACCACTGCCATTTGCTCTGTTTTCTGTGCCTCTCAGATTGGTCTCATTAAAACCCAGAGATTAATTAGCTGCTCTAGTTTCTAGCTACTGTCCTCCATGTACATACTTAGAGAATGAAATGTGTTTATAGTGTCAACCTCTAACAGCTGTTACTTACTAATAAATAGATTGGTATCAGTAAGCTTTTTTCTCATTTTCAGTAGTCTGTGCTCTTGGCTATAATCTGAAGACTGGAAAAAAATTTACAAACATTCAATTGCATTTATCTAGCTTGAAGTTGATGCCAACTACCCTTACCACCAGCACAGCAAAGATTCATTCCTCATCAGCGCCCTTCAACACCACTTTTTTCATCAATAGACTTGAACATTGGTAACAAGAAAAACATTAATTGGCAGTTACGGAATGTAAAACCAGTCATCAATAACCCTGTTAACTGCAATGGTACATTTTTCATGCTTAAATGGCTACTTTTCATTATCACCATGAACAGTTCCTAGCCTCAGTCTTTCTACCTACCATTATTTTTGTTTCCTATAATCTCTTTTCCTCTTGAACTAGATACAACTTTTCTAAAGCAGAGATAATTACTAATCATTAGTTTCTCAGGTATTTTACTGAGAGGTACTACTACCATAATTAGTGTAAAATTTAAATAAAGAACCCACAACCCACAAATCATAGTGTTAAAATCCAAGACAAGGAGAACAAAAAAAATTTTTTTTTAAAATAATGAATGCATAAATAAACATTTAATTGGGCCTTAAGTCTTTAATCCAAATCAGATAATATATCTTCACTAACATCTTGCAAAGTTGCACTAATAGTAACTGAACTCCCCATACCATAACTCTTGCCTGGGCTTCTTTGATGCAGTTTTGTTAGAGATAAGTTGCAGAAGGTGAAATGAAGGGTCAACAATTTGTTGTTTTGTTAGCTATAGTATCGGCTAAACTCAGAAAGGAACATTAACAATGTATGTGAAACGGTATCCGTTAGATTTTAAAATGTATTTATACTACAAAGATTTACACTGATCAATAATCGTACAAAAATAAAGTACATGAAAAACACAACTGAAAACTTTAATCATAGGAATTTATTATTATTATTATTATTATTATTATTACATTTATAAACTTAAACATTTCTCTAAATGCAGGGAAGAATAAGAAAGGGGTATTTTGACTCGTAGGATGGGGCAGAGCAGTTGGTTGGGGATTTTTGATTCAACGCAATTTAAGACTTCCTGGTATAAACATGAACGTGTCACTCCAACCAAACGTAATTAATTAGTATTTAAGCATCAAAATTTATCAAAACGATATATTTATAGAGGGGCAGTTTCATGGAAGTCGAAGAGACTTATTAATAAATTCTAGGAAAAAAGAACACAAAAAATACAAGCAGCAAAGCGATTTTTTCCTTTAATTACCGGCCCCGCCCCTGAGGAGAACCGATAACCGTCATCGATCTATCTGACGGTCACCACTCCTCAAAACGTAATAACGCGATTTCGTTTTCTTGTTCAGTTTAAATCTACGTACAGAGGTGGAAGAGGGTGCGGGGGGGGGCCCCAACCTTCGATTTCTTAATTTTCTTCCTCTTCGTTCAACAATCAATTAGTATTTGTACCTTCGACCGGGGACCGACCGACCGACCGACCGACGGTGCGCTTCCACTTCCGCTGACATTATTAATTTTTTTTTTTTTTTTGCTCCCTTTTTCAAAAACTGGGCAGTCGGAGCTTTAAAATTTGCAAATTTTAGTTATTAAATAACTACGGCACTCTAAACGAGTAGCGGTTTCAAAATTGGGGGTTTGTTTTTTTTTTTATTATTATTATTATTCTCACGCACTATTTTTCGTCGGCTCAATCACACAGGCGCGCTTTGCCGGAAGCATTAGTAATCTCGCCATATTATATATATCTTTTTTTTTCACCTGTTCGTGCCGAGGTTTTCTCATCCTGCTGTTTTAATTCGGAACGGTTTGTGCATTCTCCTTTTTCGTCTCCGCTAATTAGCTGCTGTATTCTTTCTCACGGGGAATTTTTCCTTTTTGTTGTTGTTGTTGTAAACTGCTTCGGCCCCAGTATTTCGGGGTATCGGGCTTTGATCGAGGCGAGATGGTCTGACATGACAGCGCTGTCGACTTCGGAATGTCGCCGAGTGTTAGTCACCTCCCCCCTCCCACCACCCGGCCGACGACGACGACGGTATCCGTAAACATTAGCCTGCCGCTTCGTGTGCGGCGGCTCAGCTATCCCGCCTACGAGTTTTTTTTTTCCTTCTTACTGATTTCAGGGAAAAGGCGGCCCCGGGGCCGGGGGGGGGGTAGAAATGCGGAAAGCGCAATGTCCACTCAAATGCAAAATTATTCAATTTTATTTTAAAAAACAACAACTTTTATCGGAAACCAACTTGTCTCCTTTTAAGTAACAGACTGGTACACATCTGTTAACTGTATAGGTAAAATCCTAGCTTAAACTGAGATTAGGCGGAAACGCCCTGCTACCCCCCCCAACCTCGACCGATAATTCGGTGCCTGCGCATGCGCACGGATTGCACTGCGTTGGGAATACCTACCTATACACGCTTCTTATCTGTTTGCACTCCTCGCGATGAGCTGCTGCTGCAGTTGTACTTAAAAGGTGCCAGTCAGATTTATTTTACACTTTATTAAAGCACGTTTCTCTTCGTGTATACTAAAGCCTAAAACATCTTAATGGTCTTTCGTTCATGAATTCAGATGCTGCTCAAAGATTGCATCGCCTTTTCTAAGTGTATTTCCGGTCTATAAACCGCAGGTGAAAGGATTGAAACTTTAAAAAATACAAAAGAATTTAAAAATTCGGCTAACGATGAGTGTCGTTGTTTTGTTTTTTTACATTTCTTTAATGATAAAGGTAAGTGCAGATGTTCAATTAAGTGGTTAAATGGAAAAATCTGCATCCAACTTTGTTGTTTCATCTGTTGCAGACTTAGTTGTCCCTTGATACAGCAAAATACTTCAAATATACCTCAAAATAATAAATAGAAAACTTCTCCATTAGTTTAGCTTAAATCATCGTTATTTAGTTTTTACTTGAATCTCTTGAGTGTAGTATTTCTATCTATATAGATAGTATGTATACATACTCCTTGGCGCGCGCGCGCACACGTTTTCATTTTTTATTTTGTATTTAGGTTCAGTGTATATTTTTCTTCTCCCCCATCCACTTTAGTAATTGATTTTAAATTATATCTTATAGTTGAAGAAAAAGGAAAAGAAATCTTTCCTGACTTTATATTTCTTTAAAAATACACTGTTAGTTAAAAGCCTGGAGTTATTAGAGTGTACCAGAATTTGCTTTGCTTTGTATTACCAATCTTTGATCCCTCAGAAAAAATAAGCAAACACTACATATAATCAATCTCATATCCCTCCCTCATACCATTGCTGATAAGTTGTTTTGTCTTAGCCGCCAATTTGTGATCATTATTGGTATTCAATGTATAGGGTGGTGCAAAAGTTGTGCACCATGTGGAAGTTTGTAGTGTGGGTGACGATATGGAATTAATTGGTTCTTTGATGTCATTGTAACATGGGAAACATGCAAATGCTACAGATTTTCCTGATGCCCAATCTAGGCAATATTTCAGTGGCACAATGGGCAATGGTTCTATCAGGAGGGTACATTGCCACATTTTGTTGCCATGACAATGTTTCTAAGGAAGTGGGTTGAAAGGTAGGTCCTGCCCTGAGTTAGTGGACCTCATTTGACTTTGTGTGGGCATCTCAACTCTGTTGTGTACATTGACCATTTCAGAAACAGCATTTGAAGAATAAATCAGATCCAGTTGTGCAGAAACTAACATTGGGATGTTAAGAAATGTTCAAACATCAGGTGTACATTGAAATTAAAAGTGTTTGCAAGTTAATGGCAAATATTTTGAGCATTTACTATAATTTATCTTATGATGCATAACTTTTGTGATGACGTGTGTGTATGGTTTTAAATAATTATGGAAACAAGAATAAATGGGTATAAAATGCAAATAACATGATAGAATTGCATCTCGTGTAAAAATGAAATGCTTCATAGTACAGTTGTGTTAATATAGTACACTATGATTGATTATCATGCAAGAAATCAGAAAGTAGCACACCTGCAAAAGGACTATAATGATAAAGGCAGTAATACAGGAAGACCCCGACTTAGGTATAAAAAAATTCCCGTAAGCCCAAAATTTATGTTAGCAGAGCACTGCTGCTGTTGCTATGCGGTCATTTCTGCAACTTATGCAGAGTTTGTGATGTTATGTGATCTCTCTATCTCACACGCAGCGCGCACACTCTTGTTATACACTATGCATAAAGCATCTTGTGCATCACTCAGTTTTTCTTCGAAAGTTTTCGTTTTCTAGTGATTTACTCACCTTAATTATGACTGGAAAAGGCAAAGTTATGGTAAAAGTGCTGAGCCCATGCATAAACGCACTAAAATAGACGTAGAAATGAAGATAAAGAGATATGAAAGTGGACGATCTTTATCATCCATTGCATGTGAACTAGGATTTTCGGTGTCGACAGTGAATACTACAGGAATATCCAGACTTACATAGGCCTCAACTTATGTAAATTCAACTTTACAAGAGAAAAGAAATTCAACAAAAAAAATTCTAGATATGGCAAAAATGTTACATAGCGTTATGTATTGGTACCTGGGTATAAGCAGGAATTACTTTGAGCTGTGGAATAATGCACTACGATCTGAGTATTAGTCAGCCAGCATCTTCCACGCTCTCAGTTGTGAGTTTAGATGTGCGTAAATCTTTTCATTTCTACATAAATTTTTCCATTGCAAGCCATGGTGCCAAAGCATAAAAGTGATGCTAGTGGTTCTGCAAAGCAGTGCAAGGTGAGCAAAATAAAGAAATATGAAGATGGGTAAAGTTTGTCTTCCAGTGTGTGTGGCTTGGGCATGGCCATGTCGACCGTTAACATGATAGTGAGAGAAAAAAGACGTATTAAAGAACACATGAAAGAATCTTCCCCCATGAAATCTAGTGATAACGAAACAAAAGACTGGTGTCATTGCCAAGGTGGAGAAATTTTTGACAGTGGATGCAAGATAATAAGCAGAAGCATGCAAGTTTGACTTATATAAAAATTGACTTAAGTATAGCTGACTGGAACATAACCCTTATGTAAGTCAGGGTCTTCCTGTATTGTAATGTGGTGAATACTATGTCTCCTGGAAGAACCTATGACAAGCATATTAAAATTGTCTTAGCTTGTGAAAGCTGCTATATATGGTAGATTGCAGTTTGACTTTGTTTTAGGAGCTGTATACAAGTCAATGATGAGGTTATTTGAAACTGGTACTGATGACAATATGATTTGGAAAAAGCCCAAACTTTCCAAAAGTTATGTTAAATGCTTCAAGATACATTCTTTACATGATGGACGACAAGTCAGCAAAAATCTTGCAAATGACCTATCTATAAGTACAGGTGTTAATATTTTTTCAAGAGCGGTAAGATGCATATTAGTGCAAAGTGTTTTTATTGGTAGTGTAGCTGCCTGAAAAACCATTGCTGAGAGGCGGCAACTAAACGCAAGGCTGAAATGAGTAGCAGAAATGAAAGTGAGATGACCAGATGTGAAAGAAGTTTTGTTTTATAAATGTGTCTAAGTTTGGCAGTAATCAACAGCTATTTGTTCAAAGGTATAATTGCAGTTGATCATTACAAGAGGGGAGCTGTGTATCAGTCAAAGGTGTTAAAGATTTTCATGAAATTGAAGTTATGCTGGTTGACAGGTACAGACAGGCAGGTTCTTATCCAACATGTCATACCCTTAGGACAACATCCCATTGGGTATGGATTCATTTTCCAACACGACGACAACCTAAGCATTGTAACCAATGAGGTGAAAACCTATCTGGAATGTAGAGGAGCTGATGAAAGGAACACACTCAAAGATGCTCTGGCCTGCACAAAGTCCTGGTATAAATATGATTGAGGCAATATGGGGATATATGGCTACTGAGAAAGTCAAACAGAAACCAAACACTAAAGATAAACTTTGGAAAATGCTACAGGATATTTGGAGCAGCATTCCAAAATTATGCATTGATAACCTTTATAGGAACATGAAAACAAGGTGTCATGCTCTATATAAAACTAATGGCTTACATGCCAAATACTAATGCAATGCACTATACAGTGTATTTATATTGTAAACATCTCTCAGTTGCAATTAGTTGAATTTTTTTGAATGGAGCTCGTTTATTTGTCAACTAGATCAGTGGTACAGTAGTGTGAATTTTAAGTGATATATTGCCTGTTAGTGAAATGGGTGCACTTTTTTTAAGTAGAACAGTACCATCCTGGGCTGTGTGCCCTTCTACCTGAACATGAGATAGTTTAATTTTGATATAGACCAGGACAGAAAAGGGCTGCTCTTTTGCATAAGTGAGTAGATGTGAATGGAATTAAGATATTCTGCAGTGACTGGTCATTTGACAAGTACAAGATCATCTACACATTGCTGGGATATTAGTAAATTACTATCAAACACAATCAAATTTATCATGAGTCAAATCTTCAATTTAAAAAAAAAATATTTTAAGTGGCTCTCAAGGCCTATCAGATGATGAGCAACTACTGATTTTACTATTTTAAATTCATCATCCTTCAAGAATTCTGTTAACATTGGAAACCTTTACATATTGCTCCCTTCCAGCAGTCAAGGTTCTTCAGGAAACTAATTTTTTTACTTAATTTCAGAATGTTGGAACAAAATCATTTAGCTTTTTGAAAATGTCTTCTAAATTGCTGGGTTTGAAATCTTGAATCAGATAGGTGTTCTACATAATGCCATCCAGTGTCAAGAAGGAACAACTGCAGTTCATCTTTCAACTAACAAAAACAGAAATATTCTTCATGGTAGCCATTAGATTTTGGTATGTAAAAGTAGAAAGTTGTGTTTTGATCTTAATTTCCTACATAAAATTAGGAAACAATCTTTAATTCATGACATGTGACTTAAAGTTCAATATTTTTGTGGTTTGTAGATATAATTAAGTTCTGGTTCAAGTTTCTTGAAAGCTAGTGCTTTTATTTGTATAACACAATGTGTGAAACAATACCTGGTGCCACTTCCAGAACATGCTTTTGCTTTTAGTTCATTGTTTTTCCAAATTATAGTACTGTACATAAACTGGCACAGCATAATTGTTGTAGCCCTTCATGTATGATGATGTCAAGATTGTAAAATATTTTTTTCCTATTGTCTTTTTTGAAATAAATTTCAAAGTGATATATCTTTTTGTAGCTTCCCATCATGGCAGTATTTCTTATACGTAAGTAACGTGGTTGAATTGGATATGTTTGTAGACTTATCAAGTTGCAAGGTGTATTTGGGGTTATTTGACCTGTTTGATAGGGAAGTGCATTGGCCATTGATAGACTACTGACCTACTAGGTTGGAGCTTGAGCTGAAATTTCAACTAGGACTAGCTTGGTTTGGCATATCTCCCTGGCATGGAATTTTTCTCAATTCTCTTCACCGGCTGGCTGCCTGGGTTTCTTTCCTATCTGAAAAAAAAAAAAATTAAAGCTTTCCTTACTGAAGATGGAACTGCTACATTCTATGTTCACAAGATTGACAATACTTCCTAACTGATAACCACAATACTACTATCCTTCACCATGGTTGTCTCCATTGTAGATTTTAGTGTACAACATGGCAATAGTGCTCTTTGTCCTGAAGGGAAATTCCTACATGTTATAATGACCACCTATAGTGCTCCTTTTACCAAAAATATCCTGTGCCCTATAAGAAGTATGCCAGTACCTTGCTGGCAAATGATATCATTTGAAAACAAAGTAGCTTGAAGTGGAGTAGCAACTTTATATATATATAGAAGAAATGTGATACATTGCTACTGCTGCAGAAAGAATGAGCATTTCTCTTACTGTGTGTGGCTTTCTAACAGTGATTAGGTAGGAAACTTCATAGGAAGCTAATAGTGTGTTTGCAGGGGATTTTTTGTTTATAACGTGCTAGCAACCTTTCAATTATTGCAGTTTCTGCTGGCCTATTGGCACATGAAGCATGTTTGGTCTGTAGCTATCTCTTCATGTTTACAGGTTTAGCACTTCTAAAGAAATGCACTGTGGGTGCTGCTTATTTTCACTCATCAAGTATGCTTGTTTCTCAGTTTGCTCTTTGTACTTCACTGCTTGTGTGGCATGCTTTTCTGTCTTCTACCAGTACTTCACTAGAATTGATCTTACTGGTTCTCTATCACTGCAAATAATAGTTTACTGATTGTTACCAGTGCTTACTACTGTGCAAACTACCTAGTAAGCCAATAAATAATGTATGTATGTCACCAGATGATAGTAAACTTAAAAAGAATCGGTCAGATGCACAAACTTTGACATGCCAGATGGCATCAGTAATACGATTTGCTTCATGTCAATAGGTAAAGATGTACATGATAATTTTTATAATTTTTTTTTCTAAACTTTCTTATGTGCACACCTCTCCCTCTCTTTTGAGAGTCAAAAGGTTAAGCTGGCAGAAATAGTTCTGAATGTGTTTCATTTTTTCTGAAAAGCAATTTGAAAATTAATTATTTAAAACCATGGACAAAACACAGATGTAAATTGCTAAGTGTACATCTTATTGTGATGATTTTTTGTTTTTAATATATAAATTTCAATTTAAATTCTTAACAACAAAAAAAAAAGTGGTTTGAGAAGAAGCATTAGAACTATAAAAGCATTTTTGTATACTTTTGCAGCTGATGTTTGGCTTATATGGTACTTTTTTTTTCATTATTATTAAAAGGAACTTTTATTTTAAATTAAAACACAAATACACTGGACTATAGGTGTCAAATCACTAACTAAATATCCCTTATTTCATACACAAATCAATTTGTTAATGATTGGTAGATAAAAATAATATACCAATTTTAAGATGCCTGCTTTTCATTACTAAATGAAGTTTTTTTTGTTTTGTTTTTTTTAATTTTTAGCTGCATTTTAAAAAAAGTACTGGTGCAAAATTTGTTGTCACTTATTTTCTAATTTTTGGTGAAGTGGTCCATATTGGTCTTTAGTGCTTATAATGTGCCAGATATAAAATGTCTTTTTGGGTAGACAGTCATACTGAACTTGTGAACACTTGAGAAAATTTATCAAGTTTTTAAATTATTTTGTATGAACTCTGTTATCTTAACTATATTGGATGAATGTACATAATATTTTGTCGTCTTTGCCAATTTGTGTTAATAGTATTACAATCAGGTAAGTTTAAATAAAGTCAAGCATTTTTTATTTCACTTATTTTAATATAATTGGTATCATCATAGGTTTTAATGTATTGGTAAGCAAACCTTATTATTTTTCTGTTCTGAAATATTTGAGATTTCTCAAAAAAAAAAATAAAAAAATTTTTGGCAGGATGGGATACTTTTGATTTGTATTTTTGGTTTTAAAATACTAATGACAGATTTCTCATTGATGTTTTATTTAAGTTAATAACTTAACTAATAAACAACAAAATTCATTAGCGTTTTCTTTTTTCAGTCTCTCTATTGTTGAAGAAACCAGTAAATATTAAAACAAAATGCAAGTAACAAACTTGATTATAATGGTGGTCAGATGGTTTAATTTTTTTAAATCTTTATTTTTTTAAAGAAAATGGCTGAAACTAAAAACCAAAAGACTTGTCTAGACGAGGAAGAAGATGAAATAGAGCCAAATTACAAGCCACCAGCACAAAAGTCAATTGAAGAGATCATGAACACAGATGCCAATGATGAAAGTTTAGTTTCTTATAAAAAGTCTCTACTAGGATGCACAAATAGTATTAAGTGTAAGTAGACACATCTCTCATTTTTTTAAATAAAAATGTTTTCTAAATGAGCAAGCTGAAATTAATAAATGTCTGATACTAAAATTTGAATAGTTTTTTGGAAGAAAAAATTGTTTCATTTTTTAAAAATAGATGAAAATTACAGTATGTCATTAATTAGGCAAAAGCAAGTTGACTATTAAATGAAAATCTGTCACAAAATGCAATAAAATTAGGTATTAGATTTGTCTGAATATTTACAAATTAATTAAAAAGATCATTGTTTAATAATACTTTACATATTACAAAAAATTGTGCATTTATCTGGGATTTTGTGATTTATGACAGGCTGTTACTAAGGAAATGTTTAAAGCTAAGGCTATGAATATTTTCATTATATATCATAGCAACTCTAGAACATTTGCTTTTTTTGTCTGAAAGCAAAGCCACCATTAATAATTTTTAAAAGGATGCTTAAATATTTTTTTTACTTGGTAACTGTTTAAATTTATTTTCTTTTTTTGTTAGTTCCTAATGACCCAAGGAAATTTGTTCCAGTCATGTTAAGATTCAAGCCAAATGATGGACCTATGGCAGAACTACCATTAGATAGTGAGTATGTGTCATGGATCATTGGTTCAAATTTAAGCTCATTGTGAACCAAAAAAAAAAGAAGAATCATATGCCATTGGTTTTTAAATTATAGTAGGGGTCTTTTTTTTTTTTAAAAAAATTATTAAAATTAACATAGATAAGCTTTTCTAAACAGAATTTCGGTGCTGGTGAATGGTCAGAAAAATTGTCCCTTGTATTCCTGTCCTAACTTTTAAGATTTAAGCTAATCTCTCAGAATGGAGCTAGAAGGTGATGAGAGTGTGTGTGTGTAGAATATTAGCCTTGATAACCAAGCAAGTTAGCTGGATATGGTTGAGGTTTGTGTGTCGATCAAGGTACAAGCCAGTTGAGACTTGCTCATGAAACCTTCACTGCAAGTACTAGAATTTTTTGTTTTTAGATGTGGGAGGGAATCCATGAGCAAGAAGAAAACATGCAAGGAGGGTACACCAAAATGAATTGATTCCAATGTGGGATTTGAACTTGGAACATTGACCATGGCATCCAGTAATCTACCATTGAACTACCCACCCAAGTAGTCTCATATGCTTGTATGTGTAATTATGTAAATTAGTTGTTCAGAAATGAATGAGTAGTGAATATTTTGATTCTGAAATCTATTTATTTACAGTATGTGCATTTATAATTATTTAAGGAAAAAAATTTAATTGAGTCTCTTATGTTTCTATAATTAATTTCACTACACTATTAATTTGCATCAGAAATAAGCTAAATCTCTGCTATGAACCAGTTTGACTTACCTAGATGTTTCAACTCTAGTGCTGTCTGAAAATAAATCAGTTTTTAATTCTTTAACTTCTACTAAAGACAAGTAATCAATAAAATATTTCATTTCTGAGTTTCACAACTTGAAATTTATTTGATTCTCAAGATACTTTACATCTCCTCCAAAACTCGTAGGTATTTAAAACATTTTATGTTTATGTCATAGTATTCCATTATTTTTTTAAACTTTTTTTATTGAATTGACTTTAATTCTTAATGTGATTGCATGCTACAATAATATATTAGTCTGTTTAGTATGTCATTTTTTTTTCTATAAAGTTGAACTGCAATAATTGGTGATAGCAGTGAGATGTGGTAGTGGTTAGAAAAGTAAATCTGCACATTTAAATAATTAAGCTACCCGTGCTATTAACAATTTTACTTTTAGATTTTAACATTACGATTAGAAGTTTATTTAGTTTGAGCAAAAAAATAATAAAACATCTAATTATTTTTGGCAACTTTTTTCCTGGCCAACTCTAATCATCACTTTGCAGTTACGAGAGGCATTCCTTTTAATGGTGTTTATCCACCACCATATATTAAAAATGTATGAATATAATGACATTTATAGATTAAAATAAATTTTGTGTGTGCATGAACAAACTTGCAAAAACATTACCACTACCACGGTTCAGTAACTTGGTTAGAATATTACACAGATGATTCTTCTTGCAAGATGTAAATAATTGGTTAAAGAATACTGATTTCAGCATTACTGGCTGTTGTGTATGGGACAGTTTGGAGTGGTGGTGTCTTATCAAGTTCCCATTCCAATTTAAAATGCATGCATAAAAAAAAAACTGTTCAATTTTTCCTGGGAAACTACTATTTTTCTAATGTGGTGCTATTGTATTTCAGGGGATTTGTCCAGATTAACAAAAGAACCTTTTGTCATTAAGGAAGGGTGCAAATACCACTTGGAATTCCAGTTCTATGTGCAGCGAGACATTGTGTTTGGTTTGAAGTATTCCCAGAAGATAAAGAAAAAATTTGTAAATTTATCTGTTAGCTGTAAGTAATTTTTGTTTGTTTTCTTTTTGTAAGCTACATTACTTACATTTATTTAGTGTAAGCATTTGTAATGTTTATTTTATTGTTGGATATTAAAACATCTGCTTGATGAACTTTATAATTTTTTTTTTTTTAGAATATTCAAAGCATGAATATATTTTCTTTTTGAATATAAACACTAGTAGTGCAAAGAATAAAATAATATGGTATCACACAGTGATCATTGAGGTCGTTGCTTTACGGTTATGCTGGTTTATCAGGTAACTTCAGTGCAGTGAAAGCACACGCACATGCATGCTGGAAATAAAGTTTTTAAAATTGATAGGAACATGATGGTTGCAGATTTAACTAGGAAATTTTCATAAAATTTTTTTTTACTAAAATAAGTTTAAAATGTGAATAGGTATTTGACATACATGCTTTAATTTGTAAATGTAATTATTTCTGAAGACATAGTAGTGATACAAAAAATAGAGCAGATAGTAAATTGTTGGAATGTTAAGCATAATAAATTGATTGTGATAAATTGTATGAATTGATGATAAAACAGTTGCACAGAATTGACTATAAAGTTTGACATAAAGAGTTCATTTTGCTCAATATCTGGATGATGTTCAATACATTTAGTGATGTAATACATATGTACATCCTTCACTTTTCACCAAAACATCTGATGCAGTCTTGTGTCAATGTGGTCCAATCTTCTATCAAGGCTTGATACAGTTCTAGGATGGTCCCAGGAACACATGGTTGTCCGTTGCAGTTATAGAGCTCATCCCAGACATGTTCTATAGGGTTTTAGGTTGGGGGAATGAGTGAGTAGTTATGGAAGATCTTGAAGTTGTTTTACAACTATTTTACAGTGAGTTCTGGCATTATTATCCATGGTGGTAAATTGTTTACCTTAATTTCATGCACATTGTAAAACAACATATTTAATGGCCTTATTCGAGTAGTGCTGACGTTTAACAGTTCCATTAAAGAAAATCAGTTCACATTTGCAGTTGTGTAATGGCACCACAGACTAGAACAGTGGTTCCCAAACTAGGGGTTGTGAAGCCAACTAGCAGGGTTGTGATTATTTTCATGAAACATTTAATCTTCTGACTGCTGTTGATTGTGTGTATGTAGTATTGAAAATAATTATGGAAAGTCTATAAAATCTAAATAAAAAACAATTGCATTTTATGTGTAAAAATGAAATGCTCCAAAGTGCAATCATGTATTGACACAGTACCCTTTAGTTGGTTGTCATGGAAGCAAACAAGCAAATTGACATCATTGTGGTGTGGTAACTACTATAACTTCTAAGAAGGAAATATTTTATGACAAGTGTATGTAAATCAGTCTTGGCTTGTGAAGGTTACTCCATGCAGCAGAATGCAGCCAAACTTTGTTTCAGAAGAAACTGCATGCAAAAATCTGAGGATACATGAAACTGACTGTTGACAATAGACACTTGTGAAAAAAAAAAGTCCAAACTCTCCAGGGGTGATGTTAAGTACCTGAAATCAGAGTTACACTGACTATTGAGAGGTACATGTGGGTTCTGATCCACCGTACCATTCCCTCAGGACATCTCATTGGGCATAGATTCATTTTCTAACATGACAATGCCCCCAAGCATACAGCTAATGTGGTGAAAACAATCTGGAATGTAAAGAAGCTGATGGAACCCGCACAATGCCTTGGCCTGCACACCGTCCTGATATGAATATCATTGCAGCTATATGAGCTTGTATGGCTATTGAGAAAGTCTGAAATAACCAAATACCTTGGATGAATTGTGCAAAGTGCTGCAAGATATTTGGAACAACGTTGATAATTTGTATTGGATGCTCTTTATAAAGCAAAGAGCTCTCATACTAATACATGTACAGCATATTTTGTTTTTGTGTATTTTATGTAATATTGCATTGTTTCCATAATTATTTCTAATACTGTGTATATCATATTTTCATTGATATAATTTGCATGACACTAACTTCTTAGCCTCACAGCAACATATCCTTGGACCTTTCTAGCAAGGTGCTGAAGGTTTGGGGTTGAAAGAATTTGCTGCTGTGTTAATAGGGTCACATAACTAAAAAGACTTTGAACTATTTGATTAGAACTTTGTCACTCCCAAAATTGTTTATAACATGTTTTAATCCAAGCACGATGTTGGTCTGATTTCTGACAAGCACTTAAACAACTGTCAGTAGGTTAATTTTTTTCTCAGAAAACTCTGCTCCATTCTGCCAAAATCCAGCATAAATGAGAGACATCTCACCCAATGATATATGTGGTGGTGTTGAGGGAGTACTTATCTAGCATGTAGATTAACAAAGAAGTAGATTTTGTCAGCCTGATCAGATATGGATCCCATAAACTTGTTTCCATTTGTTCTGGGTGAGATAGTGTGAGAGCATTTGTCACAGGTTTTATACCAAATTTGCCTTTTGTTATGAAAATTTGGAAATAGCAGTGTGGCTTTTGTGGGTGATCCCCACCCAGAGCGAAAGAGCCACACCCAGTGTTTGGAACAATAGAATTGTTATGTGATACAGAATGACTAAGCCAACTGCAAGTGGTCATACAAGGTTTTATAAAATTTATCCCTTTTTGTTCAGTGCATAATGAATGTAGCTTTTAAAATATCTTGTAAGAGCTACATGATTTTTTAAATCATTGGCCTATGTTAAAACTTGTTTTAGATGAGAATTAGGACTGACTTAAGGAAATACCAACAGAAACTTGTGTGTTGACAGTAAAACTAGAAATTTTGAACACTGGCAAGTAAAAGGTATTTGTTTGAATACCAACATTGTTTTAACTTACAAAATAAACTGATAGAGAACAAATACCCAAACATTCTTGCTGCTTATGTCAGCTTACTCCTATTGGTTTTCTTTGCTTCAGAATTGACTAAAACAAAGCTTTACAGTTTGCTTGTTTTTTGTTGTGGTTTTAAAACTTGCATCAAAATATATTTGAGCTAATGCAGTGTTTCATAAAATTGTAAATAAGTATGATTGAGTAATCAAACGTCACAATAAATGTAAGCATTTTTTCCTAAACAAAGAAGAAAGATTAGTTTGATCAAAACCACTGATTTACTTATAATGCTTATCCAGAATGCATTCATCGATGTTTTCAATTGATTTATCAGCTGTTGATGAAATTCTGAAGAAAACTACTACTACAGAAAGTATGGGAAAATCTTGAATCTAAATGATGTGCTATTACTATGACCATAGTTTGAATAGGCTTGTGCTAAAAGCATACCTGTATCTTGGCAATATCCATCCAGGAGAATATGCTAGAATTTAAGGTTTCCAATGAATGACTGAAAAGGCTGGCTAAAGAGATATGATTCTTGGTATGCAGTAGGGAAGCATGAATTTTTTTTTCTTTTTCTTAAGCATTTAGTAATTTTGATTACACTAGAAAGGGTTTTTTCAGGAAGGGGGTTGGTATATTTTTAATATATTGATAGTCTTTCAATGAGGAAAACCTATGGGGGTAAAAAAAAAATGATTTATGGTAGATTCTGTGCACATTGGATGAGGAGAATGTGTTATTCTGATAGTTTATTCAGACATTACATTAATAAGGCCTGATCTGGATTCTGAGTATATTTGAGAATTTTGTGTTAAAAAACCTTTATTAAACATTTTCACACGGAATGTAACTAATTGTACAATTCTTGCTTATTATATGTATGCTGAAATTTCATACTGTAAACAGGTAGTGATGACAAAGTCAGCAATTAGTACCTAGTTTATAAAGGTTACTTTCATCTGATAATTGAATTTATTTGCTCTTGTGAATAGACTTTGTAATTGATGTTATAACATTATGTATTATATAATTTCTATTATTTTTTTTTTAGCTGAAAAGTATATGGTTGGCAGTTATCCACCATCTGAAGATCTGTACACAATTGCTGTGCATGAAGAAGATGCACCAACTGGTATGCTTGCTCGTGGACAGTATTTTGTATGCAGTAAATTTACAGATGATGATGGAATCGACTTCTTAAATTGGAATTGGTCATTTGAAATAAAGAAGTGTTGGGCATAGAATAACTTGATTATTAGAGCTTTCTGATTTTGATAAGCACTCATGAATGCTTTTTTCAAAATGCACACACACACATATATATATGTGGGTCATTGTTAATATCATGTGCACATACCAGTGCCTTTTGACCACACTGCAGTATTGATACTAACTCAACAATGCATCATATGATGGTTACATTTGTATAGAAAGTTGGTGTTTGCTGTAGTAACAAATAAAACTTTCAAATGCATGCAAATTTAGCAACAAAACCGAAAATTCGTAAATACTTTAATTTTGAAATAATGGATAAGAATATTCACTGAAAGGGAAGCCGTATGTGCTCATTTTCTTATGGTTTGTATGCTTTGTATGTATACTATTTTAATATTTGAAGAAGAAAGTTTTTTTCACCACATCTTAAACATTGCTAACCACCTCTACTTTAATACTGCTGGTACATGATGTTTAGGTTAGATGCCTTTTACTTTTTCAGAAACTTTTTTAAAATTTGTATTTCTACAAACTATATATCCATGACCAGTTTCATTCATGCTTATGATCTTCATTTTTTTTTAAATATATATATACATTTGAAATGCTGCATTTTTTAAAATTGAAATGTAAATTTTCTGGCTAATCATGATTGAGGCTGCATGACATTTGAAATATATAATTAAAATTTCCTGTTAAGGTAACACATTGCAAAGTATGATAAAATAGACAGTACTTCAGCTTAATGTTTAGTAATGCATAAATAAGAGTACTGCCTTGCAGAAAGCAGCTGAATCAGGGAAAGAAAAAAATCTTAAGAAAGAAAAAATATTTGTATTTTTCAATTCTTTACTTATTTTGAAAGAAACTAACTAGTTTAAAAGAATACACTGTTTTTAGCATTTTATAATATATATTAAGTGTGTAACGTGATGGAATTTCATCCAACTTTCTATATTTCTTTATAGTGTAATTTGATTCAAGTGTTGCAGGCAGTGTCCAGTGCGTTTGCTGGTGCAGCTGTCTTAAAATTAGTCTCGAATTGCTATATCTATGATTTTTATTTTTTCTCCTGACCTGCATATTAATGTATAACTGTGTTATGCTATTGCTATTTGAAAATAAAATCTGTTAATGACAAAATATCTCTCTGAATATACAGATGGACAATTTTGAATCATGCCAAGTTAATTTTTTTCATTATGTACCCATATATTTTGTAAAATTATTTAACCAGGTACCACTCATTCTACTTTCTATGTATACCATGATACTGCTGCTGCTGTGTTATACTAGTACTACTACTATTACTACCATGTTCCACCTGTCTTTTCATTTAATTTAGCTAATTTTTTTGGTTATTGAAGAAGAAAAATGTTTCTATGCTCAGGTGAACATGTGGAAGGTATATTTGTGGTTTTTTTCCTAAGCCTTGCTTTATATTAGGTCATTTTTTTGTACATCATTAATAAATAAGTTATCTATATTACTTGTGCTATTCTTGAATGTTTTGGTATGTGTTTATGTACAATAACTAAGGGAATGTTCTCTAGTGGAATAAATTACTTTAATTAGTTAGTGATGCATAAGCCAGATTAAAAAAGTGAATTTTATTTATTTCTAATTACCCTAGGAGTCTTTAATTTACAAGCAAGTAGTATTACTAAGTCCAAAACACTTAAGTCATCTGAGTACCATCAATTTTATTTTTTTTTTGGTAAATTTAATTAAATAAAGGTATATCTTGATCATGCATGGTGCATTAGCTAAGTGTGTCTGAACTTGCTAGTGATTAAGGTCTCAAACAGCTAATTTTGGCATGCATGTATGTATGTGTAATTTGTAGTGTGGTGAATGAAGCCTCTACTGTATGAGAGTTTATGCAATATGAATATTTCCATAAATGCATATATATATATATATAATGTTATTGTGCTAAATTTTGGGAGCTTTGAGATTGAAGAAATAATTTCTTGTTAAAAAGATTTTGTGTAAGTAAACAAGATCATTCTTAATTGCATATTATTCATTTTAACAATTGCTATGAAGTTAACTGGCCTTTGATTGCTGGGACATATTACCTCACTTATAATGAATGGCATATGCCATTATAAGTGAAATAGATTTTATTTGTCTTGAGTGAGACCAATTTTCTGAGTGGAGCAACCACTGACTCAGACTTTGGAATTTGTCACCTGGTGTTTGCATAAAATTCAACTTTTAAAACATGGCCTCTGTTGATCAAGTCAATTCCTGAATGTGAGAGTGGCCCTGATGACTAGATTGTTCATGTTGAATAAGGTGGTGAAGCTTTCAGTAATGGATCAGATGATGGAAAAATAAATCCTAAAATGTTTTGTTGAAAAAAGTTAGTTTTATCTGCTTTGTAAATTATGCTGAGCTGTACCAATTTGATTTCTGTGCTATTTCTGAAAAAACATTTTTTCCATTCTGCTCGTTACCTTATAAGTACTGTTATAAGTGAAATTGACTTCTTCGTCGAAAAATCAGTTCAGATAAACAATCTACTGATTACCTCAAAATTATTAAATACTGTAATTTAAACAGAATATGGATCTATTGCTTTGGGTATGGTGATAGTCACTATGTTTTTAATGTAAATTTAATTTTGCTCAAACTTTCCATTTTTTGGAAATCTAACTTCTGTATATCAAGTTTCCTTATCATTAATGAGTACTGCATCTTCATTTAAGTATTCTAAAAAAAAATATAATATTTAGTACATATCTTCTCATTGATGCCTGCACTGAGATTAAATAGTCATTTTGGTCATACTATTAACTATAATAGTGTTTATAAAGTCTTGGAGTGGTTTTACTGTTAATTTTAACTACAAAAGATGAAAACAGTAAATTGTATTAAAATGTAATATGCTTAAGGATTTTCTTTTTTTGTTTTGTTGTGAAACCAAAATAGTGATGAATGACAAGGTTAACAACTTTTGGCTTGCTGAATTGATGCTGCTTACTGCAGTGAAATGGAAGATTACAATACATTGCTAAAAGAACCCACCAGCCAGTAACTTGGAATTGCTTGAAGTGTAAAGAAACAGGTTCAATTAATGATAAAAGTCCTGGTAGACTGGGCATTTGTTAAGAAATCGTTGCAGCTTCCAAGAAGTGCATTTGAATTTCTTAACCTTGTCTCAAGAATTGAACATTCTCTTTTTGACAGTTCCATTAGAAATGAATTCAGACAAAGTTAGTCATATCAAACAGCTGGAGAATGCATTCAAAGCATTGGAAAACAATTGAATGCTGTATCACTTAGATGGCTGCTGTGCAGAAGCTTAAAGACTTTGACCTTGTAATGTAATTTAGTTTTTGCTCTGTTTCGCACTTAGACATCTAAATCGGTCACTGATTTTTTAAGCAGTCTGCATTTATCTGGATATACTGTACGATCTATGAAGATGGTAAACAGTTGGGTCTTTTGATATGGCATCCTTGACTAATGGGTCGTTTATGTCAACGAGTCGCTTCCCTTGAAATGCGAGTTCTCTGGCATAAAAAATAACAAGATGGATGCTTTCGAGAAGCGGAAGCGTCTTTGCTTGGCAGTTGATTGCAGCAGAAAAGGTTCCATCGACGAATTCATTTTACCACTCGTAGAATATACTAATTCACTGAATGATTATTTTACAACGAGCTCGTGTTCCGGCAGAATGGTAATATTTGAAAATGTAAGTCTTACTCCGCACCTCGAGTAGACCAGCGTTCATGGAGGTGAACTCCTATACGGTCAGCTCCGGTTCTATTTCATTATTAATATCATCGCTTGTAAAGAATTATTTTTCTCATCACCAAAAGCATTTCGTGGCCGCAAAGTTACTAAAATACCATCTTTCTTTCGCCCGCGAACTTACAAAGCTAAAATAAATGGAAACGTCATCCATTTTGTCCAGCAAATCAGTTTTCCGTGAGATTTGTATCCATTATAATAAATATTATGGTGTACGCTTCACTGGCTGGAATAGCGAGTCTATTTGTGGACGGAGGAGAGTCTGCAGTTTCGTGGCATCTGAAACTAATAGGTTACGAAATCGTCTCCCGTTACACCTGCCGCTCTAATTGGGAGTTCGTCCGTCTCGCTTCTGTTAACAACAACAACTGTGGACCTCATCCCACCTTTAATGTCAGGTCTGACGAAACGCCGAGGTCTCAAGCAGATCGGGGAAAGTATAATTTTACGGAGTGAGTGTGTTACAATAAACCAGTGGAGAGAGGTATTAATGAAGCGGCATAGTATTCAAGGGTATACTGTTAGGTGGGTAGCTGTCATAGTAATGTAACGAACTTGTGGCCAACTCTGTGGTAGAATTAATAGTAAGTACGGTATATTGAAGAAATGGTTAATATATCAAATGTATATTTTTATAGCATCTTTAAAATTATAGAGATGTTAAAACCTGAGTGCTCACTTATTGGTTTGAATCTACAATGGGAATAAAACAAAAACTAAAGTTTTATACTGGAATCACATTCAGTTTTATCAGAAAACTCCAATAGATTCTTTGTGAGAAAGCCAGAGTCTCTGTTTAGCTTTTCTGCTCTTCTGTTGATAGAATTTAACATGATTTTGGAACTAAAATTTGTAAAAAAAAACATTACTGGAAATATAAATCGGTTGTATATTTACAATTCATTTTAAACTTTCAGAGTCACATTTTTCTTGTGTTGGAAGTTTCTTAACCTTTCTTATGAGGTTTTTCTTTACCCTGATATTGTCCTTAAACCAAACTATGAGGATGATATCTATCATTTATGATGCTTTAATGCTTGTGATCAAGTAAATAAAGATACTGCAATTCTATCTCAGAGGCTCAGCCTGAAATATCTGAAACGTTTTAAAGGAAGGACTGTCTGTGGTGTTAAGAATTCCGTTTTTTATTAAAAACAAAATATAGATAATTTTTCAGTTGGATTTGTGTTAGTCTTGGGAGCTTTGCTGTTGTCTCTCAGTCTACTAACATTCCCATTGAGGTAACTTGCTGTTAAGCTAGTCTGGTAATTAAAACACATCTACCTACTTAACTCAGTTGCCAATCTCAGAACACACCTCTCCTGTGAAGAAATTATATTTACTTCACTTTTGTTTCTCTCTCTCTTCATTTGGAATAGGTGTTCCTATTTGCATAAAATAGCAGCATCTATGGGTTTACCTATCTCCAGTATTAATTAACATACATAGGTTTTTTTGTTTTTTTCCAAGGCTGCTCTCTAGATACCTAACCAAACAAACTTGCATAGATGTAGTAATGATTCTCTACAAATGTTTTTTTCTTAACTAATCTTCCTCACCTTTTCTGCATGCTTCCATAGATTTAGTAATGATTCTCTATAGATGATTTTTTTCTTAATTAACCTCTGCATGCTTTACTGTGGAACAAACAGGAAATCAGTAAACTCCCTTGATGTTAAAATTGCAAACACTTCCAAGGTTCTTAAAAAACGTTTAGCATATAGCAAAGGCATTTACACCAATAAATATATCGGTTTTTATACCAACCACTTTCCTGCTACCAAATAAATTATTTTCTCTGCCATATTTCAATGAGTCTGGAAGTTTGCTTGACCAAATTAAACGTGTATCAGAATTTAAAAGAAATTTCTTATCCAGAAAAAATGATTCCAAGTTAAATCATGTTGCTCAAAGAAGAAAAATGGCTTCAAAACTATTTAAATTACTTTAATACTGGGAAATAGGCAAAATTACTAGAATACTTAACATAGTAAGTATAACATTGTCATTTCTTCTTAAGGCACAACGTTTGAGATCTTCAATGCAGTGAACAAGTTTACACTGTACAAATACCAGGGTTTCTGAACAGAGACATTGTCCATTGTGATTATCTCAAATCTGTGTTTGCAGCACACTTGCTAACTAAACCAGAATCTGTCCTCAGATTGGTTTGGCACACAAAAAAAATACATAGGAACAAAGGTTTACAATTAATAAAAGTCTAGTAATATTATGAAGTACATTTTTTTCAAGTTCTAGCTTTTTGTAAATATTCTTCACATTCCATTGATTTTTGTTTTGTTATGTCAAACTAATTTTTTTTTAATTTTAAAAAAGTTTCTTTTATTTTATTAGATGATGAATATAAAAAAGTTGAATTTTTAAAAAATTTACTTCCATTGTAAATTCAAGTTGATAATCAGTAGAAACAAAAAAAATTCAAAATAAGTGAAAGGATGCTAATATTAAGCTTATTCTCAAAAAAGGAGAGGTTTTCCTTGTAATTATACACCAGTAATTTAAAATAAATTATGAGGGAACTTTGAAATTAATCATTAAGACTATCTATCTAACTGGATTTCTTAGTAGTCAGTGTTTTCTGCATAATAGTCAACACAGCAGATGACAAATCTCTCGTATTCTTTAAAAAAAAAAGATGTCAGCTTAGAAGACAGCTGGCAAAGATGAGTGTTTTGAATAGATAGCAGACCTAACACATGACATTGAGCAATTTTGAATGAAACATCAAATTATGCAAATGTTATCATTGGTGCACCCCAGGGTTTAGTATGGACTTGCATTTTATTTTACTATTTATTGATATTATTGGAAATAATGTCTGATAGTAAAAAATCTGCTTATAATACAAGGTATATGGAAAAGAAAACAATGAAAATAAATCATTAAGTAGCTTTCAGAATTGTGCAACCACATGGCAGATGAATCTTAATGTATCTAAATGCAGATATGTAACTTTTGAGCATGGAAACAAGTTGGCAGACTACAGATTAAGAAACATTATTTCTTAAGTATATGAAATTTCTAAGACATTTTAGGTATTAAAAAGAACTATTTTAAAAGCCTTTAAGGAAATTATGGTTCTACTGTACAGTTAAAAGAATGGTTAAGACTGCTAAAAGGAAAGAAAGAGAAGAATGATGTATGAAGGCAATATAAAAGATTGGTTGGGATGCAGCAGTGTGCTAGAGATACATGAATTAGCATGGAATACAGAATAAACTTCCACAATTCTTGTAACCAAAGAAACAAATATACATACAAGGTATTGATTATACTACATTTAGAATATGCAGTGTTGACATTGCTCTTGTGAAAAGATATGTATACTTTGAAACTGGTTCAGATATATCATTCATCGACTGCTGAAGGATTGAAAATATTTAAATGTAAATTTTGAAACTGCCTCTTTTTTTTTAGTTTAGATATTAATTTTTGTAAGAGGGTTCAAGTTAAGTAATTTAGTAGTAGACTGAATATTAGTAAGTTGTCTTTTTAGTAATAAAGTTGTCTTTGGTGGGTTTTATGGTCTGTTTAGTATGTGCTTAAGAATGGACTTGGTACATGCTTTAGCATTTATGTGGGTTTGTAATATCAGTTGCAGACTTCCTGCCCTTTTAGATTTGTTTCATTTTATTGTTATGCCTAATATTATCCAAGAGGAGAGAACATGAATGGAAATAATCAAATTCAGCGTTTTTTAACCCTTTAATTAGTGTCTAATAATAATAATAATATATATATCTGTTTTTATTTAGAGCCCTGTTGATGGAATAAAGAAAAAAGGCTGTAAATGGTTATTTACTTCACATGACATTACCAACTGGAAAACAGTGGTGAGTTTTATTATCTTTGTTCTTGAGTATTTCATATCTAATTAAACTTATTTTTTAAATGATTATTTTTTATGATAAAAAAGACAATTAGAAATTAAAATGTTCATCTTTGTGTAAGCACACATTCCATGGTTACTAAATTTTTGTGAGTGAACTTGCACAGAAAAATAAAATAAAACAAAAAATATTATTCCTGATGAATAGGAATTATCAGATTTGGATGAATGTGTAAATTAAGTGTTTCCTCTGGTTGTCTGCACACCTTAAAAGTTACCATGTTACAGTCCAGTTTGTTTTCTACTGCAGGAAAAATCTTTAGAAGCCATTTCTGGAAGAGCCATACTGAAGTTTGAGCCATTTGTGTTGCATATCCAGTGTAGAGACATTCCCAGTGCTCAAAAGATGGTACTATTTTTATTTGATTGTTGTTATTTTTTTGCATCAGCCATTAAGTTAAAAATATATAATTTAGTCAGAAAAACAGTAAAGTAAAGAATTTGTGAGTGTCATCTAAAATTCTTTTGTTAGCTTTTGAGACTAAAAATTTATTTTTTTTTTTAAATAATGAAGTTATGTATCTTCCTAATTTGAAGTATATTTATTAAGATATATGTCATTCTAAGTAGTAACAACAAGGCCCTATACAGGATTTAATTCATCTCTATAAAGCTCAATTCTTAGCCACAGAAAAATACAAGCTTAAAAAAAATTATGTAAAGTTATATTAACTTAAGCTATAAGAGTGATAGTATAATAAGAGACTGGGTGAATATATTCAAGTAGTTATAAAAGGGAGACTACAAAACCCATATATCAGATATTGCTGTGATGAAATATATTGACTGATCCATTGTGCCTGAAATCTGCATACATCTCTCATTAAATAAGCTTTGTGAAGTTTATGAAAAAAATTTCCTTGTAAACTTGGGTCACTAATTACTTTTTGACCACATTTGAAATATTGGTCTATGCCTTTCTAAAGGAACCAAGAGGTAGTTATATTTCATTAATGCAATGATATACACTTCTTTCTTCCTTATAGTTGTAGTTTTTACCAGTGTAAAATACATACTTGAACAGTTTGAAAGTGGTAGATGCAAAATTCCAAATTATAAACTATAAGGATCAGTCAAAACATGTACAGTCAAAGCTCGTTACTATGCCACTCTCGCTATTATGCCACTTTTGCTCGGTCCCGACAAAATTCAATACAAAATAAATTTACTATGCCACCCCCTAATCTCGCTACTATGCCACTAGTGCCCCAGGCGCAGTTTTCAAGGGGGCGCAAAATTGGTACTTATAGTTAAAGTTTGAACACCAAAATCATTAGTTGACTGTAAAATTTTCATAAATTTGTCCTACGTTTGAGCTGACACGCCAAAACGCGCACATCTTTACAGCATACCCGGGGCTTGCGTAGCGTGCGCAAGCTAGCTTGCACGCTGGCCGCGTGTGTGTTGTAGACGTGCCTGGATGACCTCGCATGTGTGCGCGTCATAAGGGCTCAATTGTTATGCAAGTGAATGCACTTGCAAATTTACTTATCCTCGTACGGTGACCGCGCTTGCAAAATTTATTCACTGTAAGTTGGCCGTGTGAAACAGAGGTCTTTTATGAATTTACCAGAGCTCGTTCTGAGGAAGTTATTGATAGATTTGATATTTTCGAAATCATTTATTTTTCAAATTTAGTTAACAATGTCAGCTCAGAAACGCAAGAGAACTGACTTTACGCTGCAGGAGAAGGAGGAGATCATCGATGCCGCGAAGGAGGAGTCGAATCAGTCCAAGCTGGCCAGGGAGATAAGCAAGAAATGGGGCATCGAAGTTAAGAGAACCACCGTGAAGGGCATTCTCAGCAAGAAGGATGCAAATCGAGGGTGCAATTAAAGCTGGAGTTCCATCAAAGCACATGAAGCTGGCGCAGGCTCAAGACCCGAAGCTCGATGAGGGGGTGTTCATGTGGCTGAAGCAAGCAAGAGGACAGAATCTGCCTGTCAGCGGCGATCTGATCAAGGAGAAGGCGACGAAACTGGCTGAGCTGATGCACATCTCAGACTTCATGGCAAGCGACGGTTGGCTGGCCAACTTCAGGAAGCGCCACGGCATCACGTTTAAGGCAGTGCAAGGCGAAGCTGGAGCGGTGGATTCGCAATCCCTTCTTGATTGGCACCAACAGGTTCTCCGGCCCTTGCTCGGACAGTTCTCTGCAGACGATGTCTTCAATCTGGACGAGACTGGACTCTTCTGGCAGCTGCTTCCAAACAAGACCATGGCTTTCAGGGGAGATCGGTGCACTGGAGGAAAGAAAAGCAAGCAAAGGATCACTCTTCTGGTCAGGGCAAACATGAGCGGCAGCGAGAAGTTCCCTCTTCTGGTGATCGGCAATTCCAAGAGACCCCGTGCCTTCAAGAACAAGGAAATCCCGGTCACATACAAGGCGAACTCGAAGGCATGGATGACGGCGGAGCTTTTCGAGGAGATGTTGCATGCGTGGGACGGACGACTCGGCCAGCAGGGACGCAGAGTGCTGCTCTGTCTCGATAACTTCTCTGGCCACCCTCCTGAGCTCCAGCTGGACAACATCCAACTATTCTTCTTCCCACCCAACACAACAGCCAATTCGCAACCAATGGATCAGGGAATCATAGAGAATCTCAAGCGCCACTACAAGAAGCTCCTGCTGAGCCGCCGGCTTGGGGCCATGGACGAGGGAAAGGAGTTCAAGTTCACGTTGCTCGACGCTCTACACGTCGCCCGGTGTGCTTGGGAGCAGGTCAGCGAGTCGACGATCAGGAACTGTTTCGCGAAGGCAAAGTTCGTCGAAGAAGAGGTCCAGACTGAGCCAGAGGATGCGGAACTACTCTAGATCTGGGAAGCTCTGCCTGCCGAGGAAAAGAAGCACGAGAGCGAGGAGATCGAGCTGTCTGACTTTCTCGAAGCCGACGAGCGCCTCGCGACTGGTGGGTCTTTTACGCTGGAGGAGATTGCGAAGGAGATACTGTGCCGCGAGGAGCCAGTGGAAAACGAAGATGACGAGGTCACTGTCGAGGAGGAAATCGTTCCTTTCGAGGAAGCCCAGCGCGCATGGAGCATCGTCCGGAAGTTCATGCAGCAGAGAAGCGGGCAGCCCGGTGTGATGCAAGCCTGTGATCAGTTAGACAATGAGCTGCTCCAGATCCGCCGGAAGAAGATGCGCCAGCCGACGATATTTGAGAGCTTTGGACTGAGATGATGGATAGCGTGCGAAAATAAAGCCGTTTTTAAAAACCTTCGTTACTATGCCACTTTTGCTCGGTCCCGACGGGTGGCATAGTAGCGAGCTTTGACTGTAGTTCATTAGCTAACAAGGACCTGTTTAGGTATCTACAAAATTTCAAGTAGTGATCTTGAATATATTATCCATGCATCTTTAAATGAAATTCATAGATGCCACTTTGGAGTTTAAGTTTATCCAGTGATAACAGTCACATTTGTATAATCTTTGTAAATGTTATTTTTCTTTCCACAGCATGCAGCATCCATTGCTTCTGGTTTTCGTAATTCAGGAATAACGATCAGCAAGAAAGGTAAAATTATGGCAGTGAGTATCTAAATTCCTCCTCTATAATGGCAGTAAAATTCAAACAGCACTGCAGTACCGTTTGTTGTTCTGAATCTAAGAGGTTGATCTTTGTTGTTTAGATCCATGGCCCAAAGCAGCAAATTCCACATCTTTGAAGTTGTAAGTGGTCTGGATGTTTTGCTTCATCAAAAAAGGTATTCTGCAGGATGTATATCGGACTAGCCCTACCAATGCTCCATGTAACACCAATAGTATAAGGGAAACTGTCACTCTAGCAAAACATGAATTATTCAGTGCAGATGGAGAAATATCCTGGCTGCTATTTTTTTTTTTAAACTAGAAAGTAGTGCAGCAGTCAAATATTTATCTTGGTAGAAAAACCATGTTGACACATCCAAAAAAAATTATCATTTGTTTGGAGACCTTTCAAGATTTCTAGAGCATTCACTGGTATAATTTCACCATTGTTCTTGAGCAATTGAATTAAAGCAATTGAGGCTATTTCCTCTTTGGATCCTGATATGGTTCAAAGCCTTTCAATGACCCAATCATGGGAAATTTCATTGCTTAGTACTCAAAATCTGATACCAGAAGAGTTTGTACTGCTCTTCCTTCAATGAAATTAATCTTTCCCCATTTCAATATGCAGAGATCCTTCTATCACAAGTTTCAATGTATGCATTTATTTACACTTCTCAAAGAAATTAAATAATGCAGTTTTGGGCTTTTTCAGATAGGAAAAGTTAACTGAAAATCTGGTGCTAAAGTTCTTGTATAAAACAGTCTTGGATTGCTTATATAATTTAAATTACATGCCAATGTACCTGGTACATTTGGATTGCTTGATTCCAATCAAATTTTAGTATAGCATATTTATCAGTAGTATTGGTTGCAATAACTAGACTACCATTTTATGCAATGAAGCATTCAGAAGAAACTTTTTTCCTTCTCTCAGGCCATTCGAAGTACACAGTCAATGGAAGTACCATTGTCAAAGATGGGAGAACTAATGGTCACTAACCAGGTAAGATTTATGGATGAGTATCCATTCGAATAGAGAGAAAAAGAAAACCTAATGCATTGATTGCATAGAGAATTGAAGAGCAGCTTGTATGCTTAAAATGTCTAAGTCTTTAAAAAAAATCTGACCCATTCTGTTTTCACTTGTTTTTCAGTATATAAAGTACCTTATAGAAATTGCAAATGAAAAAATGAGAGAGAATTTCATCAGAATAGAAAGGTTAGTTTTTTTTTTTTTTAATATAAATTACACTACCCACAACTACAGCAGGATTTGATGATAATGGACCATGAGCATGTGTTGGCATGGAAAGTAAATGTGTGTAACAAGAGATTGGCAAGCTGCTCATGAAAAACAACTCAGGATGTTTGGAATCACTAGTGTATCAAAATCTGTTGCCATCATAAATTTTCTTTTAATTTTATAAATCCTCCCTGCAGTTATTTCCAAGGAGGAACACCTAACTTACTTCATTCAAGAAATAAAGGCAGTGTGATCCTATACTGTTAAGTTAGCATTCAATTATTCTGCAAGGCTAATTTTCATTGTAATGCATTTTATTACAGATTCTTCTTAAAGTTGAAAGAATGTACTTCAAACTGATTACAAGCATTTCAGAAGGAAGAACAAACCAGTTGCATTACACAAGCTGGCATTTGAGATTTCTGATGGTATCAAAGGGGAGATGAAAATTTATTAAGCAAATCAAGGCCTGCTACAGAGAGTCAAAGTTGCATCAGGGTGATGGATGTGATTTAAATGTCTGAACAATGGAATGTTTAGTTTAATGTGAAATGGAAGTAGGTATTTATAATGAAACAAATTTCTTTAGTATTCGTTGAAATCTTTGTCCCAGTCATACTAACAATGATTTATTTACACAGAACCCTTTAAATTTCTCTCAGAACATAACTTCACTAAACTTTATTTTCTGGCATTACCTTTTGTTTCCCCAAATGAGATTATAGTCAAATCATTTATACTTCAAGGAAGTACCCCCTCAATAAATCAGAGCATTATACTGGAATATAAATTCTTCTAGATCTAATAAAGCTTGGTTAGATTATTTCTGGTAGTACAGAAGGCCAGTGTTGAAACAGTAGCTAAATAAAATTAATAATGCAAAAATATAAGTACCAGCAAAGATGGATAGCTGACAATTAGTAAGACCAATCCATAGAAAGTTGAAGACTATTTTAATTACAAACAAGTTGGTCAAATCAAACTTACAGGTTAAACATTAATGTTAAATCAAAAACAAGTATTTGGTCCAATGCAATTAAATTAGCTAGTGTCATCTGCAACCATTTGGTTAGTGGGTTTCCAAAATATAAATTTACAATAGCAAAAAGTATATAGTTCAGTAATTATGCCTTTAAATCTAGTGAAGTTAATTAATATTCAATGAATGCAAACTACTTCCATATAAGCCATTAACGAGAAAGGCAGTGCCAGAATTCTCTTGAAAAGGGTATTAACTTCATTCTGCAGGCTGCTAGTAAATTACTTTATCCTACTTTTGATTCTGTCTTTCAAAAGTGCAAGTACCAGAAGTAAAGTATACTTTGCTTCAATTAGAATTATTATTAGGTCACTTAACTCATGCAATTAATTGGATTTCAAATTTATTTTAAAAACATTAAAGCAGAAATGTAATTACAAATTATTTATCTTAAATCTTTATGACCAAGTGTTAGCATGAATTACCAAAATACAGGAATGAGTTGTTTTTAAGAGTTGCTCAGACATCCACCGGTCCATTACTATCACAGGCTCAACAATACATCAGAACATAGTATTCAAAGCAGAAAGTCTTCTAATATGGTTATTCAGTTTGAAAGTATTCCCACAATTCCATTCAGAATATTGCTAACTTTCTGTGCATTAGCACCTTGAATAAATGTCTCATGGTCACCTTCAATAACTTCCACTTTAACTTTTCCCATGCAAACCTGAAAAATAGTTGAAATTATACATTTACAATTAAGTTGAGAAAATTATGGTATTAAAGCCAGTTTTCATTCAGCTTATTAGAATTGGGCATAATTACATTTCTTTGGGCAAAGTAGATTTTACAATACAAGAGTCCATTGTGATTGCTAATACTAGTGTTTTGAATTTAGTTTTTATAATTAAGGTTGTAACCAAATTTTATACTAAATGACTGACATTGGAACACCTAAAATAAATCAGCAGCAGGGCCATTATCAGCTACCCCAGTTGAATTTAACTAGTTACATTCTAATTATTCTCAAGTATTTCCAGGAATCATCATTTTTTTCAGATGTTAGAAAATGCGGATTCTAATTGAGTTTAAGCACCATGCTTTAAACAAATTGCTAAATAACCAAGAGCATTTATTCATGGGAAAAAGTATGGTTCTAATTGTGAGATGAGTAGATAATTACCTCTTTCAAACCATAATCATCTTCCATGTGTCCAGATTCATGTGTAGTGTCCTGAACCTTGATCAAAGTAATATCACCCTTAAATGAAGTCTTTGGTTTGTAATTTTCTCCAAGCAACAACAAGTTGTAGAAATTTTTTGCAGCAATCTCTACTTCATCCCTGTGTTTCAGTAATTTGTTCTCCATGATTTTGTCTGTCATGACTCTTAATCTATCCTCAAATGTTTCAAGTTTTCTTAAGTCTTCAATTGTCTGAAAACAAAGTTAAGTCTCATCTTTGCATTAAATTAGTTTAGATTTTTCACATTTTGCTTTAGTCATCAGTAATGGTATCAAAATGAAGTTGAAAAAACTTTGAGTAGACAAGTTACAAAAATCCTCGATTAGTGAAAACTGACATTTAGCATACTTAAAATTTGACAATCTTATTGCAACTTACTTTAACAAATTTTTTAGATACAAAATTATGTAGTGAGAAGAAATCAAGCCAAGCATACCTTTGAATAGTCAAGTTGTATGAAGTATCTAGCAAAGGAGTAGAGAACTTGACACTCCTCATCATCTCTCTCTGAAATCTTGACCCTGTGCGTGTGTGTGTGAGCTGCTACAAACTTGTGAGATCCATCAAGAAGCACAAGACTTTCTACAATGTTTGGTTGATTTTCATGATATCGCTGGAGCTGTAAGCTGATTTCTATGGCCACAGCAGCACCAAGAGAATAGCCAGCAATCCTGTATGGTCCTTCTCTTTGACGTTCTATTATATGCTTTAAATGAAAATTTTAAAACTACATTTAAAGGCTCATTTAAACTACCAATAAGCTAATCTATTTAATCAAGGTTGATTTAGCTATCAGTTATTTCTTCCTTCACAGTGCCATCTTTAAAAATTTTATTTAAAAATTAAATAGAAATGTGAGCTATTAGGTTCATTCTATATCAAAGCAAACTAGGAATTTCTTTGAAAAACCACCAAAATTTAAGTTTCATTTCAAACCTAGGTTAAGTCCAGATGTCTTGCCAGAAGATATGGAACAGCTATTTTGTGACCTAAAATATTCCAAAACCCTGGTAGTTTTTCTACACATCTCATGAAGGACAGGGAATCACAGCATGGATTTATATTTGTTCAAAAGTCCCCCCAACCCTTAGATCTAAGATTCTGGAGCACCCCTGATTGCAAAATGCATTTAGTTGTATTTAGATTCTTAGGTGTCTAGGGTAGAACTTGCACTCCCCTATCTTTCATAAAGGTGGCACAATCTATTTGCAGCAAATGAGTCTTCAAATGCAAAAAAATTCAGAAGTACATTAGATTAGAATGGATATTATCCAACAATTCAGATATCCTTCAATAAAATACTAATTTTTCCAGTATCCCAAATTGTTGCCCACTCCATTACATTTAAAAATTACTGAGCTATTGGCTGCAAGCAGGTCTCCTAAAAGTGTTGATGAACCTTGCTCCATACCCATCTTAATCAACCTGGTATGAATTGAATCATCAGAACAGATGTTCAATATGGCATTGATCTTATCTCCTGTGGCCCCCATATAAATATTCACTACATTTGCTTGCTAAGCTTCATTTAGCTCAGTGATTGCAAATATCATTGGACTGTTGCAACTGCCTTGGTGCATGGATTTGATTTCTGGTAAACAATGGCATGATCATTCTAGCCACTGCTAGTTAGGTAAAGGAAAACTAGTAATTAAGCATGATGAAAATTAATGTTATACATTCTCAAATTCAACAATTGTCCAAATAAATGGTGATTACAAGCAGCAAGTGTGCAGAGGATAACATTCTTTCAACACACGAAAATCTAACGGCCCAAGTTACCCATGGATGCTCATTTTTAATCTAACAGTTCTACAGGCTTCAAATTTGGGTCTGAGGCAAGTCTAGTACATTTCTCAAAGTATCATAGATACTATACTAATGGAAGTATACTTCAGAACCTGAATTCTAGTAAGCTGAATAATATCAGAGGTAACTAAACCAGAAACAGATTCTGAAATAAGGATTTTTTTCTCCAGAGCCATGTTCAGACTTAAATCAAACAAGACCACATGTCACCACGGTGACATGAATAAAATTACAACTATTCTGGAAATTTGCAATTTTGTTTTCCTAATGAAAGTTCTCTGGTCTATATTCCTGAGTGCTGCAGCATTTATATCAGGGTTTCAAACTTTTGGCCCATGGCCCCTTAAACCAATTGTATGCCTTCTAACCAAACTTCAGAATACCTTGTGCAAATGTACCACAGGCAATTCAGTTCAGAAGGTTGCTGCTTGTTACAACAATATTAATCAGTAACTCAATAGACTGAGTTTTGACTAAGTAGTAGTACTTACCTGCAAATAGTAGTCAGCAAGAGTTTCTAAGGACAAAAGAGGAGCACTTGTCGTACACTGTACACCGTATGTTGGGCACTTTAAATGGGAAGCAATAGTTTCCAGACAGAATGTTGAACCTGTAGAGAAGTAAGTTTGACTCAATTTTCCCACCACTACATGGGCATTCTTTCAGTGAAAAATTTATAGTACTGGATAGCTGTTCAATTTAAAAACTAGAGATTCCCAACTTACCCAAGTTGTTCCCAAGACCCTTACATGCAAGTCTGATTTTACACCATAACAGTAACATACACCTGCATAACATAAGCAGATTAAAAATACTAGCATTTTAGTAGCCTGAATTTTAAAAGGATTTGATACTAGAATTAAGGGGAGAAAAATAAATGTCCAATTAATGTGTTGGCCTGCTTATGTGAAGGGATTTGGAGAGACTATCTCCATTACATTGGAGTGGGAGGGAGGGCTTCAAGCTCTTCCATAGGGTCTTTGGGCTCAAGTATGAGGTGCTGATCCAGGAACCTCAAAGTCCTAGAAGGTTCATCAATCTTGTTGAAGACAAGATCACATGTTGATTGAGCAGCTGCTCAATTTTCTTTGTATACAATTTTGTAGCAGAATAATCCATCTTGAGTCAGACTAGGTAAAGTTAGGATTTCCACATTCAGATCCATCTCAAGAGCAGCCAGTCCAGCATCAAAACAACCTCAAGATTATGGCTAACCTCTTAGAAAAATCAAGAGTTTGACATTGTCAGCAGGGTTCTTCATGGCATTCCTTCTCAGCAACATCCTTGGCCTACAACTTCATTGGGTCTTCATTCAAGAGACCATGTGAATAACTATCAAGTAACATTGCCATCTCCAGCCAATGTTGACAAGCTAAGTGACTTTTTTGGACAGTTTGTCCATGACTTCAAGAGCTTTATAAACAGCAGAGTTTCTTCCATGACATTTGCATTAATTTTGTCCCGTGCTGCTTCAATGTTCCTGATGGCATGAAGGATATCGTATCCCCCCAAAACATCCTCAGCATCTTCCCCTCTTCAGTAGTAGGCCTTAAAATGTGATGAGCAATATCTTAAGGGAGTGTTCTTTTCCCTGCAATATTCCTTCAACTCAGGAATCAGGTTGTCCCAGACCACTCCTTAAAAGTACCTTTTCACCTAGGCACTGTTGGACTTTCAAAATCACAGGAAGGTAACCTTTATAGATGCCCTTAATGGGCCAGTCTTTGCAATGTAGGTCCATCAGCATTTTTTCAAAATAATCCCATCTTATCAACCATAATCATGTGTTTAGGCAAATATCCTTCCTCAATCTCAGCCAACCTAGGAAATTCTTTGACCACATCTCCATCAGCACTCACCAATAACTTTCACGTTATGCAAGTTTGCAAAAGCCTTATACCGATTAAACCATTCATGACTTGCCACTAAGGAACCCAGTTACAATTGAAAAAAAAAAAGGTCTTTGTAGAGACTTGGCTTTTGCCTGGATACAGTTGAGTGGTGTATGCTGCTGGGTTTGGTCTTCAATCCAGTTAATTTCATTTCCTCAATTAAGCCAGAGCATTGCTTTGTAGTCACTGTTGCTTCCATTGGAGCAAATCCTTTCATTCTCCTTCACAATCATGTTTATTGTAGACATGGCCATCTAGTCCACCCTCATTTGTTAATGTCCACTTTTTCCTCTAGCATAAATGTTTTACTCTTCAATGCACTAGCACTTTTCATGTATTTTTGCCATTGCAATCATGAGTGTACAGATAACAAGAACTTATGCAAAACAGGGCACCAACAATAAACACAGATGCAGTGCGAGGACAGGGGGGACTGCATAGCACTCACCACCACTATGCAACTACAAGTAGCACCCAAATTTGTATGTAAAGAATTTATGCAGCTCTGATTTCTTTTTTAAACATATCCTCAAATTTGTTGAGTGTTACATAACCAAAGGACTTGCTGTATGCTACTAATAAACCTAAACTGTTAGATAATTCTGGGATTTATCAAAATCTGTTGTCATTTTAGATTTGTGCTGTTTCTCAAATTCCAAGTTAGTTTTTTTGAAGTATTAAATTTAGATATCAATGGCAAACATACCTTACAAGTAACCTGGACACTGGCAATTTACGCCTGCATTTTTATATAAAAGACTTAGTATTTTTACCACCAAGTCAATTGTAACCTACAAATTTTATCTAGCTATAAAACTAGAAACTGGTCCTGAACAGTTTTGTGGGAACATTGCCAATAATTTTCAGACCCAGCCAGGACAACTTTTGCAATTAATATTAAAGTTTAGAAGGAAATTACCTTAGAACTTAATTTTAATGGTAACTCAAGAATTAAATTGTTTTAACTCACCTTCCAATGGATGAATAATAAAGAGTGGTCTTGATTTGGATGCAACACTGTTCAACGGCAAGATTGTCTCTGTGGGAATTAGACAGGCAAAGTTATACCTGTTTGTTTGTTGGCTCTCCACAGCTTGTGTTGGGATCTCTGGAGCAGCAGCAGCAGCAGTAGCTGCTGTCACAGTTGGTATAGGTAAAGCACCACCAATTGCTTTTATCTTTACTATTGACAACTGTCTGATTTCTCTTGTTGTTAAATTGAGATCATAGTCTCTTTCCAAGGTTTGCTTGATCTCTACTCCCATTAGGGAATCCAACCCAAGGTCTGCTAATGTGGCATCTTGATTGAGAGTACTTATGTCTTTGATGCCTACAAGTATAGGATAACCAAATTGAATTTTTAAAACAGGTCTAGTCTAAATTAAATATGTATGAAAGTTGCCAACTTCCCCTGGCCTTCTGAAAGGCATTCTAATGTTACAACACTGATTTTCATAGTGAAAAATTTCATTAAGTTTAGTATTGAATAGTTAATTTATACTACTGGTTTATTTGTACCAAAAGACGAATGAAGTTTAGTCCACTTTGCAATAGAAAATGTAAAAGATTCCAAAGATCAGTACAGATTTTATGGTAT
Source organism: Nautilus pompilius (assembly GCA_018389105.1). Lineage (NCBI taxonomy): Eukaryota > Metazoa > Mollusca > Cephalopoda > Nautilida > Nautilidae > Nautilus > Nautilus pompilius. Next base: position 2,501,020 of record JACATO010002204.1, on the reverse strand, counting down.
GAAACAAATGCTTTCAAATTTCTGAAAGACAATGAATACTGTTTTTCCAAAATTTAGTTTTCGCAAGACTAGCCCCAAAACTGATTACTCAGGTACCTCTGTAAATACAAAATCATTTTATCAAAGATACCACCAGATACCATACCTAAGATGTGTGCCACAGACTCCAATAAGTTTGGTTTACCACCAACAGCATCTCCTTTTGTTCCCTTTTTCTTCTCTGCAAGCACATAGCTAGACATAACCGGATGTGTCTGGTTAAGGAACTGGTCAAGCACTGTCAGACAGGATGTAATCCTCTGGGGCAAAGTACCACCTATTACAGTTTCATTGTCTCCCATTAACTCTTGAACAACACCAACATCCCCAATGGCTCCCCACTGCATTGCCAAGCCTGCAAGGAAATTAGTTTCTTAATATAGCAGAGATTATGAAGTTAGCAAACTGACAAGTAGGTGGTTGATGGGATCAAGTAGACTAGTTATAAGCTTCTTTAGTAGTTGCCTATTTAGTTATTCAAAACTACAGTATGTCAGTATTTTAACTACATTAGCCTGTTAAAAACCAGATTCAGATCTAGTAACTTGATTCATACCTGGTAAGTTGTCTCTGTTTCTCTGTTCACAAATCCTTTCCATAACTGAATTAGCAAAGCCATAATTTGCCTGACCAGCATTTCCTCTCCCACAGCTCACAGAAGAGAAGACCACAAACCATTCCAGACTGGATGTTGCCACTTTGCGAGTAACTTTATCTAAATGGATTGTTCCTGTTACTTTAGATTCACAAACAGTTCTGAAGTTTGCTAGTGTTTGATTTTCCATCAGACCATCTTTAAGCACCTAGAAATTTTTTAAAAAAATTTTAGAAAACAATCTAGTTTAAAAGAACGAGATTTAGAAGTTCATGAACTAGAATAACTTGGCTTAGTTTTAGTTTCATATACTGCACCTTGGATTTTAAATCCAAGTTTTCACTCACCATAGCTAGATGGAACACTGCTCCTACTGGTCCAAGCATATTAGCTTCTTCAATCAGCAATGAAGTCTCCTCAAGTGTTTTCACATTTCTTGTTGATACCACAACCTCAACTCCAGCTTCTTTCCACAGACGTACTTTCCGTGCCTGATAACCAGTACAAACACCAGATCGTGATGTCAATACTAGTTTTGTAGCTCCCCTCTCAACCAACCACTGAGCTAACTCCAGCCCAAAACCACCAAGACCACCTGTGATTACATAAGACTTTTTGGGATCACATGCTGTTTTTGCTATTGCAGATAACTTCAATGGTTTTGGCAAGACAACTTTAGCTGCCTCTTCATCCCGTACCTAGAAGAAAATGTACTAAATTTCAGTCTGAAGGTAGAAAAACATTAGCTGGATCTGTTGAACTGTAACCTAATGTTTAACAAACATTCAGCGTCTCATGGCAGTTTAAATTATTTTAATTATGAAATTGTCTTAAGCTGTCAGCGAAACTACAATTTACTTCACTTAAAGCCTCAAAGCAATGTAAGTATGCTCAATATTTGGTTCAGGATGTGAAAACTACCTATCAGGCACAATCAGGTCAAGATTAAGCGGTAAAAGATCAACAATTAAGAGGAAAATTACCTTAATTAAAACTTTACCAATGTGCTTTCCCTGGGCCATAAAACGGAAAGCATCTTCCACTTCAGCCTTGTCAAACACAGTTGTCTTAAGAGGCCTCACAGCACCAGTCTTTATTCCCTCAGACACCAGGTCAAAAACAGCCAGCCAGTCTTTGTTACCTTCTTCAAAAATGGCATCAAGCAAGATTCCATGAAAACTGATGTTTCTCAAGAAGACTGCCATACCTGTAGCAATACCAATGTAGTAGTTTGAGATCTCAACTTTATACACCGATAATAATTGCATTTGATTTGTTTGGAAACTCAAATTCTAAAATGACCAATATTTTTGTGCAGCATTATGATAGTACCAATCAGGTGAAAGATTTCAGACTTGTGGAAAGATTTAAATATCTTGTAATAATTTTTAATAAACAGTGAATTTAGTTAAAAATTCAGTTGTGCAAGATATCCAGCTTTCACTTTCAATAAGTTAATTTAATGCATTTTTTTTTTGCATCTAAATCCATTGTTAGCCTAGAGAATACGTACCTAATGGGGTATTATTGGAAAGATCAACCTTTCCAATCTCCAGAAATCGTCCATGTGCAGCCAGTACTCTTATACTAGCCTGTAGTTTTTCATCAGCAAGAGAATTCAGCACAACATCCACACCTTTCCCTTTGGTTGCTCGGAGAATATGGCTTTCAAATGTAGTGTCTCTAGAATTACTGAAATTTCTATCCTGGAGCTGTGGGAATCGTTCTTTCAGATATTCACGTTTGGTTGCTGATCCAATAGTTGTGTAGACCTCACAGCCATGGTGGAGTGCTACTGATATTGCAGCCTGCCCCACTCCCCCACTACCAGAATGGATCAGAACTCTGTCACCTTTCTTTATGCGACCACGCACCACAAGCGAATAGTAAACTGTAGCATATACCACAGGTACGCTAGCTGCTGCTTCTAGACTCCAGCTATCTGGAATCTCCCAAAGAAATCTTTTGTCAGCATCAACTGTAGTTGCCAAACCCTTCATAAAAAAAAAAAGTGAAGTTTCACTTTATATTGTATTTGTAGATGTCACTGACAAAACCAAATTAAAATTCCAAGTTATCTTCATAGAAAAAGCTAAAGATCTGGCACCCAAACTAAGCTTAAACTTAATATTTAGCATTCCTTTTAGGATTGTTCTAAAGCAATACTAGCATAAATCTTTGAAATGGCAGGGAAAACCTAATGTTAGTGATGCCATAACAGAAGTCTAATACTTTGAACAAGTGCATTTGTGAATTTTATGTATCTAATTTATATCCACAGATAATTACTTAAGTAATTTTGCATTTTTGAAGCATTTTAGCAATCATATAATAGTCAGATAAGTGCACCAAAAATATCCCCTTGTCAGTTTGGACTAGGTTTTTAATAAGGATCATTTTCTTAAAAAAAAAAAATTCTCAACTGCCTATCAAAATGTTTATTTCATTCCATTCACTCACTTTAGCTGGAAGAAGCCCCATAATCCTTTTTCCAGATTTGGACCTCCCTGAGAATTCCATACCCAAAATGCAATCTTGGTCAGCCATGTTGCCTGGTATGGCATCTGGTGGCAGCTTTCCTGTGGCCAACATGATGTCCCTGAAGTTTAGGGAGGCATAGTAGACATGGCAGAGCTCCTTGTTCTGATGCTGAAGAGCACTAAAATATTTCAGAGGTGATTCTATCCACTGTAGACTGGACAGATCGCCTCTTGTCAGCACATTAATGTATGCATGTGCTGTTTCAACAGTAGACATGCTCTCTCCTGCAAAATGAAATGCAATACTTGTGCAAGACATTTGAAGAATTTCTCATTTTGATAGGTCTTAGCACAAATTTTAGTCTTATAATGGAACTTATTGCATGGCAAACTAATCTCTTAAGAAAAGGTTTTCAGATCAGTTTTTTTTTTAAACTTGGTAACTAAATGTACTGGTTCTAATAAAAGTGAGCACATTTAAGCAATTCTAATATAATTAAACTAAGTGGCTAATGGAATTTGTTAATCTTACCTGTAAGGATGGGTACATGCCTAAAAGAGCCCCACACTCCATTTCTGTAGATGTTCATTGCCAAATCTTTCTTTGCAAGTTGTTGAAAAACTATTCCATCTGGACTTAAATCCTCTGTACTGCCATCAAGTGAGGCATTAAAAATGCATCTGATTAAAAGAAAACCAGTAGAACATTTTATGGCTGACCCTGAACTTTGGAAGTCCACATTCCTTGTCCTAGCAACTAATTCAGTAGCTAGTCATTAGTTAATTTTTAAACTTGCCAAAACCAGTTAAGCTAAATAGTTCCTACTACTCACATTGATAGTGTGCAGTAATTACTGCTAATTCACCCAGAATTAATTTGAGGTGACTATCAGTGCCAAAGACAAATCAAGATATTTGTTTACTTAGGTGTCATAGGCCATTAGTGACACCAGAGATCAACATTCCTTATGTATCCATAGCTAGTAGTATTGCAGAGTTCACCAAGGTAAACTTAACTGCAATGGCTCTGATCTGGAAATTCACTTAATTGGTATGTTTGAAACAAATCAGCCAAAGTACAGAGGTAAGAGATAACTCAAGGTGCAACAAAGTCAAATAGAAGTAAAACACCTTAAAAACTCTGGTCAAAGAACAGTTGAATTTAGCCAATAAAGTTAATTGAAGCTTCCAAAATTATCATCTGGAGGTTGCATTTAAATTTAGAAGATATCTAATAAGGTCAAGTATGGCAACAAGTGTCAGTATAGACAGCAGTATGGCATAGTGGAAAACTTTTTGCAGGATGTTTTAATTCTGTTGAGTACAAAGATCTACCATTGTACTACAGTTCTTCCCTAGGTACCCCAAAGTCCCAATATGATTAGAACTTCTGGATCAGTTAACCTCCCCTGTTCACATTCTACCAATATAAAATTGAGATATGCTCACCTGGATATGGGATAATCTGTACCAGATTATATCAATCTGATTCACTGCTAAACAAGGCTGAGGCTCTTAATTCAGCCATCCATTTGTTAAGTTTCAGAAAATTGCAGATTTTTTTTTTTTGGTACATGCCCAACATTTGGCTACTCATTAAAAAACTTTGGTTTAGTTGACAGCCAAAGGCAAAAAGTATATTTAGATTTACTTTGAATATAAATGTTGCTAGTAGCCACTTTCTACCATTTTGAATATTATTATTAATTGTTACTTTAGCTTATGGCAAGTGGTAGGTGAATATTTTTCATACAAATGTGGACTCTTGTCTACTTTTTTTTGTTTTACTTATGACTTCATGATATTTGTAGGAACATTCAGCAAGTTAATCTTTAAGAATATTTCTAAACTGACCTACCTGACTTTATGACCACCAGATTCTTTTCTCAGACAGTTCACCATTCCCACCACACCATTACTAGGACATGAATGTGACATCACCCATAACCGGTCAGATTCTTCTCCAGTCAAGCAGTCTTGCAATTTGGCCTTTAAATCATCAACCCAGCTACAGTCCAAATTATCTACTACCACAACAGCTGCATTGTGTGTAGCTACTCTCTTTCGGAGCAGGTAAAGTGTTGAGATGATACCTGTTTTTTTACAGATCAATTCAAGATTGTGCTTCTCAAAGCAATCTAACCACTGGTCATCCCTGAGATATAAAGCTGGTCGCTTCATAAGCACTTCTCCCAAGTCTTTAGTAAGAGCTTCTAGTAGCACATATATAGGCTGCTGACCCGTAACTTCATGTAGTAGAACAAACCCATCATCTCTTATTATTCGCAATAAATTTTCTATAGCAACTGAAGTGTCTTGCTGCATATGCAGAACATTATTTGCCATCACTAAGTCAAAAGATTGAAGGCTTGATGGGGGTGGCTGAGAAATATCCCATTTAACCAATGCAAAACCAAAATTTTCAGCATCAGAAGGTTCTTTATCACCTGAGAAAGTTGCTGCATAATCCAAATCAATCATTGGTTGAGTGTTCAACTGAGGTATAACATGCCTGTACAAACCACCATTAGTGGCTTCTACCTCAGCTACCTTTAGTTTTAATGTTGTGGTGTTTTCGAAAACCACATCTAAACACATTTTCAAAGTCTCTGGCTTAAGCAAACTTGTCAATAATTTGTCTGAGAGTAGTTCAGGTTGGAAAGCATCTAGCACATTAGAGATGTTCTGTGCAGAATGTAGGAGTTTGTGCAACACCTGAAGCAGACCAGAATTTGGTAGTTTCAAGTTAACATCTTGATCCTCTAATATGCTGTGTGTGTTACCTGAGCAACTGGACAGGACAGATTTCAGAAAGTCCTTATTGGGAAGTTCCACATCTGTCTGGTTAATGAGTTTTTGTAGTAGTCCACAAGCATGAACAGAACAATAGTCAGTATAGGTTTCCAGAGCCAAGGAGGAAATGATTTCTTCATATGGAACAAACAGGAACTTTTCCAAGATGGGGAAAGATTGCAGTTGGCGTCTGGGAGCTACAGTTGCATGGAGACCAAGAATTTCAACACCACCAGCTGTACAGGTGTCACTACTAATGTCACTTTTTACTTGCAATGCTGAAGAGAAGAAAGAAATCTTTAGATCAATTTCTTAATTTTATTACACTAAGTCCTTAACCTGCATTTTTTTTTTTTTTTGCAAAAATATTTAAAATGCAGATAAGCAATAAATGTTGTGGAAGCTCTAAAGACAAGGCTTACTACAGAAGTTTCCATGTTAAGAAAGTACACTTAAAACTGGATAAAAATCCACACTTAGGACTTCTGATGAATGAAGCACATACCTTGCTGTCCATCTTTGGTCTCAAAAACCTTTTCTTGATGCAGCTTTGTATTGATCCGAATTGATGTTATCCGGGTGGGAAGTTTTAAGCCTTTCCCTGGCAGTCCAAATACCGACATTTGCAACATGGTATCAAGGAAAGAAATCCAATTTCCAGTCCACAACAACTCTCCCACATTTCCTGCAAAAATTTTTTTAAGTAGATTCTTCAACTTCTACCATTAGTGTGGATTTAGGTTTCTTTGATGTATAATACAAAGCTATAAATTTCTATGCTGAAGGCTCAGATTTTAATTTGTAGTTTTATGACTGCAACAAGGCAAACAAAAAGCTGAAAAATCTCACTTCTAGTTATTACCACCAGTTTCAATGAAACTTTAGCATCATTCTATCTGAAAATGCTGGCTAAAACATCATTGTCCAACACCTTGAATGCTATAGGGCAAGAGTTCTCACCTTGATTGTTTGTTTTGAGGATCCCTTTAAAAGTTGGGCCATAGTCATACCCCCTCAGTCGCAGAGTTTTGTACACATCTGCAGAATTCAGCTCTAGCTCCATGGATGTCTCACAGGAGATTTCATCAAAATCCAGGAATGGTTCATCTGGAACAAATAACCTTCCACTTGCTGCCAAAGTCCCACTCTCACAGATCTCGAAGTTGCCTGATAACTGCATAATGCTGACTTCGAACTTAATTGTGCCTTTAAAAAAGTCAAAATAGCCACTAATATTGATTAAAAAAACAACACTGCCTAGTCTTTAAAAAAAAAAAAGACAACCTAATTTCCCATAAATATTTATGGGAAAGTAGAACACCTTGATTTAGCAGTTCTAAAAAATCTTTACCTGTTTTTGGTAGAATTGTTGCACGATGAATTGAGAAATTTTCAAATTCCACAGACATCTGTTCAAAGAAAACACCTCTCATTCTGGCAAGTGCTCTCCACGCAAGTACAAGATAACCAGTGGCAGGAAACAACACACGTCCATCTATCTTGTGCCCAACCAGGTAGTGGTCCTTTGCCTCTGGTGAGGCATCTACTTCAAACATCATGTCACTTTGTTTCCCAGAACCACCTGTCAGGTATGTGTTTACTTTTGGAACATCCCAGTCCTGGCTATGGTCCCACTTGATCAGTGGTCCAATCATTGCTGTGCCCCTTGGGACAGGAAAGGAAACTGGCTGAAAGAATTTCAATGGATTGAAGTTCAGACCATTTGAGTAACACCTGAAAGAGTTTGAAACCCAATATTAGCACAAGAATTTAAAATTTCCAAAATATTCTATAAATAAGGCAAAGCCAAGACTAAAATTGATTTCACTGATTTCCAGTAGAAAGGAAAAATTTCAATTAAGGGGCAGCAGCACTCACTTTCCAAGACTGTTGTAAAAGAAAGCCAAGTTGTTTGGATGAAACCTCTTCATTAAACCGACGAACACACACCCAGCACCAAGGGAGCGCTTCAGGATTGCCTGAAGAAGGCAGTGCGGCGCTATCTCAATAGTGAGGGCATTCTGTGGTATGTGCTGCAGCGCCTCCTGAAACAGCACTGGACTGACCAAGTTGTTCACATGGTAACTGGCAGATGAGTACTTTGCTAGCTGACTATCCCACTTGGTTTCAGGAATGGAGGAACTGATCCACCGACTGGTTCGCTGTTTGGGAACAATTACCTTAAAAAGAAAAATTAACCAGTTCTTGCACTAAGAACAATACTTTAACGAGTAATCAAAATAGTGGTGATTCCAACCAAACACTTTGGCTCTGAGAAAGCTTCCTACCATTAACTGCTTTCTTTAGAATTTCAGCACTAGCAGTGAAATCTCCAATCAACTTTCAAGACAAACTTTGATCATTGCATTTACATATCTGAGAGCCATCTCAGAATTAGACCTTTCAGAAGCAGGGTTTTCAATAAGTATCCATTATCCATGTACAATAAATAAAATTTTTTAGTTACTTGCATTATATCCAGTGAACATTGAGGACAGCTTTAGTTAAAGTACTTTTTCAAATGATTATTGATATAACAATTGTGCCTATACTATTTAAGTAAAGCACAGGCAATGTTAGATCATTTGCTTGCTTTTACCATATCAGGTGACAAGCTATACTATCAAGTTCAAGCTAGATGCCAAACTAAGCGTCTGCAACACTCAGTGCAGCAAGAAAATTATGGACAGAAAGAATGACTACAAGTTGACTAGGGAAAATTGATTATGGGCTGACCCAGGAATGAGAAAGCAGATGCAGGGTTGTGTGAAACAAATGCCAAAGACTGGTCATCCAATCACATTACAATACAAGCAAACATTTTATGCCCATATTTCCATGCAAGTGCCAGATGAATTTACAAGCTGCAATGAAAAACTTTCACAAATACTGCTTGAACACTGGCAGTATGTGAAAACATCCTAGATATTGGCAGTAAAGTTGTCATAACTATTTCAACATATCAAACAGCATGAAAAAACTCATGTTTACTTAACCTACCAACCAGTTTTGAAAAGAAATCAAAGGAGCATTTAAATTTCTGCAAATAGTTGGCTGAATTGTGTGGTTTAAAAACTTGTTTAGGGAAGACAATAAGGCAGTTAAATTAAGCATATGCAGGCTGACAACAGCTCACATTACTATAATTCCAAAGGAAGCCAAGTTGGTGCACTGACATCCTGGAAATGTATGTTTAAGCAAAACATCCAGGAGTGCATGGGAAAGCCAAAGTAATGCCTTTTTGTAGGTCAAGACTGCACCGAACTGTCTCCTGAATGGTTGGGAAGTTCCAAGATGAGCATGGGATATGCCTTAGGCAGCAGAGATGTAGAAAATTTATTGATTCACAGGATATTAAGTGTTAGACCAGACAAGATGAAGAGCCAGAACAAATGCCACAAGCTCTAGTGACTGATTAATTTAAATTTAGTGATAAAACTAGAACCAAGTGCAACTGATGTATCCATTTTATTTTTCATCTTCCTAGAAGAATTCTAACTATTTGTTTTACAGTTTAATTTGTCACTGGCAAGGAAACTGCTTTGATTTTTTTCATTACATCTAAATCCATGCTGTAGAATAATACAAGCCAAGTAAGATTTCCATTCAAGAAATTTGTTAGTTCCTACTGTTGCCAATCCTACAAAAGGTTTAGGATGTCAGCAGAGTGACTTTTTGCCCAAGAAATTGGTCCACCAATTTTCAAACTGATAAGCTCCAATAAACCCCTGGGCAGCAATTAGAACAAGAGCACAAGTGAAAAAAAAAAAAAAATTTCCTTAAAAACCCCAGCAGCTTTGTAAATTTAATCTTAAGTGATACATTCTACAAATTTTAATTTTAGATTAAAATACAATTCAAAATAGAAGCCTTAAAGCTTTCCAGTTTCACTGCAGCATTTTCACCTTTCAATTTGAAAAATGAATCCTAATTTGTTTGGATGGAAGAATTCTCCACAACTTTCCAATGGAATTTTATAACTTGCATTACAATATAAATTTAATTATAAATCTTAGCATTTTGTGGAAAAAATTCAGTTAGATAAAGCTAAACAAGATACAAAGCTAAAGAATTGTCTGGAATGAATGCCGTAGCAGATACCAAGCCAGCTGTTAGCTCACCTTGTCTAAAGCAGTTTTCAGAGTTTGAGCAATTTGGCCCATGTAGTAAGAATGGAAAGCAACACCAGAACTGTTCACCTCCTTGGCAAAGATTCCCCTCTCTTTCAGTTCTAGCACAAATTTGGAGACAATGGCTGCTGGGCCAGATATTGTGACTGTGTCCTTTGCATTGTGGCAGGCTGGTACCACACCTTCTGGACACTGTTCCTTTGCTTCCTCCCAGGTAAGACCTGCAATGGAGAATTACATTTATATTCAAATTTTTTTGAGCCATTAAAATTAACCAAGTAATTGTTTTATATGTAGCCATAGGGTTTTTGTTTGGTATACAGGTTTAATTTTAAAATTTCACTAACCAACAGCTGCCATTCGTCCTTCTGGTAAACTAGCTTCCATAATACAGTGCCCTCTCCAGTATGCAGCCAGCACGGTTTCCTCTGCTGTTAGAGAGCCATCAGCATAACCACAACCAAGTTCTCCAACAGAATGTCCAACAATTCCATCTGGTTGAATACCCAATGCTGTTAGTAAATCAAGAAGAGCAACCTAAAAAAAAAAATTAAATCATAGTTTTGCTTTTAATAAATGGTTGCAACTTTTGATTGAGTCTAGGTTTGTTGAGCAATTCTGTAGTGGCAGTCATTTTTCTGCTGATTGTACTTAACAGGATTTTACATGGCAAATTTATGAAAGTCTTCATCCAAAGAATTTAAATTTGGAAAATTTCATTTCAAGGCAAAGCAACTTATGAGAGTTTGAAATGAAATTCTAATAGTTTGAAACTGACAGCATGGTATTCAAAAGTTCTCCATTTTAAATCTCAAACTTCCTAAAAAAATCTCGGGTAATTAAAAAAATCAGATTTTATAGAATTAAAACAAGGACCACATACCTGAATGGCAGCAATTCCAACAAAGGAATGCAAAGTGTTTTCAAAGGTTCTCTCATCACCTTTCATCAGCAAGTCATACAAACTAATTCCAAGTGGTGCCAGGACAGTCTCTGACTTCATGATTGACTGCCTGAAGATATCTAGCTGCATCATATGTCTACCCATACCATGCCACTGGGTACCCATTCCAGCAAAAACAAACCAAACCGGCCGTTTTTCTGGTGAGCATTTCTGTAAATAAATTTGGCAAAAATGGTTGAGTAGGAACAATCCAAAATTACTACAAATATTGTAGTACCAGAATTCTCTTGCCTCATAGGAAAATAAAGAAACTATTAGATTGACAATTCTTCCCCAAAAGAGAATCTGGAATTTTACTCCAAATTGAGATACATAAACTAAATACCTATTTTTTCTAAGGCAACTTTTCAGGAAGTGAAATGTATCTATACAGGGTGTCCGTAAAGTTACTATACAGTCTTACCAGTTTACGATCACGTCCCAATTGAACCAGCCTGGAATAACTGTCTGGGCAGGAATATCGTCTGATGGAATTGTGGGTCCACAGTTCTTCGACGGAACTGTTACAGGAGAAAGGTACCTGGACAAACTGAGAAATGTCATCGTACCGGCATTGAAACAACGACCAGTAACTTGTAAGGCTGTATAGTAACTTTACGGACACCCTGTATTTTAGAATTGTAAAATCAGTTTTGCAACTTAAGTTGGTGAGAAAACATGACATACCTGAACTTCAATATCGGTAGAATCTGAATTCAGTATTGTGTAACCACGATAAGGATGAGCATTTTGTGGAGAACAAGCAGTCTCCTCAAGGAGAGCATGAAAATCAATGTTGTTTGATTCCTCTTGGGCTGCCTTTAGCACATGTTTGACAGCCTCCTGGATGCGGCCCGAGTATACGCACAACCTACAAACATTGCTGGCAGGATGTAAAAATGTCCTCTCTGATTGATTTGAAAGAAGAACTGCATGAACATTTGACCCTCCAAACCCAAAAGAGTTCAAGCCAACAATTCCACCATTCCACTTGGTCAGTTTACTGACCACTTTCAATCTGCCATCAAGGAGCCCAAGAATATCTGGGTTTGGTTCTTTGTAATGAAGGTTAGGTGGTATCATCCCATATTCCATTGCTATGAGAACTTTGGCAAGGGCAGCCAAACCTGTAACAATTTAATTAAAAATTATTCAAGTTAATTATACATGAAAGGAAAGTTAAGCGATAGCCTAGCACTGGCTAAACCACCCACTAATGCAATCTGTTGGCCAGCCAATAGAACTAGTGGCAAAAGGAGCGTACAAGTCCAATGAAATTATTAAGACTGAAATAGTAAATAAAAGAAGATTTTCTTGAAGGTCAAGCTATTTATTTTATCCTAAAATATAGGCAATGCAGAAGATGGAAAAAATTAGCTCAATTCTAGAATTTACTAAATATTCTTTAACTACATATAGATCAGTTAAGTTGAAATTTGAACATCCTAGTTTATAGAAGCTGGAGACCAGATTAATTTGCATACTTTAAAGCATGAGCTATACTGTCAATCAGTTGAGCAAAAGAATCTTATTGATGTGTAAGCAAATATTTGCATGTTGATTCAAAGGGAATTTGAATTTTGAAAATTGTTTGTTAGAAAGATTAAGCTGCCTGAAACTGATAAATAGCAATTTGCCCACAATAACCAGCCAATTCATCTAGATTGTACAAGTAAATCTAGAAACCAATCTACTTGTATAAGTCAGGAAACTATCCTCAGAACTTTACCTGAAGCCGGTTCTGGGTGACCCATGTTAGATTTGATTGACCCAATCAGTAATGGTCCCTGTCGACCCTTGCAGAATACATCAACAATGGTATTCAATTCTTGTGGATCACCAGCTTTGGTGCCTGTTCCATGTGCTTCTACATAAGCAACTGTAGCTGGGTTGATACAGGCCTCACTATAGATCTCCATAAGCAATCTCTTTTGAACTTCACCTGATGGAAATGTAATACCTACAAAAAGGATTCCAATCACTTAGTAAGTTCTTCCATGCAATGTCTTCAAGTTTCCAAATGTACTGCACCTATATATCCTCCTTCCACGCAATCATTCAGACTTTAATGGACTCCAATTACTTACCAATGCAATAGTGCCAAAAAGTACCTGACAAAATTAAATATGACTAAAGCGTATATGTTTACTGCAAACAAAGACAACAGCCCACTTTTAGATGCAGCCAGGAAGCTACATTGGTTTATTTAAAACTTATGGGAGCCCCAATTTTAAGCTTTTGAAAATCTAAACTCCAGATTATGAAAATTAAACTGTCCAGAATGACCAACTGATTCATGACTCAGTGTAATAAGCATTTTATATTTATATATAAAATTTGAAAAAGACTAACCTTGCTCTTTCCCACCATCACAGTTGTTTTTGGAATGTAGAATTGCTGCATATTTTCTTTTAACACAAGATGACTTTTGTACAAGAATAGCCACAATCGCTTCACTGCGACAATATCCATCTCCTGGCAAGAAGAATTTTAAGAGCAATTTAAATCTTGGGAAAAGGTCAGTTGCTTTTGAGACTTTAGATAATTTTCATGCATCACAGTTTCAAATTCTATCAACTACAGACTGAAATTAGCAGTCATGCTTTAATAACCATTGTTTAAAATCAATTTACTGAATCAAATTATGAAATTTGAAGATAAATGGGTAGTGCTAATTTGATTACCATTATTAATTTAGTTTAGAAACTGCACAACCATCAAAACATGTAGTTAGTCTTCAAGGCAAGAGAGCCATTCACATGCTCAAGAAATGCAGTATCCCCCCAAGCTGAAATTTTTAGAACTAGCTACTAAAAGACTTAATACAAAATTAGCAAAAAAAAGATCAATGATTAGATTTTTTCCAATTAATATAAGCATACTAACATGCTGGTTTCACTTCATCCTGTTAAATTAAATGGGAAATTTTGTACCAACCTAAACACTTCCACAATTAGGGGAGGCCCAATCTCCACTCCAAGAAATTGCTATTATACAATGTGTTTAAATTGTCAATACAGTAATTGTTTTAAAATACTAAAATCTTTAAGTAAAGTTGAGGATAGAAAAATGGAAGTTATCACAATGGCCATGAATGTTGCTTTTGATATTTAATAAAAACTAATAGGCTTTACTGGATGTTTGCCAAATTATTCCATGTGCCAACATTAACATTTAGGAAGCAGTAAATGCAAGTTTTCTATTTTGAAATAGAACTGTAAAAACGAGCTTTTGAATGGCTGAAAATTGATTCATCACTTCAGTAATTACCTGATGCATCAAAAGACTTGCAGCTACCATCAGGTGCAAGCATTCCAAGTTTTTTGAATTGCAAAGCAGTTGTTGGCTTCAGACAAAGACTTGATCCACCAACAATGGCAGCATCACAATGACCCATGCGAATACTGAGCAATGCTTGGTCAAGGGCCAACAGACTTGATGAGCATGCAGTGTCGATAGCATAACTTGGACCTTTGAAAAATGACATTTAAATATAATAAAAGATTGAAATTAATCACCAATAAATCAAGAGAAAGCATAGTTTAAATTAAAATGTACTTCATTACACCCTAAGCAACATTTCAGTTTTACTAGCTCTGAATAATTCAGGTTTATTTGGACTTAACTTCTACAAAAATTTGATAATTTTTCAATATAATAGCAGTTTACATAGCAAGTTTAGTTCAGGTTAAAACTGAAAGGTATATATAAAATATACTGTAACTTGTTCCCTGTTTTAATTTAAAACAATTTTAAATTCATTCTAGGATTCTAAATTCTTTAAGAGCATAAAATTTATGGAGAGATGCTCCAGTTAATGGATTCGTGAATGAAAAGTAAACCCTTAAAAAGGTTTTTTGGCTCATTTTGCAGAAAAAGTAACATGGTTTGGACCTGAAGTCCATAAAGGATCAGATCGATTTTCTCAGCATCAGGCAATTTAAGATTTAAAAAAGTTCTGAAGACTTCTTACCATAACCTACCTTTCAAGTCAAAAAAGAAAGACAGTCTGTTTGCAAACATGGACCTACAGCAACCAGTCATGTGATATCCTACAACAGTCTCTGGATCACCTGCCCAAGCCTCATGTGCTTCCGAGGTGCTAACACCAATAAATACACCTGTTTTAGACCCTTTTAAAGATTGTGGATCTACACCTACAAAAATTTAAAATAAGAGGTTCTAGTTTCATTAAGTATAGTTATCTGCATAAATTAGACTTGAGAAATCTAAATTTTTAATGACACTTTTGCAGAAAAATGTTTACAAATGCACATCTTTGCAACTTCCCAAAGTTATGACTGATGCAGGAGTTTCCTGGTCAAAATGATTAATCTCCTTGTTTGCCCATTAAATTGGTGTAGTAGAATCACCTTGTTAAAATAGATTATGCTTTTTGAAATAAACTAAGAACCAACCCTCTCCACAACTTTTCAAGCAGCGACAATGTCATTTTAGTTTACAGCTGAGATTAGTTACCATTAATTTCAATGGGTTAAATGCAATATTTAAAGTATTTTCTTTCCTAAATTTACCTGCATCTACAATTGCCTCATAAGTTACCTCCAGCAGAAGTCGTAGTTGTGGATCCATAGCATCTGCTTGTTTGGGATGCACACCAAAAAAGGAGGCATCAAATTTGGAAATGTCTTTCAATTTCCCAGTACGAGTTGGTGTATCAAACAAACCTAAGACAACAAAAAAGTTAGTATTACATTGTTGACAATCAGACAAATGCCAATTACCTGTCAAATATTTACAACAGAAAAACTGTTTTGGTCAGCTACAACAACCTATGTTCAATTTTTTAAATATGCAGTTTCTCATCTTTGCCCTAGAGATTCTAAAGTACAATCAGCATTAGTCATGCCATCAAAAATTAAAGATATTTGACAAGAACTAGCTTTTATCTCCACTTGTTATAAACTGATATTTCAACCTGTCTAACCTCAAAAGGACTACAGGTCATGGCACATTGATATTCTTTTGCTGTAAGCTAGATTCAGACCAGACCACATGAACTACTAATTGCTAATCAAATTTATCCACTGGATCATTGACACGATTCTTGTCCTAACAGAGCTAACTTTAAACCACCATCAGCACAGATTTAATCCAACTTAATTACCTGGTTCCCATCTTCTGTTGTCATCAGTAACCATGTCTTTTCCAAGAAAAAGATGTTCCCTGAATTCTGTAATATTATCAGACTCCGGGAGACGTCCAGATATGCCAGATATGACAACAGTTTCAGTACATTCCAACTTTGGAAATTCAGGTATGGGGTCAACTTCAGTTCCATTTGTGGCCCCATCTATCGGGGGCCCATCAAACATACGTGCTGGCATTTTGTACCTATTTAAAAGAGAAAATCAAGGCACTGACTGGATTATGAAAATTATGGATTTGAACACATGCCTTTATAAATACTTGAATTACAAATTTGATTAAATATTTGGGAAGGCATAAAGGTATTTACTACCTGACTTACATTGGAGAAGTCTGCAGAAATATTTAAGTCTTATGGTAATGAAACTAATTAATAGGGAACTGTAAATGAACTAGTTAACCAGATCCAAATTTATTCAGTGTTAGAATTTTCACAGAATTTAATATTTCTTTAGTTTGCAAACTTAAAATGCTATTTAATACTTGCATATTAAGAGTAAAAATGCTAGAATTCTGCAACTAGGCTTTTTTGCTAAACATTATATGCAAATTTTCCTAGAAGCTAAATAAGCCAGAGATTAACCACTTTAAGGAGTTTGAACTTCATTCCATCAAAATAACTTGACAATGTTTTTAATGCAGAATCTATTTTATAGATCAATAAAATTTACTTGCATCTAGAACTAAATTTAAATCAAAATTACAATTTTTTTTGGTCAGAATGGTGGAAGTGCTAAAACAAGATTTAGAAGCAGTCTGTACTAAAGGTTTTATCTGTCAGCAATCAATGGAATCATTTAGGCATCAATTTGCCATCTGTCATTAAAATATATTCCCCTTTATTTCAGAAATCCCCCAACTAACTTCGCTAGCATTTAAATTTCATTCTTTCAAAGACATTGACAATGCATCAAATTTTAGGGCTACTTGTAGCGAAGTCCAACTCTAACAAAACCAGTTTTGCAGTAGCATGCACTAAGTGGAATAAATTGCAGTATTAAAAATTAGAAGTATGAGCAAAAATAAGTAGATCAAATGACTAAAATTTAAGAATTTCTATATTTAACTCCACAAAGTACCCTGCAGAGGATTTTAAAGTTTACATTTTCAAGGCTACTTAAAATCAGGTCTTTTAGAGATAATCATCAACCTTAACCTACATTAGATGGTGTGATCATCCTAAGTCCCACATTAGGGAAACATGATCAGTTTAATTCAGATATTTCCTAAAGTAATAAACTGAATCCTAAGTTGTCTGTCTTTAAATTGAAAAAGCTCATTCCTAAAATACAAAAGATAGCAATTTTTACTTCATTACACAAAATTCGATAATATACCAACTTCTGCTTGGCCTCACTGAAGGTACATCATATCTTTCAAATGAAGCAAAATCACTAACAATGTTTACTACCATGACTTTAAATTTGAAGTTAGAGTTATTGAACTAAATTTTTAGTAGTTTTGACCTATAGTATTCATTTCCCTCTTATTTCTGGTTTTCTTAACTGATTAACACTTAAAATCAACAATATAAACTATGTACCAGTTGGTAGCAGTAGAATAAACTCCTTCAATATACAAACACTAGAAGAGCTTGTAATTAAATGTCTGAATCAATAAAAAAAGAAACAATAAGATCAAACACTACCAAAAGTAATGGTAGAGAAATTAGTCTCATGCAATAGCAAGAATAGCAGAAGTTAAGAGGTTGCCCATCTCGTGTCATAACCTAACAAGAATCTAATTGATCAACTTAAGAACCTTTTAATTTAAAGTCTACACAAGCTGAATGGAAACAGGAAAACTGATCGTACCATAGCTCTTGTATCATGTAGCTGCCTGGACATTTTCAGTGTTTAAATTAATACTTCTGGCTAATTAGAAATTCTCTAGATAATTTAAGCACTATTTATTGGTAATGTATAAAATTTAGTTTTGAAATAGCTTTAAATACTTTTAAAATCTCCAGACTTCTAAACTGGAACCATTAATATAGCCAGATTTTCCTCTCCCACAAACTTTAGAAATGTTTGTTTCAAATATCAAAATAAAAACTGATATAACCTACCTTTAATTATCTGATGCTGTAAAGTCAGGCATCTACTTATATATACACAATATAGAACCCCAATGTTCATAACCAATAAGATAATGTGGGCAGGATTTTTTTTTTTGAATGACAATCAATTTGATCCACCCACTGTCAGCTTGTTGGTAATCTATTTTTAAACTGAAACACCTGGAATTAGCCAATGCCCATCCATTTAGTTTGAGATTTTAAGTAATCTGAAACAAGCCCTCTTACAGAAAAATGAATTGTCAAATACCAGCCATTTAATATTCTAATTAAAAAATTAAGCAAAGATTATCTTGTTATTTCATATTACAAAAATGTAATCCATTAAGCATTTATGGGGCACCACTTAATTTCAGTAGAGATTAATCCTAGAAAAAGAAACTAGATTTCAATTTAATTCTTTAGGAAAATTTGCTCACTACTTTAAGAGTTATGATTTTGCTTAATATAAAGCAGGTAAGTAAATGCAGCCTAGTGTTAATATTATGGTATACTACAGAATTAGAGTTGAATTTTGAAACAGATTTAGTTTTAAAATTGAAGTGTCTAACATTCATTTTCTCCTAATACACTAACATTTTTTTAAAAATTATAAACACCTAAGTAAATTTAGATGAGCAACCATGACTACTTAGATTCACCTTTAAGCTGGAAAATTATATTTTAATGAAAGTATTCTATATATATAAGGTTAATTTAGGAAAATCAAATCAAAAATGTAAAGCTAACACTTATCCAGCAACTGCTTAAAGTAATGTCTGCTGCCAACCAAATGATAAATTGCCAATTAAGTGCTTTTTATCTGTCAAAGATAAAGCAAGATTTATGCTAAAATTTGAATAGAACCTGCAGCAAGTCAGTTTGTCTTAACTATGCCAGATTAATGCTTGCCTTGCAGGCAATTAAAATGCTACTAAAAAGCTTATGTCAGATACAGCTTCCCATTAACTTAGCACAGCTTAATAAAACTGGCAAATTCTTTTGCGTAAGACAAGAGTACTGCATATAACATTTACTTATGCCAAGTCAACCTACCTTTTAGCATTCTAAAAGGATTTACCCATCTTTAGCAGTACTAAGGACAAAACTCTACAAGTTAAACTGTTATAGAATGTCCACAGAAACCAGTTGGCTGACAAATTATCCAGTATCATTTACAAAAACTAACCTATGTCCCTTCATTTCAGAAATTCAGCCACAACTTAGCTTTTGGAAGGATTAAATTAAAATGTTTTGAAATGCAAATGTTAGGGTTCCTCGTAATTAAAACCCCCAAGTAATTTCAACATCTGAATACAACTGGCAATATCAGAAACTGATTTTCAATTGAAACTTTGAAAACGTAGCTAGCAGCTCAAACATGCAAAATTGTTGATTTTGCAACAGCAGGCTAGTTAGAATATAAATTTGAATAAATTTATAAAGCAAAAACTAAACACTGGGATAGATTCTGAAAGTAATATTTATGGTTATGCCTCAGGATCATTTTTACCTTTACCAATACAAAACCACATTACAGTACTAGTTAATATAAGCATTCCATGCAAGTAACAAATATGTTCCCAATGATTAAAAGCAAGTATTAATGAATAGCTACTTAGGAATTAAGTCTTAAATGCATGAGCAAATCTAACTATGTTAATGCATAACAATGGGTCACAAATGATCTAGGTCAAGTAAAAAGCAAATTTATTGTATTAAATGTAACAATGCATAACGACCACAATACCAGATCCACAACAAATACCCAGAAATACTATTTCATCAGCAAACATTGCCATCTTGTCTGAACTGCTATAAATTGTAATTAGCATGAACAGGTTTTGTTTGCAGAACACAACAGAATATAGTAAACCTGCTAGTTTTCTAGTCTTTAGGTAGGACAAGCATCTTTTG
The DNA here is from genome assembly GCA_018389105.1 of Nautilus pompilius. Taxonomy (NCBI): domain Eukaryota; kingdom Metazoa; phylum Mollusca; class Cephalopoda; order Nautilida; family Nautilidae; genus Nautilus; species Nautilus pompilius. Next base: position 2,480,898 of record JACATO010002204.1, on the reverse strand, counting down.
CATTTGGTAGTAACAAAGTTCTTTGAAGTGCCCATGATTATGCAGCTTTTTCAGAGCATCCAAAATCAGTTTCTGAAGTCCAATTGTACCCCCACCTCAAGAATTGATACATCTGGCTCAAGCAATGCTATGTAGAGTTTTTAAAGAAATTATGAAAGCATTGATTCCCATCAGGTTACATACATCCATAAAACAAGCATAAACCAATGTCTTAAGCATAGCATAGCTTATCAGCAGTATTCACTGTACTCTTTGCACAATTTCAAAAATTACTTTTGCTGTCTATTGATTGTAGACTGCATAATAGACCACATTAAGACACTTTGCTTACATTTGCTATAAAATACTTTGACAAGTCCTTTTATTTTTCCATATAATTTCCATGTATGCGATTTTCTTCAGCAAGTTAAATAAGCTGTGATATTTACACTTAAAAGGTTTAGACTCTTCACTACATCACTGGCTAGTTTCCTTCCTTCATAATTATCAGGTTTAGGAGAGAGATACTGCCTAAACTAATGAACAGTTAGCTCCTTTCATTCTGATACTGTAAAAACATCTGCAGTTTGAAGTTTCCTAAATTCCCACTAGAAGCAAACTAATATTTGGCTTTGGTCAGCTGTCTTCTGAATCAGATTGCCAAACAGTGACTGTACACATCCCAACTTTCAGTTCAGATAGAATTAAGTCTTACCATATCTATGACCTGGGTTGCTAGTCACCATGTCCTTTCAGTTAAACTTTTGCCAAACTGACCTATTCACAAAGGTTCAATTATGGAATTAAAGTCTGCCCAACAGAATTCCATCATTAATTTTAACCAATAAAGCAAGTATTTGTGACAAGGGTTATATATGGAAAAATTCTTAATCTTGCAGCAAAAAGGTTTTGTTACGGTTTGTTTCCAAGATTTCTCACAATTAGTCCTTCAGAGATAGCCAACTTTAACCTACATACATAATGCGATCATGCAATCAGAGTCCTTCAAAAATAAAATCTAATTCAAATATTTTCTGAAGTTTTTTTTTTTTTTCACTAGGTCTATATTATGGAGATTTGATAAGGTTCCTTCTGGCAGCCTATCATGGTGAATATCACAAGTATAGGAAGATTTACACTTCCATTTTATAGAGGGAGATTTGAAATCAAACTTAGGCACCTGAAATTTTTAATTACTAAAATTAATTTATACCAATATTGTCAACCCATACCTCTTAAAATCCAGTTAATGAAATAAGGTTACAATCCATTTAAGTTTTCTATTTTAAATATGTATTTTATCCACAAGGCAACGAACTAATCTACCATACGAAATCTAAAATGGCTTACTTTCATCATATACCAGTTCAGAATGTTTGACTTCAGTAAGACCCAAGTAGTTAAGTACGAGCAACACTTACTTTCACAGTTGCTAATGGTTCAGTATCAGACTGACAAGAAGGCGTAGATCAAACAAGTCAGACCAGATCTAGATCTGGTCTGTCACAACATGTGCAAGTACGGTCTTGTCAGGAGATTGGGCAGTTCACAAACTGCAAGGCTAATTCAATTTTAAATCATGCACCGAACCCTTCTCTGGCATCTGTTCATCACCGCATCTTCAAACCATCCAATGCATGCATCCAATCAGACATCACCACTAGCAAATGGCTGAATTATGATGGCAATTGCAAATTTGACTAGGGGGTGGTCTATTTACACTTTGGTATGAACATCAGCTGTTTTAAAGGGGGATTCCATGTACCAAAAAACCGGAAAACCAGGAAGGAGGGCACTGGTCGAGCAGCACGCATAGTAACAGAGACAGACTTGGTAGTCATGATGAGACCAGTCAAAACCACGCACAAGATCCTTTCAGAACCCCCCCCCCCCTTGTCGTGTACCATCCAGACTGATCATACAGTTGGCAACCACGCACAAGATCCTTTCAGACCACCCCCCCCTGTCGTGTACCATCCAGACTGATCATACAGTTGGCAACCACGCACAAGATCCTTTCAGACCACCCCCCCCTGTCGTGTACCATCCAGACTGATCATACAGTTGGCAACCACGCACAAGATCCTTTCAGACCACCCCCCCCCCCTGTCGTGTACCATCCAGACTGATCATACAGTTGGCAACCACGCACAAGATCCTTTCAGACCACTCCCCCCCCCCCTGTCGGCCATCCAGACTGATCATACAGTTGGCCCAGCCTGCCCCCCCCCAGGGGTGGGTGTGACTTTAATAGCGGCTATGGTGAGGAGGAGGATTCACCCAGACCAGTAGCATCAGCACTGTACGTACTCAGACCGCCGCCCGAAACGTCAGGCCGCTGTCTGCATCTAGAAATATTTCCCTCGTATAACGACAGTTCGCTTCACGAGGAGAAGCGCCATCGCCAGGCTGCTGCTGCTGGGGGCCCTCTGTTCCCGTTTGTCGTCGTGCGCAGCCATGGCGTCCGGCGGCGGCGGCGCAGAACGCGTTGCCATCAAGAAGCGTTCTTTTAGGGGGGGGGAGGAATAGCACCAAGCCCAGAAGTCTCCTCCCCATCTTTTTTAAATAAAAGGCCCTCGTATTAGGAGAACCTGGGACCTTCCCGTTTAGTTTAGGGTCGAGGACTAAGTGACCAGGGGGGGTAGTAGTGGTAGTGGAAAACACGTGGACAAAGCCGGCTCCTGACAGTCCCCCCCCCAACTACCTTTGTGAAGAGCTTCCGAACATCAGCCTCGACGCTGGTACTGCAATTAAGAAATCCTTAGGAACCCCCATCCCACCAAGAGGGGACCCGTCCGCGCCAGGCTCAGCTCCCTCCTCCTCCTCCGTCGAACGCACCGCCGCCGCTGCCTTGCACCAGGCAGGAGGCTTCGTGCTGCTTTTAATTCGGATTACCGACGGATAATCTTCGTCGTGTGTGGCGGGGGAGAGAGAGAAATGGCATAAAGAAGAAAATCCAAACCAAACGATAACCGGGGGGGGTGGAGAGGAAAAAGAAAAGGGGAAGGCGTACAAACGGGCAGAAATGCCTAGGAAGTCGGACGCTTACCTCGAAACAAAGATGGAGTCGGGCGAGTCTCCCGCGGTAATTATAATCCAGGGTCTACGTCATCGGCGACTGCGCTCAGGTGATGCGGAGATCGTCTGACATGGACCCACGAGGGAGAGCCAATCGCCACTGGCCTCATATTTATTCGTGCTAATCGCCAGTTTTGCACGATAAACGACGGCCCAGTCTTTTCTTCTTCCACCTCTTTATTTGTAAATGCGCTATTTTTATTCGAATATTCCAGCCCAGACTCTCTCCCGCCCCGCCCTGGACCTTAACTATAAATGCTTCATCAAAGGTGAACACGGCCTGATGTAATGAAATCTCCCTCATCTCTCTCCTCCCAACACTTTCTGTGATGGCGGCAGTCTTTCTGGCTCTCTATGCCACCCTCTTGTCTGCTTAAACGAACGTTTTCTCTAGCTGAAGAAACCAGAGGTAGCACTTATTATTTAACCATAAATGCGTATATTGAAATTACTCAATAAAAGCTAAATATCTGCTCCCTTTCTTTACTTCTGTCAGATCTTGGCGACAATATGGGGGCCAGCAGCAGCACCCACCATTAATTACTGTTAACAAATGCACGTCTTGACTGAATCAGTAGCTACTGTGTTAAAGAAAGAAAAAAGCTAATTTTTTTTAAAATAAATGGCATATTAAAATCTGTACTAATTTATTAAATATCAACTGTTTAGTGGAATTTTTGTGGGATTTGACTTATAAATCATTTAGAATTATCAATGGGGCTCTTATCCTCTGGTGTCAACTTGGACCTTTGATCTCAACCATAAGTAAAAGATAGAAAAGAAGAAAACTCTCCAGTGAATAACTGATAAACTGCTTTTAATCCTATATATATATATATATAAGATGTTAATGTGGGAGTAAAAAGTTGATTACCGAAAATGTTCACAGATTCCAGATGCAACTACAGTAATATATCTAGTTTTAGCATCAGGAGGATAGCATTGCATTATGGAAGCATTTATATTATGCTTGTCTTTAAGGAGAAAATAACAAAACCCTTTTGACTCGGTAGGTAATGCAAAGCTAAGAATCTGTTCAGTTGAGCAGGTGGAAGACTGACAGCACACTGTTGAAGATTCTACACTAGTGCTAATAAAATGAATGTTATTCTGATTCCAAATATAAGCCAGTTATATTGAGAAAATGTCAACTGTTATAAAAATGGAGTTGGAAATGTATCACAGGTGCAAACTAATCATTACACACTTGAAGAAGAAACAGATATCGCTGAAATTCTATGGCAGTTTGAACAGCTTTTAGAGTCTGATCTTCACACAACTAACATGCAAGTGACATGTTTTATCCAGGAGTTGAAGGTCAGATGATATTGAGATTTAAAAAATACTTTCTTTGATAAGATTCAAAGAGATAAAGGCATTTAGTCAGGCCAGAATTCAGAAAACAGTAGTTTGGGGAAGTTGTTATTTAAATAACATTATTATTTTTTTTCTAAGTTTATAGCATTATAGTTTTTTTGGCTGATTAAAAGTTAATTTTGTGGAGAGAAATTTATTTCTAACTCATTTTGTGCATGGAATTTCAAATATTTTTGTGCACAATATTTAGTTAATTATGATTTAGTAGAAAAATACTAAAAATAAAAAAGAATCCTAAATCAGAAAACAATCTTCTACATAGTAATTTGGTATAGGTTAAAACAATTTCTAACTTCTTCACTAATAGATGATCTGGTCAAAATGCTGATGTTATCTGGACAATGTTTACCCTTGGTCTAGATGTACGGTTATACAAATGATAATATTTCGTTTCTGTTGTTTTTTATATGACAAATTCCAGTTTAACAACAGTTTTCCAAATTATTTGTACTGATTTTTTTAAAAGAATGCTGTTGTTGTTTTCTCTTTCTCTATTATCACAGATCCTGGGAGATTTACTTCTAACCCTTGATTCCAAAAGGTTTATAATATTTTGTAAGTCGACAGACTGGTTCCCTACATAGACTCGACTCATTATACAAGTTTGCATCACTTCAAAACCACATTCTGAGTGATTTTGGTTACTTTAGTTGATACAGATTTGTTTCCGTTAAGATCGTATTAAGTATACTCAAACTAATATTTTGTCATTAATGTAAAGAATTTTTTTGACACCAGCAAAAATAAAATAAATGTTATAAAATAATTTTTTTCTGGGTAAAGGGGAATAACTATATCTTCATAGGTCAACAACTTCAATTCTTTTAATGTTTTAGATTGAGAAATGCTAAATTCATTTAAAAAAATTTTTTAAATATAAATTATATATACAATGTTTTCAAGCAAGTATACATGCACATATGAATGCAGATAAATATGATGTTAATTGTCTACAATATTTACGAAATCTGGAAACTTTTAAATTCCAGTATGCAAGCACCTTGAGTAAATAACAGTAATTTATAATTTACTTTAAAGATAATTAATATTTATACCAATATCATAGTTTGTGTTCACACACACACACACAAACACACACATACATATATATAATAAATGATAGTTCTAGTTTATTTATTAGCTATATATTTCAGAAATTAAAGATTAAAATTATAATTTTTTTAATTTTTTGGTATGGTAATGTTTAAGATTTGACAGGTTCTATTTTTTTTAAATGTTAACATTTGTGGTGTTTGGTTTATTTTATAACCAATGGAAATTTTTTTAAAAAAATCATTGACTTTTGTTAGTTCACTATCTTTGTTGGGGAGGTTGAGAAAGTCAAAAACTCTTGTAAGTCCAAAGATCCATCAAGAGCATCTTGAACACATCTCCATTAATAACCAATAGAACAAGGTGAGATGTGTACTGCTTTTTTGTCAGTTTTTTGTATCTTGGACAACTGATACAAGTTTCCACATAGTTGAGAAGAATAATTTCCATGGATTTTCTAACAATTTCATGCTTGCATAAATCAAGGTATTATACACTAATAAATTGTGTATCCAGGTCTTTCTATGGGAATGAGACAAATTGGGGTTCCAAAAACTTGATTTCAGTTTTCATTGAAACAATTCAAATTAAACAGATCTTACCTTGAAGCAACTATAAACTCTTGTATAAAGCAAAATGTACACCATATTGATTAGACATAATATTACATATTAGTGAAAATATATTTTTCAAAAGGCAAATATAATTTTCATTTTTGACTTAAAATTAAATTAAGTTTTAGCATTTATGCAAGATTTTGATTCATTGTAAACTGCTAGTGGTTTAAAAAACAAACACTATTTAAAATGAAAACTTAACCACTTGCTAATACTAAAATTATTATGGTAGTGACAATATAGTAATGACAGTTTGCTATTGCAATAAAATTTAAAGATTTAAACTGATCTAATACATATTTTTTAAAATAATAAAATTTTAGATGACACTCCACAGCTTCATAAATGCTTTTTATTGAAAATATTTATACTTCAAAACATAATATAGAAAGGTAACATGGACTACTTTCAAATATCAAAGTAATCAAACCACCTAACATAAAAGGCATACAAAGTACTTTTCATACATTATTAATAACATTCATTTGTAATTTGGAAAAAATATGCAAATTAGTTCTTAGTTAGCATTTAGTGTTTGATAAGTAACCAACCTCAGCTTATTACAGTCCCAGAAAAGTTTGAATTAGGTGGATAAATTCCTCAGGAGAACCTGCTGAGGATTGGGATGAAATAATTTTGTTTGATTTACGATTTAATCACTAGCAGTACTCCGAAAAAAATAACCATTTCTTGTTGAATCACAAGAATAAAATTCACAGCTGACCAAAAAGGAACAGCTGCTTAAGGCAGAATCCAAAAACATCACTGAAACTTGGCTTGCTTATAAGAATTATATAAAAAGAAATTATGAAATATAACTGCTTCTGAACTAATACATTGTCAGGGGCCTAATTAGAGAAAAGCTACTACATAAAAAAAAAACAACAGTATGAGGACATTAATAGCCCTAATTTTGAACAAACTGCTTTAAATGTAAATGGGTCTTTGAAGATGGCATTGTGCCACTTCTTCAGGAGAAATCAAAATGGGAAGATTTTTCAAAGTATGCCAAATTCCATCTTCAGTATATGGCCAAAAGAGATGATTTCTGCTGAGCCTGTGATGCTTAACTTCAATAGCTTTAGCCTCCACATCTTCAATAATTTCTGGGTAAGGATCATTATCATAGGAAACAATGCACTACCTTCCAAAGAGTTATTCATTATAATGAAGTGTTTTGTTTTGAACAGAAAACTTGACTGCTTCATTTTCTGTCACAGGCATCAGAAATGGATATGGACTGTAGCACAAACTCCTGACCTGTCATAGAAGCAGCTTAAAGCTTTACACAGTAATGCATTGTTGGTCCATCACTATAAAGTAGTTTGGATGTGTCTGAATAATTTCCCTGCATGAATTTAAGGACAAGTTAGGGTTATGCCCAAATGACAGATTGGTTGTCTTAGTGGTAGCATTATAGCGCAAAAAAGTAAACTCCCCAAGTGGCATACAAATGCCATCTTGTTGAGGCGAAGCCCCACAATGCACTACTAGCACTTTTGGCATACTTGCATTGCCCATTCTCAGCATAATCAGTGTGTAGATTCTCATACTGCTGTGTAGCATGTAGTTTCCTCAACTTTTAGTACTGGTGGTGAATGTTGTACATGTTTGTATATTGTATCTTCTATTTCAGTTTGAAAATCTTTAAAAATTTGCTGTGCTGTACCTTCACATCTATTTAAAATTTTTTTTGCTTACAGAAACTTTTTCAGTTCTCTCTCCTCTTTCTCATGCCCTTCTCTCTGCCATACCCATCCACACCACCATGTACATTTTACAATCTAGTTGTGTCACAGTGTTTGTTTTTTTTTCATTGCAAACTTCGTATTATCAATGCATGCAATGTTATCTTTAGTGTCACAACTGATATCCTTTATAGATCCTCTCTGAATTCTGGATACTTATTCCAAGTTGGTAAAGTCAATAAGCTTTCAGCTGAGCATCAATGCACATTTTTCTGTAACATTTGTGTAAACCATCCAGTGGAGATTCATTGACTGGAAACACTTTCTTTTTTTGTCTTGTGATGATTCTCCCTGCTGTTGTCATTTCTTCCCAGAAACTCTCTTTACTATATCCAGAATATCTGTAGAATATACCTCAGTAGTCTGAGACCTCTTTTTTTTTTTTAACTTATTGTTTTTCCATTTTTGTATAATACTTGAGATGCCAATGAATTCTTTTGCTCTTGAAATCAGGCAGTATCTTTTTTCAGTAACTTGGTGCTAAAGGTCCTAGCATACATACATCTATCTTTCTGGCATTTAGTTTTGGTGTTTTTCTTTCAGTTCCTCTCTGGATCTTGTCTTAGTTTTTCTCCAGAATGTCTAGCTCTGTTGGCTCTATTTTGAGGCATTTTGTCAGTTTATTCTGTTCTGTGTTACTCTAAAAATGTAAACAGTTAGGTTACACTCTACCTGGCTATGTTGACTTTTGCTGGTAGATAAAGCTATTTATATATGTATATACATACAATTGCCTTCAAATTTATTCACATTCATGATAAAGTGTAACTAAATATTAATTTACACCTGAATTTTTTTCTTTGCTAAATAAAATCTTGAAATGAATAAATCTCAGTGTGAAAAAAATGGGTGACTATCAATAACATATGTCACAATATATTAGCCAATATTTTAAATAATTTAGTAAGAACCTGTAAAGTGTTGCTACTGTAATAGTTCTGTCATTACTGAAACAGAATAAGTTGTTACAGCAGTAACAATCCTAAGCACTTTTATGGATTTATTTTTTAAATGAGACACTGTCCTACCTTTATTTTGAATACACAAAACGTAAAGTAATTTTAACCTGCACTCATCTGTTTAACAAGAAATTTAAAGATAGCATTACAACATGTACAGTAATGAAGCATAATAAATCTAACTAATGATCAGCCACTTGTTAAAGAAGTGTTTGAAAGTGACTTACTTACCAGGTGGCCATGTTGAGAAGTGATTCAACCTCTTTTCACGATCACATGATCAAAAGTGTGGCTTAAGGCATTGAAAACTTGGAGCAGAAGTTCCTTTTCTTTTTTTTCAAAAACATTTTTAGAAATACTTTTATAATATTATAAAACATTCTTTATTCAACATCATTTCAAAGTTATTCAATAAAGTGCATTTATTTTAATGTAATTATCAGAATTGTAAATGGGGACGAACTTCTGTAATAAATTACCCATAAATGCTAATGTGCATTGCATTTTAAATGAAAATACAGTACCTAGTAAAAACTGTACAATGCATCTGACAATATATATATAATTTTAAAACTTTATTTTCAAGGACTGCTGTCCCATTTCTGTAGGATAACCCATCTACAGTCCTTTTCTTTCAAATCTCATCTTCATTAAGAATTCACAAATTTATACCTACCAGCAAAAATAAGTAAACTCAGCCAGTATCTTATATATTAAAATCTAGAAGCGCAATTGCATTATTCATCGTTCGTTCACTTGCGCTGAAGATGCCCTGGCCTTCAGCGACTATTAATGACTCTCGTAGCCCCTTCCTGTACGGTATCTCTTGTTGCACCTGTATGGGGATCGAGCCGGTAGTTCGGCAAAAACCTAGTGTAAAAAAGGTGTTTCCGGTGGCATGGGGTCGCCAAACATCGCAGAAAGAAAACGAGTAATGGCTGATTTTTTTTTTTACTATTTAATACTTGAATTCAAAGCAGACTAGAAGGTGAGGAATCGGAACAGCGCCGACTGGGGTCGCTTCTGTTCTGCCCAGACAGGAGATGATTATCGGTTTGCCTCTTCTATCATTAACTGTCAAGCTGACGCGTCCCCCACCCACGAAGTCAGTTAGTCATCGTCGCAATATATCATCGGCGTATGTCCAGAATCTTGACACAATGGTAGAGGAACGGATTGGAAATCATATCTTCGACAATGAAACACCAATCGAACGCCTTTCCCGTCGTGATTATTTTCGGGCGACATTAAGTCTTTCGACCGCAATCGTCGACGTACCCTGTTTTTTCCGTGGTATAATCCACGCCGGTGTATAGCCCGCACGACACTCCCGATCTCGCACCGGTGTATAGCCCGCACGACACCAACCTTCCTCCCGATCTCGCACCAGCCACCAGCAATTCGCGGCATCGCTTCACCTCTTCTCTTCTCTTCTCTTCTCTTTGTTTTTTTTTTTTTTTTTTTTAAAAAAGAATTCCCCCGGATTTCAGCTAGCAGGCCGCGTGCCAGCAGCCAGCACTAATGGTGCAGGAAGTTTGGGTCAAAAGGGTCAGTGAGTTAATGACTAGGCGGTGTCAAAGGAAAAGATCGGAAGCCGCTGCTGTAATCTCAGTTTGACAAGGCTGGCGTAAGGAAGACAAAGGGCCTCGGGCGACGACTAGACATCCCGATATCGGTGGAACAGTTAGGGCAGGGCCCCCCCCCCCGGAACAGTTACGCTTTCTGACACTGTCTAGGTGTAGCCCACTAAATGTCCAGCTGCTACAATTTTAACTTAAAAGCCTGATAAAATTTTAACCGCTACGACCCTTTTTTTCAAAATTAAACAAGGTGGGCGAGAAGGGGCATTTCAAGGAATCAAATTCCTCCACTTTGTAAGACCTTCTGCTGTAACCTGCTTGAGGCAGCCGGAAGCGCGAGCTACATCCTTCCTCTAAGGCAAGGGTCGGAAACCTTTTGGGGTCTGCGGGCCGGATAGCTATGCAGTGCACGATATATATTACTAATATACATTTAAGTACAGATTACATACACCATACGTATAAAAGTATATATACATTCTGTATTAATACTATAGCAAATTGTCTGGACTTCAGAGGGGGTCTGTCCAGAAAGTTACTTTTTCCGTAGGTTTAAAGGAAAAACAACGAAGTTTATGTGATTTTAGGTAAAAAAAAGGTACCCTATTGTACTGCAAGAATAGCAGGTTAAGGACTAATGCAATCAACGAAAAACACAACTTCCCTACCACAAACAAAATACTGTTAGAATAGGCAATTTTTTAATGAGACAATTGATTCTGTTTATTTTTCGATAATTTCTCAACATCAGGTGAAATAGTTGTCGATGACAGGAGCAAAGCATCATCCAGGTGGTCATCGCGCAACCTTGTTCTTAACCGATTTTTTGTTTATTTCATTTTCGAAAAAAGTTGTTCACAGGCGTAAGTACCTCCAAATAATGATGCCATCAACTGCGCATTATGCAATAAGCTTTTATACTTTCCGCTGGGTAAAACATACTTTTTGTAGAAGTCAGCGGTTGATTCTGAATAAAATTTTGATTTCAAAATATCGTCGCATTGTAAGTCTATTAACTCAAGCTGATATTTTTCTGCCACTTTCTCCACATCTATGTCGAAAGGAGATCCAAATAGTTTAAATTGGTATTCATAGTGCCGGAAGTCAGCGAAACGGGAAGAAAATTCACTTCTCAAATCCTGAATAGACCTCACAAACATGTCTTGTAGTATTTCTTCTTTGTGATTTTGTAGATTTGGAAAATGAGAGTAATTTTCTTCCTGAAGTTGTAATTCCCACAATTTAAGTTTTCTTTCAAAAGCTGTAATATGACCAAACATCTCAAATATCAGCTTATTCTTCCCTTGAAGCTCGCGATTCAAAGAATTCATGTGGGTCATGATATCCACCAAAAATGCTAATTTGATAATCCACTGTGAATCCTGAAAGTATGAAGTATCTTGGCCTTTGCTCTCCAAAAATCTGGCAATCTCTTCCCTCAATACATAGACTCGTTCTAGCATTTTTCCGCGGCTAAGCCATCGGACGTTTGAGAAAAATGTAAGGTCGCCATACTCTGCTTCAACTTGTTTTAGGAATTCCTGAAACTGGCGATGATTTAGTCCTCTTGACAGGATAAAATTCACCGCTTGCGCGACCACTGTCATAATCTCCTTAAAATTCAATGACTTGGCACATAATGCATCCTGATGGATGATGCAATGAAATTTGATTAATTTGTGCTCAAGACCAAGGTGGTTTTGGAGTAATGTTACAAACTCCTTTTTCTCTCCGATCATCGCTGGAGCTCCATCTGTGGTTACTCCTATAAGCTTTGATAAATCAAGATTCGTTTTCATCATCCAGTTTATGACACTTTCAAAAATATCTGCTCCTGTACTAGTGTCCTTCATTGGAATTAATTGTACGAGTTCTTCCACAATATCAAAAGCTGGTGTTACACCTCTCACAAATACAGCGAGTTGACAGGTATCAGTCATATCCGTGGCTTCATCGATAGCAATGGAAAAGTAATCCAGATTTTTTTTTTAAATGCCGCCTAACCCATTTCTGGCATTTGTTGCCATTTCTTCAATTCGCCTGGTTACTGATGCTGCCGATAAACTAACTGAAGAGAATAATTGCTTTTTTTTTTCTGGACAAACAAAATCAACTACCTTCAACATGCATTCTTTGAAGAACTCTCCATCCTTTCTGCTATTAGTTTCGACACCTCGTAGCCAGCCAGTGTGTTCCAGTATGTTTCTGTAACCTGTCTAGTGAAAAAGGATGACTGCTTTGTAAGATGGTTTCTCAGCCGTTCAACTCCCTCTTCTCGAGCTTTCCCAGTGAAATTGTCATAATGGTAATGACGGGTTTGATTATGCCGTTTAATGTTTGAAACTTTCTTCACAGCAACGGTTTCTTGACAAATCAGGCAAACACATTTTCTTAGGTGGTCAATGAAAAAGTAGCTTAGAGTCCATTCTTCGTTAAAAATGCGGCACTCAAAATCAACTTTCCTTTTCTTAGTTTCCATGGACTTGTTTTTATTCAGACAAAACAGAATGGTGGAAAGGAAAGCAAAAAATGGATAACTGAGAATGAAGATACAATTAATCTGATAGAATGATACGACGATAATTGTGAATAGAATGTGATCAAACCACGCTATCCGACGAGCTCTTTTACCAGGTCGGGCCAACCATTCTTCGGCTTTTCGAAACTAATGCTGCGCTACTTGTTGTAACAGTCAGCACGTTTTTATATGAATACTCGGATAAACAGCGATTATTGATGGATCCAACCACTAACCGGGCTGTGATCACTGGAAAGTAAACTCAAATGAGCAACTTTGAGTAGGACAAGAAGTAAAATTTACCGAGGATATCGTTAAGCACCGAAATGGTGAGAAGGTGAAATCTGCGATGATGACAGGCGATCCAGTGAGCCGGCTGGTATAGAAGGCGTTCGTGCGTCCTCGCCATAGGCATCCAATCAGCTCTGGATGCCGCGGTAGTGAGACGGCAGCCATGTGCGCGCGTAGCATGGGAGTACTCACGTGAGTCGGAGTAGGGCGGGTGAGCGCACGCGCGAGGGAGCTTGGTTGAACTCTCGAGTTATATCCAATAGCCATATCTGTTTATCTACTTAGGGTCCGTAGCCTCGCTGTGGGTACTGCTCAGCAGCAAGTCTTAGTTAAAGCGACAGTCACCCGGTCGGTAACTTCATTGTGCGAACATTTGTGACGGATTACACACCCATTTTTTACCAATAATCACAATACAATGTCGAACCCCGTCCCTCTACCCAGAGAATAAGGACAATTATAATCAAATGTACCATCTTACTTTAGGGGGGGGCAAAAGATTGAAAACCCCCCAACGATATTGGGTATTTATTGTTTGCAACTAAACAACAAAGCGTGGTTTAAAATGGCTTGTTTTGAAAGAAGCAACCCAAAGTCCATAGTTTGAATTCTGTCTCTGATTACAAAAAGAACCGAAATTCTACCGTGAAGGACGGTCTTATACACGGTTAGTCTGGATTTCGTGCCATCTGTGAGCCTGAATGTTTTATTTCTGCATACCGCACATTTTAAATTAAATATGAATAGAAGTGCAGACTGATCTTGTTAATTTAACGAAGGTTGTCTTTTTATAATACAGAAACAAGAATTCCATAATCCTTGATTTTAAATCATTGTAGGACCTTGTCAAAATTCTGACAACATTCAGATAAAACCCATGTCCTGTATCATTAAATAAGAGCAAATCCCCGCATCCTGAAAAATGGTTTGAAAACTACTCGTAAATAATTCGGATCTTTTTTCTTTCATCGAAACGTGTGATTTATCAGGGATGCTAATTCGACCTTTAAGCTCATAGGGACATACAGAACAAATCGCACCTCCCCAACACACATTACCACCGGGGAAGGAGTTGGATGGCCGGCGCTGCTCCTATATAGACTCTCTCTCTCTCTCTCTCTCTCTCTCTCTCTCCTCTCTCTCTCTCTCTCTCTCTCTCTCTCTCTCTCTCTCTCTCTCTCACAGACGTAGATACGTCTCATTCATAAACAGCTACGACGGCCGAAACGTGAAACCGATCTACCCACATCACACACCTAGACACCACAGCTGGCCCTTTTTGGTTTGAACAAACTGATAGACACAAAAACAAAACGGCTTTTAAATAGAAACCCATTCACAATTCTGAAATTTGCACGAAGCCAAATTTCAAGGAGATTCGGGGAAATAACTTAGTAATTTAGATTTTTTTTTAAAAATAAAACTTTAATCTGTATGTGTTTATTATTGTTATGCAAGTATGGAATTATCCCTATTTGGTTTCGACTGTAACTAGTCGTACAAGATGTCCCTATATTGTTTTGCTCAGTTACTGTTGGTCATTGTCTTAATCATAAGGCTGAAAAATACAAAAGAAAGTTTGTGAGAGTAATTTCCTCTCGACCGTGTTTCTTCTCTCTCCCTTTTTACGATTATTTTTGTAGTTTTTCCTTTTGTGCTAGATATTGGTATTGTTCCAGAAACTTCTTGTGACTGCTGTTCTCGAACTTCCGGGAACGTAAATCGGTGGGGAACGAAAAATGGACATCACCCTTCCAAAGCACAGACTCTTTAACCAGGGGAGGACAACAAATTTGATCCCTCCACCCCACTACTTGACGTAGAAGGCTGTTATTTCTGTTCTCTGAAACATGGAAATGTCTTTAAATTTATCTTGTGAAAAAGATCAAAATAAAAAATTATGTCCGCTTCGCAGCTGAACTTTATTTTTTTTTAATTTCAAACGCTCAAGACGATATTCACTCTTTCTTTCTTTGTCGAATGCTAGAAGGTCACGCCCTCTGCCCACACAAATGCAACCGTCCGCTGAAGCTCCTCCAATGAGCCATAGCGCTTCTGCTTCAGGTTTGTCCATTCAGGCCACGTGGCTCGTCTGAGGACATCCTGGTAGGGCAATATTGGGGGAAGTGTTCGCTGGTCATCGGGCCAGGGTCGCAAGGGCATCTGTCCGTCTGGCCAACTTTCAGCTTGTTGTGCATATGTGCACGCATCCGGTTATGTCCATTTCTAAGTCTGTGCAGGATGACCTGGTCAACTCTGTTCAGACGGTGGAGGCTGTCATGCAAGTCGGGGTGTTGTATGCGTCACTTCTTTTGGGACAGAGCTTTGATGATGGTCTTTTCTTCTTCATAGAAGACCTCTCTGTCTGCTGGTCAAGCAGTCCTCCCTCCTTCGCCAGCCTGTCAGCCGTCTCGTTTCCATGTATTCCACAGTGGGCACGAATCCACTGAAGAGTCAGGGTTCACCTGTGTGGCCAGTCCTGACAGAGTGGATAGGAGTTCATTCAACTCCTTGTTTGGGGGGTCTTGCAGTGCACTGGGCACATAGAGGGCATCACTTAGGATGACTACGTGATCGAGTGTCTGATTTTGATTTTCCCCAACATGGACTGCTGCTACTCTCAGAGCCTCTGCCTCTGCCCTGAAGTTTGTGGAATATCTGCCGGTTGCTATAGGGATGGGGGTCTCCTGTCCAGTGTACCCAATGCACACTCCTCTATCCCTGGTAGCAGATCCATCTATGTAGACTTCTGTCCATTGTTCTTCATGGTAGTTGGACTCAGAGGCGTAGCAAGGGGGGGTTGACGGGGGGCAGGTGTGAAGGGGCGCAAAATTTCCTCTGGCCTATAAATTATAATGTCAATTAATAACTAGCCATCTCCGCCCGTGAAATTTCCACAGTAGTTGTGAAAGGTCTTTCAGCAAGCTGAAATTAATTATGACATACTTGAGGACTTCAATGGCTCAAGAACGACTGAGTAACTTGGCAATATTAAGTATTGAAAAAGACGTACTCAATACCTTAAATTTTGATAGTTTAATTGATTTATTTGCAGCAGCAAAAGCACGAAAGGTTCATATATAATGTAACAATGAATATCAGAATGCTACCTGTACAAGATCTAGTTAAGTATATGCATAGTTTTGTAAACTAATAACATTTATTTGTAAGCATAAGTCGTATTTCATCAATCTGTTTCGTAATACATGTACACCACAAGTGACTGCATTCTGCATGCTTGAAAGATTACTCTAGCTGTGTGACCTTGAACAATACTGAATGAAATAAATATCAAAATGGTTTACAATTTAACAAATTATGTAAGTAAACCTAGTAGGCGATACTTCATTAGTTCCAGGTTTACAGTTGTGATATTGTGAGAAGTTATATCGTGACTTTAAATTAGCTCTTTATAAGGCGGTGATTAATTCTTTGTGATTGTCATTAAGTGGGTAATGAGTCACAAACAAATAATCAAAACATTTCAGAGGTTGGGGCACCAAAAGGGTCTTTTCCACCTGGCGCTGAGAACCCTTGCTACGCCTCTGGTTGGACTGAATGAACTCAAGGGCCAATGATTTCCTTGTGCAGACTGTGTTCCCTTCTTTCCAATGCCTGGGATGTCCTGTCGTATGGCTGGAAAGTTGTGTCTACTCCAAGAAGGGACAGATGCAGTTGGTGGTATGGCTTTGTGTATGTGGTCCAACAATTCGGACTTTCTTCTCTGAAGTATCCGGTTTTAAACTGGAATTCTTTGTCTTTGTTGGGTTGGATTGCCCATTTTTTTGTGCATGGGGTGGTTTTTTTAGTTTCAAACTTTGCACCTTTGTCAGCACCTTGATGTTTTTCTTGTCTTCCAATGTTGGGAGACCTGTTGTAGTCTCCAGAGCAGAGATGGGTGTGGTGCGCATGGCCCCTGTCATCATTCTCTTTGCTTGGTTCTGTAGCCTGGACACATTGTCATTGTTTGACTTCGAAACTGTGGAAGTTTCTGCCATGCCATACTCCGGAACAGGGCGAATCCTCCCCGCGTACAGCTTCTTTAGAACAGACTGGTCTTCACCCCAATCCGTGCCTGATAGTTTCTTCATCAGGGTCATTCTGACCTTTGCTTTGACCTGGCTCTTGTGCAGCTGTTTTTTCCAGGTCAGTCTGCGGTCCAAGGCGACCCCTGGGTACGTGGGAGAGTCATCGGCCTGAAGCTTCTGAGAATAGACCCTCAGCTTCACCTTTTGCGGTTGAGTGGAGAGGGTGAAGATGGTGTAGGTGATCTTTCTCTCGTTGATCCTAATAAGCCATGATCTGATCCATGCTTCAATCTGTTGGAGGGCTGACTGCAGTCTGTAGTTTGCTGTCGAGATCTATTCCTCGCTACACCAAAGTGCCAGGTCGTCGGCATAAATGGCACCTCTGACGTTCTTTGGCATATGCTGTATAATGTCCCTGATGAAGACAAGAAAGCGTTCGGGGAAAGCACTCCTTGTGGGGACTCCTTCCATTAGGGTTATTTTTTTGCTGCAGGGTTGTCTGACCTGTGCTCTGGCTCTTCTGTTGTGCAGATATTGGGCGATCCATTTGTACATAGGTCCAGCGACTCCACATTGGCGCAGTTTGAGCTCGAGGCTGTCCCTCCATACTTTGTCGAATGCCTTCTCTAGATCAATCCTTACAGCAAGAGAGTTTCTTTTCCTGGAAGGCATCTTCTATTGATTGGGAGCTGTTTGTGATTTGGTCATCAGTATACCGGTTTTGTCTGAAGGCAGCTTGCTTTGGACTGATGAGCTTTTTGTCTTCTAAGTGTCACAGGAGGCTGGAGTTGATGAGACGCTCCATCAGCTTTCCTACGCAACCTGTGAGGCTTATCGGACGATAGCTTTCAGTCTTCGCCTTTTTCGTGCACTGGCACCATGATGGCTTCTCTCCAGACCTGGGACACAGCCCGTCCTCCAACTGCCGTTAAACAGCTGTAGAAGTTTCTTTTTTGTCTTGGGTCTGAGCTGCAACAACATTTCATTCAAGATTTTGTCAGAACCGGGGGGTTTCCCTCAATTTCAGAGTGCAGGCTGAGCCTCTGACCTCTCCTCGTTTCCAGGAGTACCTGGAGTTGGCTTGTTTCGGCATATTGGTTAATGAAGTGGTTTGCTGCTTTGTTGGCAGTTAGCAAACTCTTGGTTACGTTGTAGTATGATTGACGAGCTTTTTGCTGTTCTCATCATTCAAAGTTTGGGTGAGAGTTTCCAGAGCTTGTTGCCGCCCTTGTCCAAATTCAGCTGCTCTGCTTTTTCATGCCAGCTCCTGCGTGCTTCCAGTACAAGCGTCTCTGTTTTTGAGGTGGCTGCCTTCAAAGCAGTATTATTTCCCTCTCTTGGTTCTTCTACTTTGTCCCTTGCTTCTGCCAGACTACCTTCGAGCTGCTGGAACTCCTCTGTCCAGTAAGGCCTATAATTTTTCCTGGCTCCCTGAGGAATTGATCCACTGGCAGCCTTCAGAATAGCTTGGTTCAGCGCATTGATTTTTTGTTGTTGAGGTTTTGTTGCATGTGTTGGATCTTCAGAGTTGCGAAACGCTCCCAGTTGGCCTTCTTGCAATTCCATCTAGGGAATGTCTTGGCATCTGGTGGTCTAAAGTTGATATCCAGACTGATTTTGATGGTTTTGTGGTCGTTCCCTGCAAGTTGGCTGAGTACCGTCCTGATTGTTTTCCTGGCAGTATCATTGGTAGCAAAAGCCAGATCAGGTGTTGTGTTAGACAGCCATGGTGGGTCATCAGGGTCATTCAGGGCAGGAGATTGTCGTCGACTTGCCATTCTTCTACCTCCTCTCCTTTTCTATCTGCTTCCTAATATCCTTATGCTTCAAAATGGCTACTGACGTCACCAGTGCCCGGACACTGGCTGTCCAAGGGCTCCATTTGGTCGAGTGAGAAGTCTCGATCCGGCAGGCAATAGTCATTGAAGATCGTGATCTTTTGGTTGTCGACCATAATGTGGACACCATTGATCTCTGCCTGGCTGTTGGTACTGACACAGAAATCTTGTGCTGATATGGAATTCTTGACAAGTATTGACACTCCTTTTTTTCTCCCCTTCTCTGTCCTGTCTGGAGACCTGTTGACCTCTCATGCTTAAGCGTTTGGTTTCTTTCAGATGGGTTTCCTGTAGGCAGGCGACATCAATGGATTCCTGGAGGAGTCGCTCTGCAAGAGGAATCTTCTTGTTGTAAACTCTCTCTGCATTCCACTGGATTATGTTGACGTTTTTCTCCATCGGCCTCTTCTAAGAGCCAGTAGCTTTTCCCCTCGCACTCCGCCTCCTGGCTGCACAAGACTAGTTGGGGTGACCCCCCGGTAGTCCCCTTTCAAGCCGAGGACCCGGCGAAACTCCAGAGGACGAGCGTGATTCATCACGAAGCGAAAAATGAGTGATGCAGAGGTTTACGGCACCACAGGGGTCCTGCATCTCCGTCTTCAGTCATTGTACGGTTATCAAGAATCCCTCCCTTAGACCAATCGCCTGCCACCCTTCCGGAACAGCAAGAAAACTCTTTTTATTCTGCATAGCAAATATGCGGGTAGTCTCACGTTATATGTTGTTAAATTAAAAAACAGTGACGTGAAAAATGTATATTGCGTATTTTTGTAATGGGCCTTTGGACTAAAAGGCTCGTGGTACAGAGGGCGCGACTGACGACTCGTAGCCAGCACCCTCTAGCGGCAGACTCTTAAATGATCTTGAACAAAGGCATGCCACTTGCCTATTGGACTAGGTAGGTATCCTTTTACATTTTATGGATTTACGGCAATGAACAGCCCCATGTTAATCAGCATAGTCGATAATCTCTGTAAACAAAATTGTATAAAATTCGTTAATTCTGACTGAGAAATACTCAGCTATGTGGTCCGTGTTATAGAATAAGTTGTCCTGGACGGTTTGCAGGAAGTGAAGAATTTGGTATGAATACTGCATCCCGTGCATCCGAACGTCTGAAGCTCTGTCCGCTTTTCTTCTTTACGGATTTTAGGTCGTCTTGAAAAATTTAGTAAAGCCGCTCAATGCATGAACACGGCTGATTCAGGCATCTGGCAGCTGGGGAATTAGGGGAGATGAGCTCTAAATTCTGAGAAACCACGGTGTACAATCAACCGAAGAATTCTTTCGCATTGATCGCGTCCTTATCGATAGTGAGCAGTACTTCCCGGCCGTTAGCCTAAAACAAACACGATACCCAGTTACCGAGCATTCTGATATAATACAAATATACCCAGAGCTGTCCTCGCCTCTGGTAATGGGGGGGGGCAGCTTTCTAGAAATGTAGCTGAATGTATGCTTTGTTTTGAGAAAATTAGCGCAGAAGTTCGTCATATGTTCCCGAAGGTCGAAAGACTTCTACACCTGATTTTGGTCTCTCCTGTGTGGATGAAAGATCTGTCAGCGCTACGACGAATAAAAACCTGGTTTCCAAGTACATCACCACAAAAGAGAGTAAATAGACTCATGGTTTGCTCTGTACAGGTGCATCTAAAAAAATTATAATATCGTGGAAGAGTTCGTTTTTTCTCTGTAATTCAATTCAAACAGTGAAACTTTCATATATTCTAGACTCATTACACATAAAGTGAAATATTTCAAGCCCTTTTTTTGTTTTAAGTTTGATGATTACGGCTGACAGTTCATGAAAGTCAAAAATCCACCATCTCAAAATATTAGAATATTTCATAAGATCAATAAATTTTAAAAAGAAAGGATTTATAATATAGAACTGTCGTACTTCTGAAAATTATGTTCATTTATGCACTCAATACTTGGTCAGGGCTCCTTTTGCACGAATCACTGCATCAATGCGGCGTGGCATGGAGGCGATCAGCCTGTGGCACTGCTGAGATGTTATGGAAGCCCAGGTTGCTTTGATAGCGGCCTTCATCTCAATGTCTGTAGGGGTTCAGGTCAGGTGAGTTGGCTGGTCAATCAAGCACAGTAATACCATGGTCAGCAAACCAGTTACTAGTAGTTTTGGCACGGTGGGCAGATGCCAAGTCCTGCTGGAAAAGGAAATCAGCATCTCCATAAAGCTTGTCAGCAGATGGAAGCACGAAGTGCTCTAAAATCTCCTGGTAGACGGCTGCATTGACTTTGAACTTGATAAAACAGAGTGGACCAACACCAGCAGATGACATGGCACCCCAAATCATCACTGACTGTGGAAACTTCACACTGGACTTCAAGCAACTTGGATTCTGTGCCTCTCCACTCTTCCTCCAGACTGTGGGACCTTGATTTCCAAATGAAATGCAAAATTTACTTTCATCTGAAAAGAGGACTTTGGACCACTGAGAAACGGTCCAGTTCTTTTTCTCCTTAGCCCAGGTAAGATGCTTCTGATGTTGTCTCTGGTTCAGGAGTGGCTTGACACTAGGAATGCGACACTTGTAGCCCATTTCCTGGACATGTCTGTGCGTGGTGGCTCTTGATGCACTGACTCTAGCCTCAGTCCACTCCTTGTGAAGCTCCCCCAAGTTCTTCAATCGGCTTTGCTTGACAATCCTCTCAAGGCTGTGGTCATCCCTCTTGCTTATGCACCTTTTCCTTTCCAGTCATCTTTCCATGAATATGCTTTGATACAGCACTCTGTGAACAGCCAGCCCTTTCAGCAATGACTTTCTGTGGCTTACCCTCCTTGTGGAGGGTGTCATTAAGTGTCTTCTGGACAACTGTCAAGTCAGCAGTCTTCCCCATGATTGTGTACTGAACCAGTGAGAGATTCATGGTATTTACACTGCATAAATAGTGATTTACTCAAACTCGAAATGGAATATTCTAATATTTTTAAATGCACCTGCATACCGAGAAAGGCTGGCTGAAACTAATCCATTCGCTTAATCTAACTTCCGGAAAATTAAATATTCTTTGATAACTGAGATTCTACCCAACGCAACAACAACAACACCCTCTCTAGCAGCGGATGACATCCATGCAAGAGGGAAGAATGTATAAATTGGAAGACTGGTGTCTCCAATGTGACATGGAACAGACTCGTAATGTCTGAAACCTATGTACGTCTTATACTAAATAAACCTTGGCTTTACGACGGAGTTTCTTTGTTAAGTGGGGCGCCGTGGCTGCCTGCCGAAGTATCGGAATACCCACGGAAGGAGATGAACAGGGAGATTTTTCGTGTCTAACTCGTGGTTTTATGACATTCGGTGGAGCAGCAGTGAACAATCAGAAACCTTTGGCGTATTTTAGGTACTCCTTGGCCCAGTAAGACTAAGGAGGGCGGAAGAACAGAACTCTTCGACTTGCGCAGGCGCCTCTCTCCGAGGTTAGCTTTGAGAAGCTCCCATTGGCTGAAATTTAACCGGACTCTCCGAAGACTGGGGCGCGGCGTTCAAAAGCGCAACTGCCCAGCCCCCCCCCCAAGGCGAAACGTCTGATCGCCCCAACCCCGCCAGTCTTGATCTAATGTATAAACTGACCGCCTCCAATTCGCATGAAAAGAAAAGCTGGGTTTAATTCACATACATAGAGAAAACTAATAAGCGTAGGGATTCCAAGATTACATTCGCTATTTCAGACTGATGTCTAGATTTTTTTGTCTTTATCCGATTTGCTGTCTAGCACTTTCGTCTTATTTATTGTGATTATTGAAATCTGGATACAAACAAACCACCCCCTCCTCTCTGCAAGTGACAGTTCCACCAGTCAAAAATATTGCTTTGCAGGACTCTCTTTCCTTGTTGCAAGAAAAAAATTCTCCTTTCCCCAACATGGTTTCCACCTCGCCAGAAAATGAGTCGAGTCACATGACGTCTAAATGGCCGGTATTGAGAGCAGGATATTGACATGAAGCGGGGGGGGTGCGCGCGCAATATCGACCAACATCCGTGTCCCCTCAGAGAAGAGACCGTCGTTCGGACGTCCATTCAATTCGATTTATTTCAGGCTTAAGAACAATATTTTCTGCAACCGAATCGATCGCCGCGAAATACCCACTATTACGACGATAGCAAATATGTATTTACCGGGTACTGGTTATTTTAGTAGATGAAATAAAAAGTGCAATCGTCCCCCCCCTCTCTCTCTGACAGGCATTTAATCAGCGTGTTCTTGTCAGTTTACGTCTTGTACTACACGGTATGCGGGGCTTGGAAGTCCTAGTTGTTCCAATAGCTCATTTTCCACGGCTCCCATTCATTCGTGCAGAGAGAATTGAATGGTGGAAGTCATAAGGACGCACGGTGTCGCCCTTCTTGCAGGTCTGTTTAACAAATGTGGGATTCTGGTTGCCTTGCCTACCGCCTAATTGCGCTGATCAGCAGTAATTCAGAGATTCTCGGGAACGAGTTTGGTTCACCTACAGGGGGGAGGGGGGTTGGGGTTAGCAGCCACACCCAATATTCTTCGGAACAAACTTAAAATGCAGACAATTTTCCCAACGCACCGGACTGCACTGGAAAGGCTGCCATGGCTACCAAAGGGTAAGGGATTTCATTAGCATAGATTCAGACGCACAAAGTCTTATGGTTCTGAAAACGTGCCCCGGATACGTTCAGATATATCGTGACTACGGTTAAGAAAGCTTCACATACGAGGACTTCTTGCCAGCGTAACACCACCACTCGCTTACCAGGCTGGTTAGTATTGATGATATAGGGTTATTTTTATTAAAAATATTTCTAACCAACATCATCAAAAAAATGTATGTAGCTTTTTGTACGAAATGATATGTGCAACACTCGGTAATTACGCCGTTTCGGAGGTAAGGGTTTAGCATAGATCAGCTGAAGCCATTATTGATTTGCCCTGTGCAAATCGAACACTCTTCACCTTATTTGCTGTAGCTGTGCGCTCAATTGTTTTGCTGACCGCACGATTGATGGGTTCCACCTGGCTACACTGTTGATAACGCTCTGAGTAACGAAGGCTCAGGTAGACAGGCGAACGGTACACTGACTGCAGAACTCCGAGCTTAAAATAGTAGTTTATTATTAACCTGCCCCTCTCCTTTCATCCCATTCTTTGAATGACTCGAGCGAGCAGCAGCTGCGTAGATTTGCTCCGTCTCAGTCTGTAGAATTTGTATTCGGTAAACGCACATCTTATGGCTGACAATAAACACTACACGAACGCACCAGTCTGAAACCACGGGATGTCGTCGCATTCGTATTTCGCCATATCTCCGCAGGAGGCGCACAAGTTAGTCACCACCAATCAGACGAAAACAGGGGACAGCGACAACCGGCAGGGTTGCTGCTACCTGCTGCAGGTATCTTTTCAGCCTGTCTACAGCGCCGCCGCCGCGGACCTGACCAGCTCCTGTTACAAGTGGCTGCCGCGGCTTGTCAACGGGATACCACTCGGCGCCGGGCGGATGACGGCCGACCATATCAGCAAAATTCGATGGCGGTATGTCGAAGGTGCCTGGAAAGTCCACAGTTTCCTCTCGGGGCCCATGTCGAGGGATGAGGCGGAAGAGACCAGGCGATCTTTGAAGGATCAGCTAATCAAACAGTCGCGAACGGTGTTCGGGGATGTCACCGTGAAAGCAACAATGATACTGTCGTCATGTTTGTCCTACGACGATGGATTCTACATTAACGACATAGCCGAGCTCTCTCACGACGGACTCTGTTTTAGAGACTGAAAGTTGTCCCCACCACACTCCCCTTTAACTAATGTGGTGTTAGGACAAGAATACGTATCTATTTACATTGTTGACTTCCACAGTTGTGCGACCTTGTTTTGGTACTTTAGCCTGATGAAAACGGGAAGATTTTGTCTGAATCCCAACCAGTTTAAGATTACTAATTTTGAACACTATTTTACCATTTTTATGACCTAACCTAGAGAGCACCCATCTACAAATGCAATATTTTATCATCCATCCCAGTGTGATTTCACAAAGATGTAACTGAATGATTTGTCTTTTTCCTAATTATTTCAAATGTCATATATTAGCAATCAAGCTAATTATGATTATTACTAACTCTCCATTACTGATAACTATTGCGGGTTGTTAACATTCTGATTAAATCTCTCCCTCCACAGCTATCTGAAATTCATTTCATGGCTAGTGGTGATAAATAACTTGTAACAGTCTGCAAAGGCTTTTATTTATTTATCCAAAAAATATATATACATTGTGTTAAGATAAAGAACAAACCAACTTTAGAATTCTACATTATCACCACCATTATGGTGGTACATGCAGTTTGAACCACAAAAAGGGTTTGTGAATACAAAAGCTGATTATAGGTTTTTTTTTTTAAGTAGTCAAATTTCCTTTCGCCATTAGAAAATTTGGTTCATCTTTGGCAAGGAGCCACACGTGATACGTATCAAGCTAGAGAGATCACACAACAATAATGTGGTGGTGGTGATTTTTGAAAAGTGAAGTAGAGAACGGCCGGTGGACTGTTAACTGCTCGGACCCGGGGTTTACGGGCAAGTTGCCAACTGCATAAAACATTGGTTTACAGTCAATAGGAGCACTGCTTTGGCTTTGTTGGCCAATCAAAGCAGGCAGAGAGATCAGCTGATGAGACCAAATCACACAGAGAGAAATGGAGAGACTCCAGCATAGCCATTCATTCAGATAAAACAAGAAAGGCAAACACTATGGTTCTGAGTTGTGAGGAATGTTCATCTAATGTCTGTCACCTTTTCAATATATAAATATATGCACATTTTCCTGCATTCATCAAGACATGGCGTTAAAGCATGGCATGAAATATGGAACACAGAAGCAAACGTATAAAAAATTTTTTTTTTAATATTCTTTAAACCTCATTTTTATTTCTTCAAAAACTTAGGGAATTTTCCATAATTTATAAAATTATTCTTGAAAAGAGAGAAATTGACTGCATTTTTGTTTTATTTAATATTACTTTTTAAATGTATAATAGGGAGTTTATATCTGTTTTTGAAAGCATTTTACATTAGTTATTCAGATAATTTGCTCTTAGTCAAATGTTATACAGAAATATTTTTCAAGTAGAAGTTTAGTAGAACCCTTAAAATTTTTAAACAACAAAAACAGATATACATCATGGTTTTGCTGCTGCTGTTGTTGAGTTATGCCGCTAATCTAGTAAATGTGAAACGATGTGGAAATTGTAGATTGCATATATCAGAATTCAAAACGACATCATTGTCCCAAGAAATTTTAACCTATGATACAGCCAGCTAATATGTTAAGACCTTTTGTGTTGAAATTCAAGATTGAATTTAAATGTTTTACAGTATTTCAGATATTTATGGTTATTTTGGACATAAAATAAGGTATTCTTTTTACAAGGTTGGAATACGTGTGTATTTAATTACAGGTTTTGACCTATTTTTGCAGAAATATAGTTCACCAGAAATTATCATAAATAGGCTCTCTCTCAAAATTTCTATTCTGTTCTGCAGATTAAGCCATTTACTTTCATGCTTAGAACTTCAGCTTTAAAATTCCAATTACCAAACCACGTCTAAAATAGTAAGGAAAAACAAAAACTGTACCTCAGGCAGCCACGACAATTTTAGAGAGAACAGGATGTAAATGTTTATGTAACCAGTCTGTCATCCCCCATAGTTTTTTGTTGCAGTACATCATCTGCAAGTCCAGCAACTGTAGATTTAAACATTGAGATATTTTGTAAAAGGTGTTTTATCATGAATAAATACAGTTTAAAGAGAGAAACAAAGAATATAAATTCAGTTGAAAAGGTGAAAAAAAATTTCAATGGAATCATTCATTTTAAAAGGACATTTGAATTATTCTCTCTTAAAAAGCAATAAATCAAATAAGTGAGCTGCCAAGAGGTACAAAAGCTAACAGGAACAGAATGGATCTACAGGACAAACTCTTATAAAGCTTCTTTTTCTTGCAGTAAAAATAAATGTAAGAAACACACATCAAATCAAAATGACTTACAAGGCATTTATTTACTGAAAGAGTGACAGAACAGAGAAGTTCTGTGGGCATTATTCAAACTGTATGAGCAAGATCTTGGGAAGGTGAACGAGTGAAAGAAATAATTAGAAAAAAAAAAAAAAGCATCTTTAGTATCACAAGTTTTTTTTTAAAATCAAGGTTGGTCGGAAGAATTCAGAAGTGGAATTCAAAAAGTCAATTTTTTTTTTTTCAGTTTCACTCAGGGTAAAGTGCATGTGATGGTTTTGAGGTAATGTAAGAAAACAAGATACTTTTAAGCAAAGTAGTTAAAGTTCACATTTAAAAAGAAAAGAGAAAAAAAGGTTAGGTTTGTTTAGATTTTGAACATGCAGGTAGGAGAGTACCAATGCTGCTCTGAATTTAAGAAAAAAAAGGTCTTGAAAACATAGATGTGACATTAAAAATCACCAGTCTCTACAAAAATATGCAAATGAGCAGCAGCTTAAATTGGTTTGTATTTTACACAAGTTCTATACACTAAAAAAACCTTTTGACTAATACAATGTTTCATAATATCAAGATATGCTCAAATACTGCAGATGAAATATTTTTTTAATTGAATTAAGCCAGTCAATCAATATATTTTAATTTTCAGTGTGTTTTTTGCATGTGTACTGGTGAGATCAGTTAACCGTGTATTGGTTAATGAAATTTAATTCAGTGTACATAATGCATTTAAAAAAAAAGAAAAGTGTTTGTATATTATTATATAGTGTGTCAGTTATGTAGCTTGTTTATTATGCAATTAGCTGAGTGCTTCATATAAACAAAAGATGACCTACAGACTAACAAGACAACAGAACAACATAATGATACAAAACAATTCCTGAGTTCTGAACATGTCCTCAATTTGTTGCTATAAAATCCAAAATCTTTACAGACTTTTGGGCACTGGTGAACCAGTGTAGCAGATTTAAAAAAGTTTGGTCTGGTGTCAAGCAAACTAACTTTCCTCTCCCCCCACCATTCCCAAGAGGTAACCTATATCAGTGACCTTGCCAGTACAATCAATTTCAAGGTCATCCAGGGTGAGGCAGCAAAGAAAAGTATGCATGATAGAGAACTGTCTAGTTCATGATTACATTTTTAGTGTCATTTGTTTGCAGGAAATATCAGCTAATCTGAAGCCCTCCTGTTGATATACTGTTAAAAAAACAAATGCTCGAAAGATAATGATATTATATTTTTGTAACTAAAGGCAATGTGGAGAAATTTTAAATGTTAAACCATGCAGGTTTTATAGTTGCACTATTTACAACATAAATGACTACGATAATCCTGTTAGTATAAAACTAAATATTTAAACATTGTGTAGAACTTTAAGATGTGCTACAACAGATTTATTTTAACTTTTAATGAAGTACAGTGTTCAAAAGATATTACCAGGTGTAATGTTACCTAGCACTTTTTTGAAAATTGTACACTGCATATTATCATCATCAATATTCTAAAGATGGCAGAAAGTGTACAATAAGTTATCAAATATTATATCATTACAGGAAAAAATGTGCCTCTAAATTTAAATCACTTAAACTATTTTCCACACCCAAAAAACATAAGTTGAAGATAATTTCAATTATTTAAATACTCACTTAAATCCATTCTCAACAGCCTGCATGACAAACCTTATTTCTTTGGATTGTGCCATGGAATATTTCTGGAATATGAGCGTAAGAATATTTTTTTGAAACAAACACGTGTAAAAATGGCAGCAGAAAGAGAAAAAGGCAGATATGTAAATTAACATAGTAGCTAAGATAAGGAATTTTTTGTTGATTACCTGAAAGCTTAATAAAATCAAAATGTGTTTAGAAACTAAATGTATTGATGCTCTGATTTGAGAAAACCAAAATATTAATGAAGGAAGTAGAATTCTGACCAACTAAAGCCATAACAGCATACAAACTGCAGCTGGAGAGAAAGCATTTTGGTGAAAAGGGCCTGGATAAATGGACACAACAGACTATATTTTAAAGTGACAGATTTCCTTATTTTAGTAGCTTATTTATCAACTTCCAGAGTATATTATTTAGACATCAGTTGCAAAACTATATAATTAGTACTTAATAATTCTAAGTGCTATAAGAGATGACTATCACAGATATAATGTATAAAAAACAAAGTCAACTTTTATTTTTATTTGTGTGTTATGCTTTTTTTTAGTAATCTTAAAAATCTTCATTTTCTGTTCCATGCAATTTTTGCTGAAGATTTTCTTGTTTTGTATCTTTAGGATCTGTTTCAGAATTCTCATCTGTTGTATTTTCATCATCTGCTTCTTCAGATCCTGAACTGCTGCTGTTACTGTCATCCTCTGATCTAAAAAACAAAAATGAGAAATGCAGCTAAAAGCTAGATATCAACATTGAATGGTCTTTGTTTTCTTTTTTTAAGTCTACCAAACTGACTGACTTTCAAAATAGAGCAGAATTTACATGAAAAAGAAATTGATTTGATGGAAAACTTACCCTGATTCCTCTGAACTGAAGGTTTTATTAGGGTTATTGTGACTTCTACTTAGGTCAATGTCAGTCAGACCTTAAAATAAAAAAAAATACACGGAAGTTCACATTTGCACTTATCACTTTCTCCTTCTCAGTGTATGTGTAAGAGAGTAAAGAGAAAGAGAGAGAGAGTACACTTGATATGCGATTAACAAAATAATCACAGTATGAAGATAACAAATAAAAATAGAATATTGTCATTCTGCTTCTACAACTTTAAATTCCCTTTTATTTCAATTTTGGTTATTTCAGCACAACTTAAAGGTTATTAAAATAAATGACAAAAACAGAGAATTGTAACAAAGTGAAACCATGTGACCCATAACACAAAATTTGGATTAATACAACAATGGAAAGAACAAATTCATCATAGCTAATAAATTCAAAGACAATTTTGCTGTCTATCTGAATAGCATAGTGCTGTCCAGAAAATGTTATCAGACTGTTTGAAATGGCAAATTGCAAAATATCTGTCATATGTATGCTGTGATTTAGTTTAAACTAAAATACTAAGGAAGATAAAATAATTTCCACACCATCTGTACTTGCAAATGTATCAGTTTAGATATCAACTGAATCAACCACCACCACCATCACTCAGGAAAGATCCCTGTCTGATATTTGTTCTTAACACTAAGTAACTGCTCAATCAGGGATGGAGTCTGATAAGGCCTGTGCAGGATTCTGCTTACCTTAACCAGATAAAGGCACTATGGACAAGTTTTTGACTCAGATCCAATTCCCTTTAACCTAATAGGTACCAACTGATTGCTATCTCAACAGATATGGCAGGCCAAGTAAAGTTGATAATTACTGTAGACCCTCAGCTTTTCTTCAAGAGACCAACCTCCAATCCCTTTTTGTGATGATTACACCACTACATTGGAAATATTTTAGATCATGAAACAAAGGGGTTACAATTACAAAACCAAAAAAAAATCCTAATCTGGATTAGTAAATATATCAAAATTAAAATCTGAAAAAAAAAAAAAATGCAGTTTGTTTAGTTTGCATTCAATGGATGTCAAGTTATTAATTTTCAGTAGAAAGAGATGTTTATTCACTATCAAAGCAAATTATTTAAATCTTTCACAGCTTACAATTTATGCTGTTCTAAAAAGGACAGTTAAGCATAATTAGATCACAATGATCATCATGCATTCCACAAACCAACTGATGAAAAATTTCTCTAAAGCTGCACAATATGCCAGCTTCTGAGTAATGCATTATGGAAATGTTTTTCTTAATTCTAGGATCTTGCTTCAAATTCCATTACACCCCTGCTTTATAGATTATTGACAAGTAACAAAAGTAGTCCCTATTCCTCTATTACTTTAATCAGTATTGTTTCTGTGCTGCAATTATAAACCCTTCAGATAAATGGCAAAGTACAATTTCAAGTGTGTTCACAATAAAGAATGTCATTTAGATTTCTGGCACGTGGGCTTCACTTTCGGGAAAACTGCATTCTTCACTGATACTAGAGTGTGTAGTTTATTATGCATAGAGGAACTAAAATACTACCCAATGTTTTTTACTGTAGCAATCTATGGTATGACTTTTACCAAAAAATGCATAATTTAGGAAATGTCAAAACAATTTTATAATTGTTCAGTTTTAATTTGCATATGAACTACTTTTATGTTACTGCCAATCTTACATGCTCATGTTGCAGATATAGTGATGGATGACATTTCCATGCTAATGTATCTTTACTTCTACAATGTCAGAATGTGTTTCAGACGGCTGAGTGTATAGCGTGCCAGCCTGCTTTGACAGAAGGCTGGGGCTCACTATGCACTGGGAACTGACTTGGTTTGGTGAACCTCCAAAGCATGGTTTCATTGTTCTTTTCTGCAGCATTAGCGCGGGTTTTCTCCCAGAGCAAAACAGAAGAGCTCTGATAGGGTTTGTGTACTAACAAAGATATTTCTATGAATGTAATGAATATTGTCCAGCTCTAGCTTCAAGGCTTCCTAAGTGTGAATGTCAGTACTCTGCCTATCCGTGAAAGCTGAGATCAACATATTGAGGATTCCTCGTGTGATTAATTTCAGTTCAATTCAGGTCAAATGTCACCAACTTTGATTTAAACTACTCATACAATAGCTTGCTATAGAAAGCAAAATTGAAGATTTCTAAATGATTGATTTATTTACAAGTCCACTATTTTTACATGAAGTTTCTTACCTAAGTCTTTTTTTTGTACTTGGTCACATTGAAGTTTCTCCAGGTACTCATTTTGGATAGCTACAACATTTGCACTTGTGGTACAAGCAGCAAACTGATCAAGAAGTATCTGGTTCAATTTGTAAAAATTAAGTCCCCACTTAAACTTCTTCAGTAGTATTTCACCAAGCTCCTTGTAACCTTGAAAGATTAGAAAACTAAAGTATATCACAAAATATAATCAGTTTGATGGTCAATGATTAGATTGTAAATAAATGCTAAAGTGATAAAAAAATTTTTTTAATGTTTTAAAATACATCCAATTTCTCTAAAAAAACAAATTTTGTAGATCTACAGAATGTGTTTCTAATAAGCTTGAAGTAACACAAAAATATCTACTGTTTAATGTCAATTGAAATGTAAGTTCAAAGATTTATATAACAGATCATTATAATAAACCAATTCTACATTTTTTTTTCATTAAAGGGAGATAATTGTTTCTAACACCACTAGTTAAGTCAGTTTTAAAACTAGATTGGTTTATGAAACCATAATTTTGATTAATATTTTTAATGTTGTTATTTACTTTTTTAAAAAAAAATTCCAACTCTATTTAGTAATAAAATAAAAAACAATAAAAATTGTTGGATAAGCATGAAAATAGCTGTTCTGAAACACTGCAGACATGTGGCTCGTGCAAGTTCTGCCTTATGCATTAGACAGGTAACCAATTTCATCTCAAAAGTAAACTATTGTCTATAAATATGGGATTTGCATAAAAAATTTTTAATATTACATTAAATATTATTTAATAAAAGATAAGTAACAAGTTTTTTTTATTCTTTTGCTGGTTTCACACACACAAACAAACAAAATCACCACCAAAAAGAATATGCTCCTAGTAGCTAAAATTAACAAATGACAATGCACCTGTATTTTCCTTCAATTTCAGGCAGTACAGATACTCCTCAACTTACGACCGACCAGTTATGACCATGTGTAAAAAAAAATTCAAATATTCCTGCGCACCGTACGAGAGTCAGTATGGCAATGCGTATCTCCCAGCAGCAGCATCGCGTTTTCTCTCAGCATCAGTTATACTTCAGCAGTCATATCGCAAGTATCTCGCTTAGCTTCTACGGGTTTACCACCCCCAAAGATGTCATGCAAAAGGAAGATTTCTCCATCTACCAATACACCAGGCAAGAAACAGAGGAAGTCATTTGATTTGGAAGTTAAAATGAAAATAATTAGCCAACATGGAGGGGAAAAAGTAAATGCTATTGCATGTGATCTACAGTTATCCCATTCAATGATCTCCATTATTCTTAAGGACAAGGAAAGAGTCTTGGATGCAGTAAAAGGTTTGGCCGCCATGCGGTTGACAATAACAACAAAGAAGCGACAAGGACCTATCCACGAAATGGAGAAATTGTTGATGCTCCGGATGGAAGACCAGATACAGAAACATGTACCCATAAGCCTACTAACAATTCAAGCTAAGGCTAGAAGTATTTTCGAGACTTTGAAGGAATGAATAGGAGATGACTACAAGGAAAACTTTCAAGCAAGCAATGGATGGTTCAACAATCGCTTAAAAAAAAAGAGATACAATCTGCATAATGTCCGAGTAATAGGAGAAGCAGTGAGTGCCAATGTAGTAGCAGCCGAGAAGTTTATTGAAACTTCAGATGAATTAATCAGAGGAGAAGGATATTTAGCAGAACAAATTTTCAATGTGGACGAGACTGGTCTATATTGGAAGAGGATGCCTGAACGAACATACATTCACAAAGAGGCAAAAACCATGCCTGGATTTAAGGCATTTAAGGATTGGATAACTGTTACTAGGAGGGAATGTCGCTGGATATAAATTTAAACCTTTCCTAATCTACCATTCTGAAAACCCATGTGCATTTAAAAATATCAATAAGTACACACTGCCCATCCACTATCGATCAAACAAGCAAGCAAATTAAAGAAAGAAAAAAGTAAAAGATATTGGTAACTGCATATAACAATGCACAAAAAAGATAAAATAAAAAGTATTACGTAGTACAGTACATACTAATAATGCATATAAATACCCCCCCCAAAAGGTCAAATACGTATAGGTCTTTAAGTTACGTCCATATTGACTTACAACTGGTTAGTCGAAATGGAACCCAGTCATAAGTTGGGGAGTACCTGTATAGTGATTTTAAAGTTTCAGTAAAATTCTGAGTTTTAAAATCTAAACTTATCATAAATATCTAGATTCTCAAACATACTATTTTCTAAAATCAAATTTTGGCTAACACCATCATCATTATCATTGTTAATGTTTACCAAGTTTGTACGCATTTTGGACTGATTCTTTGATTACTATTACTCATCCATCTACAATTTATACTCCTGAAGTCCACCAGGCACTTACAGAAATATGCATGCACAATTAAAATGTCATTAAAGCACAATGACTAACTATTTTTAAGTTAAGAGTAAAACTGTGCTTCAATTTAATTCTTACATATCACTAGTGTTAAGATCTCTTTTGAATTTCAAAAAGGCAACCTTTAGTGTTCTCACCTGTAATGTAAAATATTGCAGCAAAGGCCTCCACACAAGACAGCTTGCATGGCTTCCCATAATTAATAGGATTCACTGCCACCAGGTAGGGCAACAAGCGAGGGTATCCACCCTTCATTTTGCCAAATGGAGTCTCATCAAGTTTTGCCCAAGAGCAGTCAACAACTGCTACACCATGCTCAGCTACAATAAGCCTGAAAACAAAAATCTAATGAAGAAGTGTGTTCTGTTAAAAAC
Organism: Nautilus pompilius; assembly: GCA_018389105.1. Classification (NCBI taxonomy): domain Eukaryota; kingdom Metazoa; phylum Mollusca; class Cephalopoda; order Nautilida; family Nautilidae; genus Nautilus; species Nautilus pompilius. Next base: position 2,446,286 of record JACATO010002204.1, on the reverse strand, counting down.
ACATTACTAAGATAGAAGTTATATTATGATTCTTATACACAAAATGTTGAAAATGTAGATTATGATACCTTTTCTAACTTTATCTACTGATGTTGATGGGAGAGATCACCAGTTCATGTCAATTAAATCTAGGAGAAGACTGGATATTAAAGTTTTTCTTCAGTAACACATTCAATGAATAGAATGGTTTTCCTGGTAGGCTATAGGTAGCTCTGGTTTAGTAAATATTTTTCTAATGGACTTATCATGATAGACACTTTAGGTTTATGGTGGCTAAATATAAGTCAAAGACATCCTGCCCCTTTGTAGATTATACTACTACTTTTATTAAGTACATCAAGAAAAATTATTATTGAGAAGATCTAAAGTATACTGAAAACAAACGTTCTAGCTCTTGCTTATATAAACTTTTCTGATTATTAACTATCATTCTTTTATATTTATAGATTATAACTTATAATAGATTTAATATGGCTCCTGCTCCACTCCATTTGTAATTGGAGTTTTTCATCTCATTGAAATTTGAGATTCTGCAATTTCTAAGAAAAATAAATGATACAGTTCCGCAAAAAATAATTTGAAAAAATCATGTTTAAATTCTATGAATTTTGCATGTTAATGTATTTTTTAAAAATAATTTTCAAGTAGATTATAATTATCTTATGAAAAGCAAATATAGAGCTAGAAAAAATAGAGTAATAAACACAAAACACACAACCAGCAAAAGTTGCTGCCCTTTTAAAAATAACTCTACAGACTGACTAGAATAACTCTATTCATGTTTTGACTGTACAAATGGAAGACTATTACCACAGGGTGCTTTAGCTATTTACAAATAACATTCAATAAATGTAAAAATTAAACTGAAATACATCATATGAAATTATTAAGCTTCTCAACCAAAAACAAAATTTATGTAAAACAGTTGGAGAATTTAATTTGGAAAGTGACTGGTTACCTTATGAAAAACTCTTAAAAATGTAAAAGCAATCTTTGTAACCATAGGCCAAGTTAGCACAGTCCATTATTGAAGACAGTTCACAAAACCATCTAATTAAAATAAGTTTTTAGCATGGAGTTCAGACTAAAAATTTTTGATAAAATTCCAATCATAGAAAAAGTTCAGGAAATAGATGTCTGTGACATATCTCTGTTATAAATAAAGAACTTCTTAAAAAACAGACAGCACACAGTTAAAAAAAATTCAGCATATTCATATTAACAAGTCACTAATGATATACCACATGAACCAGTTTTGTGTCTTCTCTCATTCTTGATTTACATGAATAATACTGATGGTATGGCAGATTCAAATATCAAGTAGTTTGTAATTGCCTCTACTAAACCTTCCCCTTACCCTGGAGCTAATACTGAAAAACAGGTTTCAGATTAACCCAAATAATTTATTGGATTGATCAGTAAAGAGAAAAATGGAGTTAAAACATTCTAAAATATAAATTCAGATAGGAAATAAGATAATTCTTAGTTATTATTATATCACAAATGCTAAATTAGAAAAATTATTTTCAGAAAATGATTTGAGGGTAATTATTAACAAAAATCTGAAACGTGAAGAAACGTGTTTTGCAGATGCGAACAATGCTTGTGAAAACCAATATTTTAGCACCATTATATAAATCTTTAGTTTCTTCACAACTTGAAAATGCTGTGCAAGTATAGAGTAATATCTTAGAGAAGTTCAGGTTTGAGAAAGAAAAAAAAATAAAGTTTTCAAGAAAAGTGTTCTGATTAGGTGTAAAGTAATCTTTTGGCTATCTTACAGTAAGAAATAATAGTGGCCATAACTATAAACTGTCTAAAATATTGGCACAGCTTGATATTAGAACATGTTTATCAATAAAACTGTAAATAAATGCAAAAAAAAAAATTACAAGTGAAAAATCAAATTGTATGGGAGCCTATATAAGCAACAATGGCTTCTTGCCTCATTTTGGAAACTACTAATAGAAAAAAAAAAGCATTAATTTTATCAAAAATGCAGTTAAGGGGTGTTTAAAAAAAGAATTGCTTTTCTTTTGAAATTTTAGTGAAAAAGGTTCAAATGGGAAATTTTGAATTATGCAAACTAATTGTCATGTTTAAACATTGATTACATCACTGCTACACTGCTCTGCTAAGCCTCTGCTCTGAGATGGTGTCACCTGAAATGAAAGATAATGTGGCAGGCTGCATGAAAGCTGCCGACAACCACAGGATGCTTGAAGAAGAAAAGCTTGATTTTCTGATGTAGCAGATTTGAGCAGTGAAAGCCTGGGGATATCCCTGACTTAAATCCAGGTGAAAATCTCAGTGCAATAAAAATTGAAGAAAAAGTGTATCTCAGAAATATTTGCAACAATGAAGAAAGAAATACGTCATACATCAGTCCATGTACTGAAAGAGACTTTGCAGAGAAATGAAGCTGACAAAAATATGTTTGTGAATCTGCTAAAATCATTTAAAACTCAAATAGATAAGTTTGTTAAAGCAAACAGCAAGCAGATTGATGTAAAATGATTTCAAAGTTTGTTCAACTATAATCGAAACATTTTTCAAAATCCTGAAAAAAAAAAAAAAATTTTTTTGAAACACCCATTAGATTCAATATTCCCCTATTCTACATGGAGTTATGTCAGTGGAGACACAACATAGAAAGAAAGAAAAATTTAAGTTAGCTACATCTTTCCTGCCTATACACTTCTATTTGCTTCTTCACTGAAACCCTGGGAACTAATTTGTGCCCCCCATGCAGAACTCTAGAAGTATTTGGAGCAGTAATGAACTCACAGTGGTATAATGTGCAGGACCACCCAGTTGGGTCCTTTGACTAAAAACCAAGGGTGAGGTAATCATGAAGGAAACCTCACTATCACAAACCATATGTTCTGGCTAACATGGAGTAAGAAGACATTAGTAACTAAAGTAAATAAACTTTCAATCATAGTTATACAATGATCAAGACTTCAAGATAGTTCAGCCCTCATGGACTGTAGCCACCAGTTATTGCTCAAAGCTATAGTGATAGAACTGATTTTGTCAGTGCCATGATCTACATACATGCCCAAAATTAAATATTAAAGGAAAAAAAAAACTTTTTAGGTACAAATGCGCAAAAGGAACAATCATTAACTATTTTATATAAATCATCTAAGTCTTTTTAGATACACATGCCTTACCATAGGTCAGTAAAGTGGCAGTTAATAATTTTTCTTTTTTTTTCCCCTCCACATACTGTGCTTTTGTTTCTAATAAAGCCACATTTTTTTAAACAAGAGTTAAACAATTTCTTTTTTTCTTGAAATTTTTAATGGTTTATCATCCTTTTTCTTTTAAAGGAAGATAATGGACTCCAAATGGCTATGCCATAAAAGTGTGTAGGTAAAATTTTCAGTTTCCTGTATAAATTTACCTGTCTTCAGGAGAAACACATTTCTGCGCAGTAGGGGTAAGCACAATTCCATGGAAACGCTGCTGAAGTTTAAGTGTCTTCACGTAACCCAAGCGACTCAACTTTCGCCCAGAGCACTTTTTTGGATCACAATGCTTAAGATCCCACATAGCCAAGGAACAGGGAAATTTGGAAGGAGACCATGACTCATCGTCCTGTTCATTTTCTGAATTAAGAAAATAAAATTTTTTTTTTTTGATAATTTACTCTCATAAAACAGACATCCAATCCTTGATTTTTTTTGCACCTGCTGATTGTTGTAGATTCTTTTCCTTAACCATTCCATCAGCCCTCACAGAAAACATCCATTAGGATGGGGGTTTTGTTCTTGGCCAAAACTTTAATAAAAAAAAATAAGCAAAATTATCAATTCCTTTCACGTTTGAGAAATCATCTATAATACACTGAGACAACAATTATGAATACTCTCTTGCATAAACGTGGATTAAGTCTGTTTAAAAAAAAAAAAAATTCTTTCCAAGCAAATCTCATGCAGAAAATAAATGTATATATCCTCTAAAAAAAACAGGGAAAACGTTGAAGCAGCTTTTACTTCTTCTGGCAAAGCAACACCAGTCTTAGAAATTCGCCAAAAAACTCCTCTGGTATCAAGCCAAGAAGATGCAATAGAGCAATTATCAGTATCAATGAATACAGCAGTATCGAGTTTTGTACTTACTACCCGCCCCTAGTGCTGTCGGAATTTATGGCCTGGAATACCACCGTAAATTAATTACTCACCTTGTCGTTATCTGTAAAGCTATTTTGCGGGTTTATATTCGTATCCGACAGCGACGACACTATGACCGCGGGAGGAAAGATAAATAGTATCAATCATTATTACCGTTTTCAATTGCAGCTCTTAGATCTTTAGAAAATCTGTCTTCGTCAAATTTTGACTGTCGATGCTTCTTTTTAACGCATTTTTTAGTCTGAACGGAAGATGCTTTATGACTGGCGCCTCGGTTTTTAGGAGCCATGGCTATTAAACAAAAGTGTTATTTACGTTCGCTTCCCTCACATTCCCGAGACGGAGGCGGCCATCTTTGATATCGCCAAATTGCTGCGCTAACGAGAAGCGAGCGGCAATCGGTCGCCCTAGTTTACTCTCTCTCTCTTTTTTTTACACATTAGTTATAATTATAACATTTTTAAAAAAATTAAATTATCAGAATGTAACGCGTAATTAAAAATCAACGGCTTGGCTTTATTTGTCTCATCAAAGGCGAGTTGTTCGTAAACAAAATGGCGTGAGCGTTAAGAGGAGAAATGTACTTAGTACTTCTAATTTTCACTTGTTTTCCGGCCACCTTTACTGGTATGTGTAACAGTTCTGCTGAGGGGAGTTTTTTCTTACGTTGCCCCTTCAAATTATTACCTGTACTGCTAGTAATTTGGCATTGTGATTACCTGTCGTGCACGATTGAATTTAACGTCGCACGTCCGTTCTATGTTACAGAGGCTGAGGTGCTGAGCATGAGAATTGTAGAGGAACCTTCTAATTACGGGTGAGGGCTTAGTATTATCACTGTTATTTATCCACTTTGGCATTTAGAATCAGCAAAGACAGGCGGTGCTAATCCCAGACTGATAAAATGGTGATTTTTCATGCCGATACGTGTATGGATTTACCGCTGTCATTGAGGCAGGGTAGTGAGAGATTGTTCATAGGCCGTGACTATCTTCTTCCCCACCCCCCAAAAAAGACTAGCAAGACCTCCATCAAACTTAGTAGTGGTAACTCAACTGACTAATAAACCTACATTTGGGCTACCTTTCAGACAAAGACCGGTCTAACTTTTTTTTATTTACTGACACTGACGGAGTGAAGCGCGTCGTTTACTTTCTTCATCTACTGACCGAGATCAGCTGTATGTAACGCTTACATTAAAGCTGCTTTATCGCTTCCATCCAGTGATAATGACCCGGGAGGAAAAGTTTCCGCCAGGCTTAGGTATCAGCTTTGTTTGAAAGACGAACTTTCAAAAATTTAAAGTAAAAAAAATTTTTTTTTTAATAATTACTGATTGAGATAACTAAAACAAATTGGCTGTCTGCCATTCCTTAAGCAAGTTTTACTGTGTTGATATTTAATTTGGAATCAATAATAAATAAAATGGTCAGACAGAAGTTTTTAAGGTGATGAAAGAAAGTCATTTAATTTCAGTGATGCTGTATAATCATAAAACTATGATTTATTCATGAAGTTATGACTGACAATGGTGCTTGATAAAGAGTTCTCTTCACCTTGCAAAAGATCAGCTTTAATTCCAGAATGATTTATAATAATGACTGTACTCCAGTTATAAAGGTACATATTCAGATGAGAATGTGTTATTCTTCACTCAATTTCTAGGTGGTTAATGCAATGACTGTGCTTTATTTTTTTCCATAAGAGATGAGAGTGGCCCATCTTCAGGATGCGCTTTAATGGAGGCTTGAAAATCAGCAAATACAGTGGTGACCAAAATTGTTGCATCACCAAGCCAATTAAGGATTGCTTTGATATTGTCTTTTTGCTAAACATCTTATGTGGTAGTTTGTTGGAGTGCAGTTATAGAGTAATAATGCAGTATCAATATGCATACTTTTCATTATTATAAAGAATATTATGTTAGCACTTCTTTTGGAATTAATAAAACAAATATTAGTTTAGGGAAAGAAGTTTTTCATTATGAAGTAAATTAAGTGTAAATTTCAGTTTTTTAAAAGATTTTTCTATTTTTTTTGTTTTTTTTTACTAGAACACAGAATTTCTGGAATGTCTACAATGAAGGAGAATCTTTAAAGATGAGGATTAGGCCATCCAACTTCTCTGGACCACCACACTTGAGATGGCTTTATGGAAAGTGTTTCAACCAGACTGATAGTATGTACGTATCCAGGGAAGCTTTAAAGTTTTATAATTATGGCCATAGCACATTCATATTCACAAAATCTTTTCTTAAAAAAAAACAAACAAATCAAACAACATTTTTAAACTTTTACATTAGAATTCCTTTAAATATGAAAGTGGTTGTTTATATTTTTATTGAAAAACTGGAGCCAAGATTTATTTCTTATAAAATATATAGAGAGAGCTTTTCTGTCATAAAATGCTGTATGGTGAGGTTTTGCATATATATATAAACAAGTTGTTTGTTACCTTTGTCTGTAGACTAACCATTACATATGTCTAAACATCTGTACTCAGTCATTGGTTGCATAATTGCTATGCAATTTTATTTTCAAAATGTTAATACAATATGATTATTGTTGTTATGGATGGGTCTTTTCTACAGTGTACATGTTATTGATGGCTGTCAAAATTTATATTAACATTGACTATGCCATACTGTCACTCTTGTTTATTTTTCAAAAGATTTCTTTCTAAAATTAAATTTATATCTATGGTATTAATAATTGTAATAATACATCTTTTAACCACTAAGTTTTTTTAAATGATAATTGATGGCATGAAAGCTGTTGGGAATTGTATTATTGTTATTTTGGCATCTATTATTTGTGTTCAATCATTAAAGTTTTAAATTATTATCATTAACTTTTATTTTAAAGGTATCGATACATGTTATGCCCCTTTTTCAATGTTACTCAGCATGAAATGGCTCTGAGATGGAACCCCTACAATGGAATTCTTGGGTATGTTTTAAATTTATTTGATTTTGCTTAAATATACAAATAGATGTTGTTATGAGAAGACCATATATAAAATGTCTCTTTGTGATAGTCACATAAAAAAAAACTAAATGTTTGTAGCAAAACAAAATCTGATTGTTACGCAGATTTAAAAATAAAAATTATGGTTATTAGAAGTGGTTAAGGTTACTTCTATAAATGGAGAGGCAGAGAAGAAAGACAAAAAGGATTGTTGAAGTGTCACTGATAGCTATTAGCAAAGAACGGGCAAACAGAAAAGAAGTCCATCAACATAAGCCTGAAGGTAAATTCCAAATATGGGGTCATAGTTTAAATTTGAAAAGTAATTGGGCATTAAGTAAAGGGGCAAGATGTTTACATCTTATATAAAGCTGTAGCAAAAAGAATGCTTGGCTAGCCTGTTAAAATGATTTAAACCAGTTTCAATTTATTAGGCAAAGCATTTCCAAAGTTCACACAATCATGAAAACCTCTTGAATTTCCTTATCTATTCTACAGTTAAGAAGTAAATAGAAATCTAATGCCAGCCTAGCTTCCATACCAGATAATTATGCAGGGAAGCTCACCATGTGTAACTTATTGCATGACATTTAATCTTTCTGTCCTAACGAAACTATCAGAATGAACATGGTTGTTGTTGTTGTTGTTGTTGTCCTCCTATTCCTTATTGTACTCAACCTCCCATAGGCTAGTATCTGGAATGCTAGCTGGGTGGGGAAGATGGATTATTACCAATATAGTAGACCAGTTATAGAATTTTTTTTTAATACTGGGTAAATTCATCTTCAATCAAAAGTGGCTGCTGAGCCTACCTGAGTTTTACTGGATCAGAGAATTTAAAGGAGATAAGGCTAGTTCATTCATTGGTAGGACTGACTACAGTCCTCAAATGTAAAACAATTATTATAATTCTAAAGAAGACTAACAATGTGTTTATAGAGTGAAACAATATACATACTGATGCAAGACATACTGGGCCTGTTGAAACAAACAGCTGTGCATTTAAAGAAATCTGCACTAATTTCTTATCTTGTAGTGAAAAGAAATGGTCTAATTAGGATAATTAAATCCCAAAAACATATCTAATGTTTTAATTACAATTCACTGTAATAATTAATTATGTTTATGATCCAATATGGATCTAAAAGTTAGGTTAAGTTTTTTTGGATTAATGTATTAAAACATCATCTAATTTTGTGGTTTTTAAAAAGAGTGGCCAACTCTATACAAACCCTGATTCTATGGATCTTGAATCTATGAATTAGCTTAAAAACATTTGTTAATGTTTAATTGATTCTGATGTCATGAGTGATCATTTGTATAAGATATTGAACTAATTATTCCTTTCCTGACAAAATCTTGTACACTTCTCTATGAAAATGGTTATACACCAATAGGTAATTTCAATTGTTTTATGGTAGTCATTCATAACTATAATTATTCATGCCTTTGATCATTTGTTCTATTTCAAGAGTAACTAAGACAAACACTCCCTGACTGCATGTTATTTACAGAACTGGTCTGACCAATCACCTGCACATAGGCAGAACTATTTCTAATAACTTGGCAGGCTAATTATTTGAATTAATCTTACTCAAAATTCTGTTTGTTGTTGTTGCATTATTACACTACAATTGATTGACTGACATTTTGGGTATTCATGTTATGTGATCATCATTTATTATTTTCTTTTTTGAAAAATGAAAATCTGACATTGATAATCATGAATTAATTTGCTTTGGATAAATATAAGGTATATAATTCTTATACATCTTTAAGCATCTGGCAGGAATGGGAGATAGAAAACAACACATTTACTGCCATGTTAATGAAGGAAGGAGACAAATGTGGAAAGATCTACAGATCTGTCAGGGTAAATGCAGTATTTTTTATTTTTAATCTTTGTTTTCTTTCAAGTAGAATTTTATAGTTTATTGCCTGATTCTATTTTAGAAGCTTTAGAATTTATTTTCAGTTGCCTGATTCATATCCATCTAAACATCTTTGTTTTTTTTCTCTGACCCCTACACTGATAGTGTCAGACTGAACAATTGCTTTTAGAATAAATTTCATGAAAAATATGATTTAAAAAGTAACTTAGAAATTTTCCCTTGCTCATTGAAATAAAACTGACAACTGGTAAATAGTTCATATAATAATAATAATGGAATAAAAACTTTAATCTAACTACAATAGTCCACCCACTAATTGGAATAATACATGCAGAACCATTCTGGTTATTGGTAAAATTAAAAAAATTAAGAAAATACAGTAAAAGAAAAATTAATAACACTACTGCAAAAAGACACACAAAGTAGTGTAGATTTAGGCCTAATATAGGGCTTGGCAGCCAACTGGCTATGTATAGTACAGAGCATTCTGCCTCGCTCTTCTGCTATCTGTAACTGGGAAGTTACTCTCCTCCCTTTATGATGTAGAAAGGGAGCTTGGGAGTGACATGCAGAGGCTTCACTGGAATTGAACAGGTGGGCATTTATGTGGTGAAGGTGCTGGGCCTAGGTGACAGAAAATATCGTGATAAGGATGCAACATGAGTGGACAGTAATTGGATAAGATTTCTGCTGGAAGGGAACTGGCTTTGAAAATTTGCTGCTGGGTTCTTGGTAAAGTAGACCCTTATTTCCACTGTCTCTTGACTCTGCATTTCTGCAGCTGCTCCACAGTAATACTGTGCAGCTACTGGAAGTGCTGGTAAAATAGGAAGAACCTATGGACACAAGGTGCACCCTGACCTGAGACGGATTCATCCAAGATCACCTCCAAGTCCACTTTCATGTCAAATCCTTGTTCCTTTTAGGAGGCCTCAAAGCTAATGTGATGTCATTGGAGAGGGTACCATAGTCAGGGTTATCAGTGTTTACCTCTATCCATTCACCCACACTGTCCTCAGTGACATCTGTTACAACTGCTCCTAAACAAGCAGTGGATGTCATCGAGGTCAAACTAATGCCTGCCTCTACCACCACCTGCTCTGGCTGCAATACTGCTCCACTGTTGTCATTTAGCAGCCTTCCATCCATTGGCAAGGGTGCTACTGTTGAGCTTATCATCCTAAGTTGCCCTCAAATTGAACACAGCATCCCTGATGTTTCGTTTTTGAGGGCCCTGAGGCCATGTCAATCCTCTTTCTCTGGCCCAGGCTCCACCATCAGAATATCATTGAGCACGAATCACCTGTAGTGTATTTACAGGTGTGAATGATGCCCTTGTTTATGAGTTGGATTAATGAAGCCAACTTGGGAGTATGGAATATCCCCTTGATTCCCCCTGTTGTTGCTCTGCAGCCCTTCTTGAATGGGGTGGGCTGGTGCATTGTTAAGCAGGTGCAAAACCTTAATCATGGGTCTGAAAAGTCCCTATACCTGCATTTTGAAGAAGTGCACAGATGGGATTCATACATGGTCAACTCACTTCTGAAAAATCTCTCAGGTGAACCACACTGTTGTATTAGTATCATGACACTTGTAGGTTGTCCATAAAGTTGCATAGAGTCTTGGGTTTCCCTGTTGTGCCCACTACCATGGACGTGATCCTGTGTGTGCCCTTGGCATTGGTACAGAACAGCACCAACACACACACAGCTTGCTCACTGCCTTTAATCCTGTTGTGCTGCTCTCGTGCTTGGAGGAAAGCATGTTATTTGGCAGACTTCCAGAAAACCTGTTTGTTAGTATTATAGAGCTCATGTACAAATGCCATTCTCACCAATTAACTGTCAATGTTGCTCCTTGAAGAGCTCCACACTTGCAACTTCAACATTAGCACCTTCACCAATAACTTTCTGTTTGGTACTCCATGTTTCTTATGAAATTTGTAAAGCCAACACAAACAGGAACAACACTCACTCACTGATCCTATCCTTGTTTTACTCAAACTTCCTGACATAGCAGTTAATGATTGTCATTTCAACTTTTCTCTTGCCTATCTCACATCATAAATTATTGATATGCCAACATCCTATTCTTTCATCATTTCTTCCATGGGAACTTTCTTCTCCAGCTTTTTCAATGCCAGAAGAGTTTTCCCACAATTTGGGCATGGGTCACTGTAATTCACTCAGAACATGCAAGAATATTTTGGCACAAACAGCTTGCCACAATTGAGTGAGAACAGCAGGTGGAGACAATGGACTGGGTCGCAAGCTGGAAAGTTGGAGGTTACATGATATGGCCTAGCTACTTAGCATATGTGCTACAATTATTCCATTGGCCACCATAAGACCATAAAATTTAAACCTGTACCAGGCATATCTCAGCTTTACAAGGTCTTTCCAGAAAATTTACTAGTAACAAGGATGAAGGGAATTTTTAGAAAAAATTTCAATTCCAGTTATTGGAATATTCTGGTTAGTGGGGTACTACTGTATTAATGAAGAACTGAGTTGAATTGCAATATTTAATTGTAACCAGAAAATTATTCTTTTATTTAAAGATATAATGCCTGTAATGCTTTATAATCAAGTATTATAATATATGAAAATCATGTTAAAATATTGTCACTTTATAGGCATGAAAAGGTATAAATAATCTCATTTAAATAAAATAAGATAATTTTATCTTCTTTACATTAAAAAAATTCCAGATCTTTGTGTTGCCAGAAAACTATGAGCACCCAGAATCTAAGTAGTTTCAGTCTATTTGCTGATAAGAGAAAACATGTTCACACAATATGAAAGCCAATAAACTGGCCAACACTAGTAGATCTTGTCCAAAAGTTGGCCAATAAAATACACACTACAGTTGATGATGCACATTCTGGGCACTGCAACTGCAGTAACACTTGAAATTTAAAAGTGGGATCATGAAAATTTCTTTAATTACCAGCAAAGAGTTGTTTCAAGCTTAGATTCATCAATGCTTTCTTTCTTTGTAGAATGCTGAGTGTAGAGAGGGGGAGATGATGCTGTTCTAGCTTATGGGCAAAGCAACCAGTTGTATTGTTCCTCTTGACATCTACAATTCCTGTGGATACATTTTTGAAAGATGCTCCTCGATATTTTAGGTGGTGTTTAAGTGTGCACGGGAAAATGCAGTGACAAATGTAAGCGAGCCACACACCTGTCACTACCAGATAGTGTTCAGCACACCATTTGTCTGTCACAGACATTCCATGTTGGTTTACCCAACAATTAATAAGAAACTGAAAGTTGACTGGAATGAACTAGAGGGAGAACTTGAACGGGAAGAGATTACTTTACAAGTATGTACTATATCCAGATAATGGAAATTTACATATTTAACAGAAATACCTTTAGAAATTATTTTTTAAAAATCAAGAGCTAATTTTATATTAATCATCTGTGATTTACAAGTTTAAAAATGAATTTTTTTTGTGAATAAGTAATGGAAATTTGTTTTATGGAAAAAAAGGCAACAAGAAACATTTGAGAATAAAAGAAATGTACTTGGAACTTTCTTTTCATTTACTTAAATGAAAAGTAATAAGAAATTCTGCTTTAAGAATGTAAATCTGAATTCCAGATACACAGCTGAACTAAAATAAAATAAAATAAAACACTTAGAGCTCTATTTTTAGTTATCTTATAGATATTTTAAACCTGGAAGACTAACTTTTTTCTCCCATGAAGTAGAGCTTACAAGGTATTTGATATTTTAGAAGCTAGTCTGGTTTTCATTAAGTTACATTGTTAATTTTTTTTTTTTTTTTTACTTAAATGTAGAAGTCAACTAGTCCAGCATTTAAATATGTCTGAATTATACGATATGTAAAACTGAAATTTAGAAAGAATTAAAAGCAATAAACAGTTTAGGATCTATGCATGTTAATGTGTTTTAGATTTAAGAAAGAGGATGAATGATTAAGAAAATTGGCAGTAAACATTAAGAATGGTAATTACACTATATATTGGCAGTTTTGCAATATGCTTTAACATGGTTGGACTAGAATGGCTTATCAATGAGTGGTCTCTGACAGTACTGCTAGCTAATTGTTAAAAAAAAGAGATTACTGTAATACAATTCTGTTAAAGGAATGCTGAAATCCATATTTACTCTGTAACTAAAATCATTTTGAATAACTTATGTAATTAATTTGAAGGGAATTGCAGTACATTTTAACTTGTGTTACTCTTCAAGCATAGCTCTCCTTTCAAGAAGACCACAAACAACTTTGTCGATTGCACAGAAATCTGTATGATATTTGGTTGCATCATAGTTGTGCAAGATGGTGCACAGTACAACACTTGTGTGTCTTCTGACATCACTATTCTACCCTTACTTCAAATGGACTTAAATAGCAGAATATAATTTCTTTAATGTTTAATTAATTCTTGTGTGCACTTGATAATTTGTATTAGCACTAAGTTTTGATAGTAGCAATGTCCCTTTAAGAATTTTTAATGCATTTTTTACCAGGTTATTTAAAACAACAAAGTGACTACTGTATATCTCATCATCTTGCAGGGCTACTACAAAGGGCTGAGAAAAATTTTTGAGGAAGCAGGATATTATGTTACCAAAGAAAAACAGGCAGAGATGGCTCAGACAGCAATCAAAAATGAAATGTCAGAGAAAGAAAAGAGCACAGGGGAGTTTACCTCATTGCCAAATTGCCAGGAGGTTGTTATTAGAATAATTCTACTGAAACCATTTTACAATTTGCAAACTTGTATAGAAATTGATATTCAGCAATACATCCATTTGAAAAGAGGATTTATTTTGTAATTTTTGTTTGTTTAAATTTTTCCAGGAAATAGAAAATGAATTTTTTAAAATTTATAATTTAAATGATTTTTTTAAAATAATTTCAAGGAATTTGCAAAATATGCAGATTTACTTCATACTACACTGGTGTGCATAGAACTTTGCTGTCTTCATGGGCATAATATGGAAAAAAATTGCTGAGTAGCATCTTATAGTTTTGTCATTACCGCTAATAAAGTGCTTGAAGGATTAAAAACAGATTTTTCTGCATCAAAAAATTTCTTTGAGATGTCCTTAAGACCCTGTTGTTTGGATGGGGGATTCAAAGAGAGATATACCTGGGAACAATTCTGTATTATCCATGTAGCAAAAAATGAATGATGATATAAATTAGTGAGAAGCTGATAACTCTGGGTATGTGGCGAATCTTGAAGATATAGACTGAGTACAATTTGGAAGAACTGACCAAATCACTCCACATTACCTTGCTAACTTTGAATGAATCTTTTAAAAATAGTCTGGAAAAATTTCACTTACATTTATGCAGTCTTGTATGCTTTTTGTTTTAAGGAGTACAAGAAATTGATGGAAGAAGTAAAGGGACTGAGAACACTATTAGAGATAAACAAGAGATCAAATCAGAAAGGTATATAAAATCGTAATTTTAATGTACACTGGCTGAGCAAGGCATAATAAATTGTCAAATATTTTTCTGTAGGTTATTCTATCTTGTATAAGAACTTTGTCTTTAGTAGCAAACTGAAGAGGAAGTTTAATTATTAAATCAGGGTGGATGAGTGTAAAAATTAAGTTTTAGACAAAGGAAAAATAAACTAAATTTCCATGACATTACTGAGCATAAAAATTACTTTTCTGTTTACTGTCATTCTCGTAAAGAATTTTAAATGTATAATAAATGCTCTGCCACTATAATTTGGCTGTTTTTTTCCTTTAATTCCATCAGAACTTTGGAATACCCAGGGAAGTTGAATGCCTTGATTCCTTTTCCAGACTGGTTACACAAGTTGGTAGAGGCATCTTTAAAATAGCAATGCACCCAGCTGAATTGAGACATTCTTTGACAAATGCCAATTCTGTCTGATCACCATGCCAGATTACAGTAGATACCATGACACACATGCCTCCATACTTGGCCTTGGGCTGAAGGACTTGATTGGGTTTTCTCTCCATTTGTGAATTTCTGTAACAAACTTATGAGAAGAGTACTTCTGCCAGTACTCTAGCATCTTGCCAGACATTTCCTCTGACCAGATCTTTTTACGTTTTATCCTGATGGACTATTTGTTTCAGTTGCATGGGTAATGTCAGCAGGAGAATCTTGATGTGACTGTGAATATGAATAATGGTACCTTGTTATAGTGTCACTGTTGAAGGCAATCCATGTGGCATTTGCCTTGTTCAACTTCATGATAATAATGGTTAGATCCATAAATGTCATGATCTTCAGAAATCTATCATGAACTCTGGCTACATGCTAGCTGCCTATAGTACAAACTCGGATAAATTGAGAAATATTATGGGATTTGTCTCTTCAATTTGGTGATTGTGCATGTTGGTTATTTTTCTACCTAGATATCTAACAGATTCATAATTATATCTGAAATATGTAAATTTTGGTCAGATACATTTGTGGCAGTCAAATTATTATGGCAGAGCACTGGTATATATTAACACCACAGTTTTTTTTTATAGAGCATTTAATTTCTCAGGCATGAGCATGGTGTGCTTAAAACTCTCAATAGAATTACTTTTCTCTCTCTCTCTCTCAAAATGGGTATACTTCATTCCAATTTTTTTTAGTCTACTTCATTACTTTTTATCTTTAAAACACTTGTCAATGATACATTTAGTCTTAAGAAAACATTTTTGTAAATTTTAATTGTTCAACTACTAATAAATTCAAGGGAACTTGCCAAGAGATAAAAGCAATCTTTTATTTTCACTGGTTTCGATGACCATTAAATGAACAATATTTATACCTAGAATCCATAGTATAGTGATCTTACACACAATATCAGTGGGGTTTGTTTTTTCTTATATTTAAGGCACAGCATATCTAAATAAGACCTTGAATGACCAGAACAGTACTTTTGTAAGTATTAATTTACCTTGTTTTATAAGCAGCTAATTAATTCATTGATGTTTGCATATTCACTTATATACTATTCTTTTGTTGTTATTGTATTCTGTACAGGGTATGGAATGGAATTGTATGGCAATAGAAATAATGGCCAATGCAAACCCACACTGATGGAACACAACAGGCCAGTATGTTTGTGTGCTTGGCCATCTGTTGCCATGCTGTTCTCTACACTACCCCATCACCAAGGGTCAGTTTTTTTGCAGGAAATAAGACCTAATATTGTAAATTTTCTTCTCAGTATTGATTTTATGCAAGTATTAAACCCACTGTTATTCAGAATCCTACAGGAATAACATTACTAGTTAATTTGTAATATGTTTTTGAGACTACCTAGTGTTGCATAATACTAGTATAATCTTTAAACAGGAGAAAAATGATTAAGTATGAACAATGTTTTTAAGTTTAAAAAAAAAGAGAGCATCAAACCTTGTCATTTCTAAGGAAGTCTTTTCTGTTAATAATATTATTGTGTAGGAAAATGAGAACAGATTCTTCAATTTCCTCAATGGGTTTTGTTGGATTCACCAAATGGGAGAACTTTTGTGATTTACAGTTAGCATGTGAAGAAAAATCCAGATTTGAGATAATCACCTTCAGACTCAAGTAATTTAAAGGACATTGTGTTTGACCAATGTAGACTTCACAATTACATGAAATGGAATAAATGTGGTATCTATAGAGTATTTAACATGTACAAGTGAAAATCTCTGGGTCGTTAATGAAAAGACAGTTCATTGACCATTTGAGAGATTTTCAGGAATAAAAGGAAGAATATTTAATTTGAATGGTTAGTTTTTCTTAGAAATCAAAGAATGCTGAAAGCATTAACAAAAATGGCTTTAGAATTGACTTGTTTTTTTAAAAAAATCCTCTACTACAATTATACCAAGTTCCACATAGTTTAAAACATTCTGTTTGCTCTTTGTTGATTTATTTACATTTTTCTGGCTCATTTTGTAACTTCTTTTTACTGTTATTCTATTGCTTTGACACTGTCAGTGAAAGATTTGGTATTTCCACAATTTATTCTTGTTTAGCAACTATTTTAATGTCCTTAATCTGTGAGTAGTTTTCTCATGTATTGACCACTTAAGTAAATTTACTGCATTATAACTGCCTTTTTATATCTAGATGAAGCAGAGTAATTGTTGGAATCATCAATATAGTTCTAAATCTCATTTCCTTTCTTTTCCAGGTCAAAAAAAGCAAGATCTTCCAAGAATTTTCAAGGAAAAAAAATACTTATAAAAAATATAAAAGAAAGAAAAAGCTTTTCTAGTTAAAAACAGATTTATTTACAAGATTTGGGTATCTCAGAAGGATAGTATCTTTTCTTGATCTTTTCTGAAATAAAAAAAATAAATAAATTTATTGTTGCACTTCTAGGTCTCCTTTAAGGAAAGAAATTTATAATTTTAGGCAAAATAAATCTTTTTTTCCTATATTTAAGAATTCAAAATAATGTATAACTGGAATTATTTGAACAAAATTCACTTTGAAAGCTCTCTTAGCCTGGGCTATCTTCAAGGAATATATGCCAGCAATGTATAATTTCAAGTTTCTGCTTTGTGAATCACAAAGACTTGACTTTTTTTTTGTAAATTTATGGTGGGAGATTTTTTTTAAAAAAAACCCACCTAATACAGAAAATACAAGTTAATATGTACTTAACATACCAATCTACTGTCTTGAAAATGCATTTAAATACATCTGACTGCTTCATTAGAAAGAAAATGATTACTGAGTTGCAAATTTGTATATTCAAATAGCCAGTACTGTGACTGAGCTGTCTGGTAACAGAATCTTGATGCATTTTGACAATTATGAATGGCTTCCAAAAGTCTCTGATTAGGCAGATGTCCAGCAGCATAAAGTGAATTCCACTGGCCTGATATTTGTATTTTTATGACAAGCAATAATGTGAAAATGCCACTTCAGTATGTTGTCTTGTAGAACACCTGTTACACATCCTTGACTGAGTGTATTTGGAATAATAGGAAATTAACACTGAATGCCACTACCAGTGCACCAGTTTCATCCTCTGGTCCTGTCTTATACCTACACTATGACATGGCATACTGTCATGAATTTGACTTTTTAGTCACTCATGTAGCTTTGTTTTGGTACTTACACTTTCAAGACAAATGGCTGCCTAATATACATTCTCTATGATGACTAGCTGATTCATGTCTACACCATCAGTGAGCTTCCACAATACTGATTGGTATGTGTGTGTGCAAAACATGACAATGAATTTCTTGGTTAACTTCTGAACATGCATTCTGCCATCCCTAAAACAAAGACTGAATCTTGTCCTATGCACACCACTGGAGTCTCAGTCATGGGCAAAGTGATAAATGGTCTGTAGTCTTGTAAATGTTCGGCACACAAGCAGTGTCAAAAAGTATGAAGGGAAATGCTACTGCCTCTGAAATTGTCTTAGTTGCTTATGTACAGCCATGGCCATCAAAGATCAGTTTCTCAGGCTTCTATTCACAGCAACCACTGTCCGTATAGCCCTCCATCTTAAATATAACAAATGAATAGTCACATCTTTTTTCATGTTACTGACCTAGCATGTAAAAAATCCACTTAACTGTGTTGACATGCACAATCATGCATCAAAGACTGTCCAATTATTGTGAAGTAGACCCAAAACCACTTGGCAGCAAGATCTTCACAAGATTTGATTATGAATAGGCTATAGAACATTCCCATTATTGTGAATAGTTAAAAAGATTTGCACTGAGATAAGCCAGTACCCTTTTTTGTGCAAAGCATATTATGAAGACTCACTTTTCTACTAACTATTTTAGTGTAAACTTACTTGTTTAGTTTCTCTCACTAGATTTTAAAAATGGCTCATGGAACACATCATATAATCGCTGTGCCTGAAACAGATGTTTGCATAATTACCTTTATATAAAAAAGATGGATATGCTGGCAGCTGTAAATTCTTAGTATTTATTTATCCTTTTGATAAATACTTAAAGATAAGAGCTAAAACATGAGCAAGGCAACTTCAAGGGAAGAGGAAAACCTGCAATAAAATGGTGCAAAACATTTCAGCAAAATTTAAATGTTAAAAAGTCTTGAAGATTCTGTGTAATCAGCTAAAATAAATACTTCTGTCTAAACTCTCTATCTGGTCAAACAACTTCTACTATTTTCTAATATCATGACAACCCCAACAAGAATTCAACTTTTGTGATAGGTAAATTCAAACAAAAAATATCAGTAATATTATGATTGCCACAAGTCCTATTACCATTTGATAAGCTAGGTTTTTTTGTTTGAATTCATGTGGGGCAGATACTGGGATATATTTAACAAGCTTCCAAAATGTTTTGACATATTTGTTAGAAATAAAAATGTACTCAATTAGAAAATGGCATACTGATGACACATAATATAAACAAACAATGTGCAGATGTGTCAGTTAAGCTTTAAATCAGTTTTTCCATCCAACAAAGCTGCAACACCAAATTAGATACAAAATCTGTACAGTGGTTGGCAAAAAAAAACAACAAAAAAATGCAAGTTTTGACACACATTTGTATATCTCCCCACTTAGAGCTATTAAGGTACTCCAGGCATCAGATTGTAAAAATGGTCCTCTACATGATCATAGTACTAGATTACAGAAACATATAGTAAACTCTGGCAGCTACGATTTAGAGTTCAATCAAACTTCTGTGCTATGTTTATCTTAAAAATTATCCACTGAGAAAATACTGTTCTACGATCACCACCAACTAATCAATCATAAAAGGTTCACACAGTAATACAATATTATCTCTTAGTATAAGCCTGTTTTTTGGATCCTACAATAAGGTCTAATTTCAGAAAGTTGCCTCCTGAAATCTTGTTGGAAAAGATGTAAAAAATTTTTTAAAAAATGCATAGGATCTCCAACTGATAGCTAGAGATTTCTTTCTGTATGCAAAGTATCATTACAAGCAAGAAAATAAGTAGGTTTAAAGGAATTGCCGTCTTTCCTACTTGGATAGGTGTGTACATGAAACCGTGTGTCTAAACTTTATTCAGTTGCTCAAAATTTTAATAAAAATTCATTTGCTAATAAAAATTAAAGTCAAAACAACCTGAATAACTGCTCAGTTCATATAAACTTTGAGAACTTGTGATATATTGCAACATTCTGCAGATATTTTATTTTGACAGAAGATAAACTTTAAAAAATATTTAAAAGATGATTGAATTCACAGAAGGACATTGCAAGAGGCACTCCATACAGTCTGTGAATTTATATACAATCAACAATTTTTTTACAAAAATAATTACAAATTTGGTTTAGTTATGGAATCTTTATCACATGTTCCCAATGTAAGCAACCAGTGTAACATCAAAGTTGGATTTTCATGACAGAAAGCCTTTGCTGCTTTTTGCCTAATTCATTCTTAGTAATATTGTGTGTTGGCTGATCACTGCTGGCTGCAACTGTGGCCTTGTTTCTTTTATGAAGAATATCTGACCCAGGTACCATGTACAGTATAAGAGATGATTGTTGGGAGAGTACTGTGATAAGAGCCACATGGCTTCTGCCTAGGAAAAGTAAACATCATTTTTACTGTAGCTGGAGTTGATAACCACAGCAGGCCTTTGTTAGTGAACTACAATAATTATGGGTATCATAGAATCTATTGCAGTTAGTCATTATCTAAAAATTGAATATTGGGGCTGGTCAGTTTTTTTTTTTCAGATGCTGTTTAGCTGAGGAATTAGAAGTAACAGGCTGACCACTGACATGTCTATTTCTCGTTAAGAGCTTGGGCACAGATATTTTAAAGGTAGAGATGCCTTCATAAAGCATTGTATGCAATTACTTTATTATGATTCAGCAAAATTCTATGAAAACTAAATGCAAACTTTGCAATCAGGAAACCTCTAGGTGGAAAAACTACCAATATGATAAATCATTTAAAGGTGAAACATGCCACCAAATACAATGCAGAAATGCTTTAGTAGAAAGAGGATATCCCTGCTGCAAGTAAAAGAAACTTGAAAAACCAAGGTCAGGCTGTAGTAAACAAATGACTATGTAGGAACCCCTTGAAAAAAAAAGGTTTTGGGACATCCAAGATCCCCAAGCCATGGCCATACATCAAAGGATAAACTCAGTTGCAGCAGATGTTATATTTAGAAAACTACAATCTCTTGTTTCCTTATTTTAATACACTGTGCCATAATGTTTTAAGTAAAACAGTGATACCAAATGTGTACAATGCTGTTTTACAAAAATTTTTTTAAATGCTACAAGAGTAAACAACAAGTATAGTATTGGTGACAAACATTTGGACTAGTACTACTGGAACACCATTTTGTATGACCAGTCATTGGCCAATATCTAATTTTGAATAGCAGAGCCATGTTAAATATAATTCCATTTCCAAAATCACACAGGTGACCACATAAGTGAGCAAATTTTGGCTGGTTAGAAGAAAGTTAAAATACCACTGGATAGAGTCTATTTGATCCTTAGGGACAGTGCTGATAAAATGGTTGATGGACTTCTAAAAATTGGCTTACTGTCAATATCTCATTTTATACACAATTATGCATTAATGATACATTTTTAGCCAACAAGCAGTAATGAATATCTTTTGTATTGAAAGGTATTTTTGGCTATTTCCACCATTCTCCTGCTGCCTCACAAAAATGTTAAGTGATTTTCAGGAACAACTGAAAGTCCAAGGATTCTAAAGCATGTATTCATCCATTGGAACAGTTCATATCACATGCTAGAATGTAATACTGAATAAAGATGTCTAATTGTGGCATAAGTGGTAGACCAAAATATTCCAAATCTAACTTCATATCAATGGAGCTTAGCTGAAAAACCTGTATGCCTTTCAAAACCCTTTGAATAGATCACAAAAGGGAAATTTCTGTTGTAACTGTCAATTTTAGCTACAGAACTCTTAGACTAAACTACCACTTATGCTATTCTGAAGGAATCTTGACAACTGTGATTCAGCTAAAAGCAACTGTCTGTCATAATTACGTAAGTATTTGGCAAATAAGAAACCCTGTATTTCCACATGCCTAGACCCTTACTTTAAACTAAAGTTACAAAGACATGAAAATGGATGGAATAAAGCATTAGTTGATAGAAATTCAAAAAAAAAAACAATTGAAGACAAAGTCACAGAAATGTAATCACAGACACCAATACAAGTCTCGATGATTCAGACATGCCACAAACTTCAGCCACTGAAGCAATAGTGACAGTTGCCAGAATTTAGGTCTGCTATGAAAAAACAGTAACGGGGGAAAAACCAAGCAACTACTACTACGAACAAGCTGCAAATCCTCCAGAATTAATACAGAAAAAAGAAAAAACACTACCACTATAAAGAAAGAGATCAAGGTATATCTTAACTTGGCCCTACTACCCAGACATGAAGATCCTTCGTTTCAATAGAAAGGAAATACTCTCCACTTCAAAAGATTGAAAAAGCTGGCACAACTACATTTCCATCTTACATAGACAGTGAACAGTATTTTAGCACCAGTGGATATATATGAGTCAAAAAAGAAACCATCTCAATCCAGAAAGTGGTGTAAAGTTGCTGTTTCTGCATTATAATTTAAGAGCTTTTGACTTTAAGTACTAAGTTATACTTTTGACAGACTTTCATAATCTTTCTCAATTTTGTATCTACTAGTATTCTTACTTTCAGTACTTTGGTTTTCACACAGTTACTTGTTAATCTGGATTTGAAAATGGAGTTGATAAGTTTAACATGGAAATTTTTACACTTTTGATTTCAAGTAGGAGATTTTTATGAATATTTTTGACAGCCTTTAGAAGTTTCATAAATGTGCTGAATTTTTAATCTGTTTGTCGAACATTATTGCTTTTAAATTCACCTAGTTACGTATTAATTTAGATTTGGATATACCTATGTTAATTATTTATCATTCAACTTCACTTCAAATAAGAATTTTTTTTTTTGATGTGTGAATTTTGAATTGTGTTATTAGAGCAGAATCACTTTTTGTTTGGCCTTAATGAAATTTGCCATATTTGCATGTATTCCAGTTACCATGAGTCTGCTATTTAATCAGCTTATACTTAGGGACTAAAAACTATTTTGTATTCTAATATACTTTTAAAAAGCAAGCAAAATATTGTGCTATATCAGTGAAATTATCATCTTTTAAACATCTGTTTCATTATACTGCAGAAAGTTTCCCTACAGCTAAACCAAAAATTAGAAGTAAAATAAATTTATTGTGTTATGTACATATATTGTAAACATTTAATGCATACCTTCTGGGGTCCAAATCCTGGACAGAATGACAAAGCTTCCCTACTTGTATTCATGATATTATTGAGAGACTGGAAAGAAAGAGTTAGCAAACAATACACTATTAACTAACAGCAACAAAAAAAAAGAAAGAAAGAGGTTTTGAAAAATATACAATACAAATATGTTGAAAGCCATTTAAGGAAAATGCTCCAACAGAAAACTACAAAGTTTTATCGTATTTACCTTAAAACTGGATATTAAGTTGATACAATCTGTTTTATTGACTGACTTCACTGTTGTGAGGCAGTCGGTGAACTGAAGTAAAGATGATATGAAAAAGGCTCAATATGAATAACAAAAATGGCGCTGAGTTCAGCTTGTGACAGTGGAGTAGTACATTCATTTGTTCATATGAACCAGTGGTTCCAAACCTTGGGGCACAACCCAAATCAGGGGGAGGTCCTCAGTAGAGCTGCAGAGGGTCATCAGAATTTTTTTTTGCTCTTTAATGGGGAAAATGTCCAAAAGGCTGAGGTGACCCCCAACTGGCCAACAAATTTGTTTTTTTTTCTCTCCTTAACATTTTTATGAGAGCCTGGATTTTACAGAGAATTTCCAAACAAAAATTACTTTTGTGCTATCTATTCATTGGTTCAGAAGACCGTACTAGTGGATTGTTGAGTTCATAAAAGGGACGGAGCCTTTGAATTTTTAAGGATTTCTAACATGTTGGTTTCAATTAGCCTTTTTTGGGTTCAAATGAATATTCTGTGCGTACGTGATTAAATGAGCATCGTCAGTGGTTCAGTGTGAATTTGCATGTAAAAATTTTTGAACCGGAATTTACCTCAGATTTCTTTTCATTTTAAATAATTTTAAAAAGTGAAAATAAAATAAATATAATTGCACACATATGTGTGTCTATGTACATTTAGATTCTGTCATGAGCCTGAGGATTGGGAGGTCCTGTTGGTGGCCAATTTAGGGTTGGGAACCAGTGGTTTAAACCAACAAAATCATGATTTCAAGCAGCAACAACTGCTCCTGCTCGTTTGTTGACATCTCTTTCTCTCCCTCTCATTTATGTGGTTTTCAAGAGATTTTTTTTCAAAATTAATAGTGTGTGCTTGCTAAAGGTACAGTAATGTAGTTAACTTACACATTATTAATTCAGTCATGTGTATGGTGACTAAGTTGAAATGAAATGTTATGAAGAATTAATCAATTAAGTACAAACCAACCAACCTTAGAGAAAATCCAAAGCCTTGGCATTTTTAGTTTTATAAATATTTTGTTTAGCATATCTTCAAAACAACAAAAACCTTTTAAATAGCAATCTTAACAGTTACATCTTTCCTTTATTTTTGCATTAGGATTACTTTTAAATGATATCAAAGCAAAGAAAATATTTTGTAGCTTTAAGAAATAAATTAAGACCAATTTGATCAAAGCAAATTTAGTAATTTCTCTCTCACTCTCAAATGTTTTAGTATAAGTTAAACTCATCTAACTGTAAACTGTACACAAAGACAAAAAAATTTTCTTAGTGCACCCTCTGAAGTTTGCATTTAATTAGGATTGGTTTATATTTATTGTTTAATGATTTAATCAGCCAACTATGATCCTAAAACAGTAAAAGGCATGCTACATTGTAAATGAGGCCAGTGTGTTCTGGTTTTTTTTTAAATTATGTCCTTGGTGAACGTCACTCTGGTATACTGAATTTAACAAAAATTAGGCATCCCTGAAAGAAACAAAAATTAAAAATATTTTAAGCTGCTGAAAAAAAAAAGGCAATATACCCTTGACATGTAATCTCCATCAGACTTTTCCATGATGGCATCGGCTGGTTTATTCTCGTAAATTTTGTATGTTTCTAAATATCTTCCTGCTTCCTCTGGACTAGGAAAAGAAAAATATCTCATTTGAAAATTTTTTTTAAAAAGGGGGGGAGTTAATAAAAAGTAGGTCCTTTAATGGCCACTACTGTTTATAAAAGCACTGAACTAGAAAGTCTAGACCAGAACATGACTCTCTTTCAAGCAAGTACACCATATTTACCCAAAACTGTTTAACATCATCTAATTTTCTTCATATGATAAAAAAGGAAAAGCTAACAAATGGACTGTACTAACAGAATAAGATGGGAGATGTTAAAGGATGCATATTTCCTTCATACGAGGTCTGTCGAAAAAGTATCCGACTTTATTTTTTCCTGTGGGAAGTATGATGTTAGGGAGGCCAAAGTGTGCATAGTGGAGCCGCATGTCTTCATGCGCATGCATGGATTTTGGTGGGCTTGCTGGATGCCTCAGTCACTGTCAGGCAGCCAGCGTGTGAGATGCTGCACCACTTACTCATCGCATTTTCATTTCGACCATGATGACGGAACGTGTGGAGCAACGATCTTGCATCAAGTTTTGCCAAAAGCTTGGAGATACCCAAGTGGAAACAATTTGCAAAATTCAAAAGGCTTTTGGTGACAATGCCATGGGTGTTACCCAAATAAAAGAATGGTACAACAAATTCAAAGATGGTCGCACATTGGTGGAAAGTGACCAACGTTACGGGAGGCCATCAACAAGCCGCAATGCAGTTGTTATCGTGAAAGTGCGGACCTTGATAATGGAGGATCATCGTTTGATGGTGCGGAAAATTGGTGATGAGGATGGGATCAGTAAAGATTCTGCACATGCAATTTTAAAGGAGGATTTGGGCTTGCACAGAGTGGCAGCAAAATTTGTGCCCAAGCTGCTTTCTCAGGAACAACAACAACTTCGCCTTGAGGTTGCGCAGGACCTGCTGGATACTGCCAACAGGGATCCTGAGTTCCAGAATACTGTGATAACTGGAGATGAGACGTGGGTGTACGGGTATGACCCGGAAACCAAAGCTCGGTCATCACAGTGGAAGCACCCAACGTTGCCAAGGCCCAAAAAAGCACGTCAGGTCCAGAGTAAAATCAAGGTGATGCTGACTGTTTTCTCTGACTACCGAGGTGTTGTGCATCACGAATACGCACAGGACGACAAACAGTTACAAAGGAGTACTATCAGGAAGTCCTCCGACGTCTTCGTGATGCAGTTCGATGCAAGAGACCGGATCTGTGGGCCTCGCAAAACTGGCAGCTGCATCATGACAATGCCCCAGCTCATTCGTCGCAGTTGATCCAAGGTTTCTTGGCAAAGAAAGGCATTTTGCTCATTTGCCAGGCTCCCTACTCTCCAGACATGGCTCCTTCTGACTTCTGGTTGTTCCCAAAAATGAAGATGCCACTGAAAGGCTCCTGTTTTGAGAGCCGAGAGGACATCATGTGGAATGTAATGGCGGAGCTGAGAGCCATTCCGGAAGAAGCATTCCAGATGTGCTTCAAACAGCGGAAGGATCGCTGGGCTAAGTGTGTGGAGGCACAAGGGGCCTACTTCGAAGGGGATTAGCAATTGAACTCCACCAAGTATGTAATTTTTTTTCCCCAGCCTAAAGTCAGATACTTTTTCAACAGACCTCGTACAATATTCAAATGCTGTACAAAACACCAACAATAACCATTTTTTTAAAGTATAATTAAAAATATCATTTTCTGTGATCAGTCTGATTTAAATAAAAAATTGTACATTCACTGTTTTAAGGGGAGTTAGAATTAAACCCAGTTAGATATGATGATGGCAATTTTATTATCAGCTAGATTTCATTTAAATGTCCCAATTCAACCTAAATAAAGTTAACATATATGTTCTACATAATAGTCAGGGCATTAAAATTTTTTTAAAAACAACATGTAAAACAAACAGCCTTCTAAGCTGACCAGACCGAAAAAGTTATAACAATAGAAAGTAGTAGCTAATCAGTAGTATGTTATCTTTTACCAAGAAGCCAAAGATCTAATTAGCATAACTGGATGATTAAGCAATTTACAGAGTTAAACTTTTGATTTGAGTAACTGGATGCTTCTAGTTCTGAAATAAAGTTGTTACATATTGATACTGAACCAATTTCTAGCTTTGGATATCTGCAGAATCAAGCTACTCGAGAACTTCTGGCAGAGATAACAAGACTGGAAGAGGTGGGGATCCTTGCAACTGAAGTCAGTTAAAAATATATATAAAAAACCTAACACTCTGTTAATCTTCTTGCTTACCAAAGATGTGAAGCAAGCTGAACTTTGTTTATGATTTAAGAAATCCAATAATCCTACTAGAATTTCAGAATGACAAAGCACTGCAACTAGAATATGGTAATATACAATAAAGTGCACTTGGGTTGGGTTTTCACAAAATCTCATTTTTTTGAGGTGGATTAATGGTCACACTTTACTGTAACTGCCTGAGCAATCAAAAAACTGACATTTATCTAAAGATTAAAACTTGAGAATAGGTACAGTAGTCAGTGGAGTCATCAAAACATATCTGCTCTCTGATTCTATTCTACAAACTTGAAATAAGCTCCAAAGCTCAATGACAACTATTTATTTCATTTCTTAGAAACACGAGAAACTGTTGCACAGAGCTTCAGGTAATAGACATTTTGACCACCTTTTAAATTTATAACTAAACATAGATAAATCAGACTACTTGCCTGAAAGCCAAAACCAATGTGCAGTTTGCCAGAATGCAGATTTTGTTGAGTTCTTTTAGTATATGATGAGGCTCTTTCTGTTAAAAAGAAAAAAAAAGCATAGAATTTTTCTTTTTAAATAAAAGATTACACTGCTGCTATTTTTCTTAGGCACTTCAAATGGCTTTCTTGAAACGAATATAACTTGAAAATATTCCTGCATTAAATCTTGGTGTCTTGATAAATTTGTTCACAAATGCGTTACACACTCTCATCGGTATTAACAATACAACTATTTTCAGTCTTTTTTTATTATTTAATGCTTGATACTGTGCCATTATTAATCTTTAATCTAATAGATTTACAATCTCTAAATAAAAACAACTAATTTACATCATCTACACTTTTTCCAAATATAAGTCTCCACAGTTTATTCTGACATTGATGGATTTGCTTTTCAAGGTTGATGAAAAAGATGGTGGCTAATTAAGCATTAGCTTTCCACAGTGACAAAAGGTAATCCAAACACCTAATCTGTTAAAGGTTAGATTAGTTTAGTTGGGACACATTTTTGTAAAAAAAAACATTTCCTAAAAATTAGTTAGTTAAAGAGTATGCCTCAGAACAAGGTGTTGATAATCGCACTGTTAATCAGTCTAAGAAAACAGCTACTTGTATATATCCTTAGTCTTTTTCTCTGGGCTTTATGGAATAAAATTAAACATTACCTAACACAAAGATGAAACGACATGTCTCTACACTCAGGAAACAGTTGTCAGGCCATAAACTAGATGACAGTTTGCTACTAATTGCCAAAACAACCTGCTAACTGATTTTTTCCCCCTCTAACTTCATGGCTTTGGTCAATCTACTAAACTCTTTATTTCACAAATAAAATAAGAAAATTCAGTGAATTCTGATGCAACATTAAGATGACAAAGACTCGTGACAAATCCATTCAGGCAAAAAACCATGGGGTTAATCTAATACTCCATATCCTTTAACCCTTTCGCTGTGGATTTTGATTCAAGGTCAATGTAAATATTTCAACTGTAGTTGATTAGCATGTGAAAGGGTTTAAATGCCCATGCACTTCCTTCTGTGAAACTATGGAGAATAATTGGAAAGTCTGGCAAATGCCCCCCCCACCACCACCACCACCACACACAATTAAAAATGGACTCCCATGTATTAACAATACATTTGTGATAGGAATTCATGGAAATGATGAATTCCAGTGTTGTATTCTTTGGAACAAGCGGTAGATAACTGTTCTAGCAGCTCTGAATATCATCAAAAGAAACTATTCTTTTTATCCTTTTCTGTTTATTTACTGAAAATCCATGCTAACTAATAATACTCTTCCATCTTCCACTTAA
The DNA here is from genome assembly GCA_018389105.1 of Nautilus pompilius. Taxonomy (NCBI): domain Eukaryota; kingdom Metazoa; phylum Mollusca; class Cephalopoda; order Nautilida; family Nautilidae; genus Nautilus; species Nautilus pompilius. Next base: position 2,417,127 of record JACATO010002204.1, on the reverse strand, counting down.
AACAGATACTTTCCAAATTCCTGTTTTACCAGTCCTGATTAGAATGCTGTAAATATAGAAGTATAAATAAAAAGAAAAACTACACAAGGGGTCACCTTTGGGGCTGAACCCTAGTTTGAATCAATACAGCATCTGTAAGTAATGTTTTCCTTTTTTTTTTTTTTCAATACAGAGAAAGGAAGGCATCATTTTCTAATCAGCCCATGTTCTGATCTTGATGTTTACTGACAGTGAAATTAAACTATTGGATTTTTTTTTTTACCTTATTAGATTTCCCCTCCCCCAAATGATGATACAAAATTCCAAGTAATAAAAGAAATAAATTGAGCTAACTCAATTCTGGCAAAGGTTTTAACTGCATTTATTTGCTATACCAAAAAAAAAAAAAAAATTCAGGTAAATTAATGAATTTTAAACAATTTCACAGACAGTGGGCTTAATCCTTTAAAATGCTGATACAGAACTTACAAGATCAACTTGAGCCAGTAGCACACGCAAATCATAGCTTTTCCCAAGCTGCTTTAATCTGTTGTGAATGTACTCAGGATGGAGCTGATGATAACGTAAGCTTTGAAAATAAAAACAACAACAACTATAATGCCAACCAGCATAACAGCATCCACATCAGCATCAAAAATAATGTGCATGTATGTGCAGAATAAAAGATGCAACATGAAATGGTTTTGATTTCATTTAACTACAGGTACTGTAATCCAGAATATTACTTAAATATATGAATTTAAATATATACATATATACAACACTGTTAAAAATTATGAAAACACCATCTGTTATCTTAACATTTTATTGTTAATTAAAATTAATTATCCCAACAAAAATATCAAACATTTTGCATAATTATGGAATCAGCAAGCTATTTCTATACTTCCATGATTATTAACTTTAGTTCATACCAAAATCATGCTATTACTGTGTTTATTTGATATTGTTTCTTATTAATTTTAATAATTGTTAGTTCATAATGTTTGATGAAGATGGCACCTAAAAAATAAAATTCCTTTTGAAACAAGGCCACCCATTATTCCCTTCATAGAGCTAATTACTTCCAATAGAAAACTGTGGGTGCAGTTAGAGTTACATGAGATGGTGGGCAAACAACCAATTATAGAATGTAGTTGACAGGATCAGACAGGAACTTTAAGGGATGAGAAAGAGAGAAATTCCACAGAACAGAAAGCTAGGTTGCTGGTATGAAAGTATAGAGTAAATTCTTTCTTGACAGGTAGCCAATTAACTCCTGACAATTCTTTTGCAAAAGTCAGCATCTGAACCACTTCTCTATCAAAAGACAGTTGAGCAGACTGACTGGCCGAGCAGCAGCTAGAAAGCCCTTCCTTAGATGTGCTAACAAGTGCCTAAATTGAACTAAACAGCATGAGAACTACACCTTACAGTGATGTTAAAGTATTTTAATTGTCTTATCTTTAAAGATAAGGATTAACAGTGAGCTATGTAATATTGAAAACAATCAGTGGAGGAACTAAGTTTAAATACTTTTGGCCTGATGCTTAAAAATAATTTTAAGAAATCAACTTATTTTTATTGTAGAAAATATAAATAATGATCTTTAAAAGGTATCACTTTTTTGTCTCTATTACCAAAAATAATAAGAGGAGGAGGAGTTTGTGTGAGGTAACTGGTTATTAATTTCTAGGACTTTCTTCACTTAATTAACAATGAAAAAACAAAGTTTGTCCACTATGTTTAGTGAGCCTTTGTCCAGGCATGAATGATTACTAAGGCACCTTGGGTTCAGCCTTAAAAAGGTTAACTACAATAGATATATATATAATTTTTTTTAAAAGGACTGCTTACCTCAAAAAGATACCACAAGTTGCTTTTCCCATTTCATAGTCAGGAACTATATTTCCAAACTCCCAAGGAACATTTCTGATGTGTTTCAGTATCACATTCCCCCTCTGAAAATATGGAAATACAATCAAACTTGGTATTTTCAGCTGCAATATTATCTGGTTAAACCTTCACCTGCAAATCAACTTTCCAATGAGGCACTGAAGGGTTTAAACAAACCCCCAGGAAGTAGAGGTATTAACCTGGCCATCTTCACAATTTATTCAGATCAGCATCTTAAAAATAGAGATTTTAATTTTAAAAGTTCAGGAGGTTAATCCAACAAGGAAAAACACTTTAAAAAAGTAATAATAATTTTAAAAAGCTTAATATTGGCTAGAGAGATAAGCATTATATACATAATTTTTTCCCTGGTAAAAATTTACAACAGATAAACAAGATTTTACTATAAAAGTGCACAAAGCTGGTTGCTGTTCATTTATTACATTAAGGTATGCATACATATCTCTAAAGAACATATTCTTTCTAAGGTAGACTATTTTTTTCAAATAAGCACCAAGGAATAAATACTCTGTAAGTTACTTTATATTATTAGTAAATATTTTTCTATTAACTAAAATCACAAGACTATTTTTATAATCTAACTACCATCCCTTACATACAAGAAATAAATGGTTAAAAAGAAAATAAAAGAAACAAAAGATCTTTTTTTAGCTCAATGATCAACAGCAAGCTACCTAGTCTTCAGTGACATGATAACTATAAAAAACAAGTTCACTTGTGTGCTTGGTACTGGTGATGTGCAGACAGAGTGAAAGTTGTTTTTACAGAGTGCTTATAAGAGGAAATACTGAAGCTTTGCATTATAGATAATCAAATGCTAATTGCTTTAGATGTACTTGCCTGCTGTGGATTCACTATCACAGAATTAGTGAGAGTCTGAACTGGCTTTGGTAGAACACTGAGGAGTGCTGGTGGAAGACTGCCAACAAAAGATATTCAATGTAACAGAGTTGTTCCATCAGTAAATGTTATATTTTTTCAAATTATATTAAAGGTGTGCGTGCGTGCATATGCATCTCTCTCTCCTTCCATTAGAAATGTTTGGAAATAATCACTAAAAGTGATGTATTATGATGATATTTTAAGTAAAAAAAGAATTAAAAAGTATATGGAAATAAAATATATTGCTTGTGAGTATTTGTGTCATAGTATCATGCATGGACAATAGTTATATTACAAACACTGACTGACTTTCTTTACAAGAGCCAAAATGTGATTAAAACAATTTTTTTGGTAAAAACTTTCACAATTTTGCAGAACATAAACAAGCATAACATTTGGAAATTTCATCTTTCTTTTTTTTTCTTCATGAATGGCTGCCTGGCATATGAATGAGGACTTTTATGAGATTCAGTATGTGCAAGGTCAAAACCCTCTCCCATCCACCCAGGTCAAAACAGCAAAAAACAAACATGTGATGTAAGATACTTGATTTTTTTAAAAATCTATAATAATGATGCTAATACCATATGTTATAAAATGAATAGATAACCAGAAAATTTCACCACTAGCCATTTTTTTTTTCACCTTTAAAATCCATTTTGTGTTTCCCTTAAGCTTTCGTTCTTCAAGCAAAGGAACACTGATAACAGTCACTATGGAATCATGGTTGATAATGTATTTCAAAAACATTTCCATAGGAGCCTTAAAAGATAAACATCAAAAACCAGAGGCATAGCCAGATAGATAGCATAAGAAAAAAACTATATATATATATATAAGCTATAAATGCAACATTTTAACTTCTTAAATAAACTAAAATCAAGTTTTCTAAATAAAATAATTTGCTAATAACCAGGGTTGCTATTTTTAAAAACCATCCATGACTGCTTAAGAGTTATCAGAAAGAGGTAAGTTCACAATTTGCTCAGAAAAAACAACAACAAAAAAAAAACAAAAATGAAAGATTAATTTCTCACTGTTTTTGCTCTGTTGATAGCAAATCTGCTCCTTCAATCTTTGCAGTTTTTGTTATTTCATTACTTTTTGAAGAATCATTACTTGCTAAATGGCATGGAGCCAAAGCAATTTGCTGCTGAGCAGAGCTTGGTTTTAAGGTACCATCTGTCTTCTTCACATCTGATTCAATACTATCAGACTTTTGTACAGTAAGCCTTTTGTATGATGGGAATAGTGGTGCAACCTGAAGTAGAAATTGTTAAGATTGTGAATATTTTTAATATATTTATATTTACCTGATTCTCTTTGATGTGCAAAATCCATGTCGACAAATGAATGAAATTCCAAATAGACAGATACAAGGCATGCAAACAATTCAATATTTGAATAGCACTAGAACTGTTTAATAATAATTATTTTAAGCATACCATGGTTTTATTTAAGGCAAAGACTTCCTTTCTGCCCTTCTACTATAGTATTAGCAGCACTAGAATTTGATTAAAATAGTTTTCACACAAACTATAAATCTTAAGAATGACAACTTATAAAATGATCCTCACAAAAGCCCTTTATGTTAAACACTAAATACACTAAAAAAAATATTCATTAAACATATACGACATTTCCTTAATAGAACGAATAAATCTATTTTTGAGTTTCCCAATTTTATCTTAAATATTAGATTAAGCATATACAAAAATTATTTTACAATGGTTTTTAGTTTATATTTTCTAACTCTTTTCAAGGTTTTTAATTATATCAGTACAATTTTTTTGTAGTTTTGAACTGCCAAAGTCATTAAGAATGCCAATGTATTTAGTATTCTGATAAAAAGTTTCTTACAAATAAAAGCTATACTACAGTTATCTATAAAAGAACCCTTAACTAATTTCCAATCTTCATTGATACCATTACTCTCCTAACTCATCATTCCAACACGTTTTATACATCCAAATGATTGACCTCTTGTCTTGCTCAATAAATTTAGTGTCAACTTAACAACACAGTTATCATCACTATTTACTGTTGGCAGAAAAAAACAGTTTTTAACATATATATACATACATAGGTATACATGAAGCCTAGCTGATTTATTCACAACTTGGGACGAAAATTTATCTTGAACTACACCAACAAATTATTTACTTAGACATGGATCTTTTTAGTTCCAAATCAATATCAGATATCAAAGTCAATGAAGAGAATACAGCTACTTACTGATGAGCTACGAAACATGGCATTAATTGAGCAGACTTCCAGTGGACAACTAGAACACTTGTATAACACAGTGATTACCTTCTCAGGCTTATTTCAAATGGCAAGCTTTACTCTACTCTCTATTCAAAACAATCAGATGACTGATGTCAAAATACATGTTGTTTGCTACATTTATTGTGACACCACCCACTTCTACTAATCTCTAAATCACTGAGACCAAGTCTAACTAAAAAAAACAACCTACAATATCAACACTCCTGCATGTTAGTGCCTAACAGCTCACCAGTCTTGATAAGAATACTTTGTGCAAGTGTGTTTAGATTTATTTTATTGTATCGCTATTTAGATTGTTAACACTGGCACTTCCTTTCCCTTTACCAGAAATGTTAAAATAAAACACAAGGCTGGATAATATTACGGCTACGCTATCCAGAGGCTGACACTTCTCATTCACTAACTTATACTGAGGACAGAAGGTCTTAAAAAGACGAAGATTCAGCATCACATATCCACTTTTTACTCTTCCCTAATATCAGGAGTTCGAACGTGTACACGAATCATGTAAACAAATTCTTCAAAAAATAAATAAATATACCACATGAAGAGTGAAACAATTAATATATATATACTCACAGAAAAGCTGGATCTTTCCATTTCATCCGCAGAAGGAACGCGAAACTTCTCTTTAGCAGCCATATTGTCATAAGTTAGGGACGGTGGGAGGGGGGGGGTGACTTATGAGCAAAATGTACTTGTAAAAGAAGCAGTAAGCAAATAAAATAAACGGAAATTCCGAATCTATACGGTAGACGGTGATGTAGTACGCAGTTATCTGAGCAACAAAACAATAAAAGGGAATACGAAACAGCGCGACACAAACATCCTCACAAAAAACGACCGGTGCTGCCAGGCTCTGTCACCCACCAATATTATTACACCCGGGCTGCCAAATACCGCGCTCAATCCACCTTTCAATACACACACGGCTCTGTTCAGCTGGTGATGTGCGGAAGATGCTGAAGTCTCCTGGCCCGCCTAGAGAACCAGGGAAGATATTTGGCGGGCGAAGCCTGGCGCTGCTTCATATTGGACTAAACTTGTGCCGAGGACGTGAAATTTAAAAAAAAAACAAACAAAACAAACCCTTACAAATAAATCTAACCACTTGTTCTTACAAGAAGTTTGATTTGCCTATTATAGAGAGTAAGGAACGAACACCTTAAAATTTTAATTGCAGAAAAGAACTTGGAATTTGTTAAAAAAAAATAATTTTTAAATATTGTTTTTACAGAGAAATGCAATCTTTTAGAAAGCAAAGGGAGACAAATAAAAGCGAAATATTCTAAAATACTGTCTCGTCTGAATTCTTATTTATAATTGTTTGCTTTGTACATTTTAGCCCCCCCCCACCTCCAAATATGGGGCGGCCCGGTGACAAAGTGTTTTTTTTTTGTCGTTAAGAACACTACAGTAAATTATGAAAAATAGCAAAAAACTTTCATTTTCCAAGCTTTGTTCTTGACAACATCATTGCACAGAGTTATTAAAAGATTTAATGGTTATCTAGTTTTGCAGCAGGCATTCCTAACTCAAGTGATGTATGATTTTTATAAGCATCTGTTCAGGTAAACCTTAGGAATAGTAATCCATCCTTATGTGGCAGCCTTGTGTCATGCTTTTTAGCACATTTGAAGAATGAGTTCTCTCTACTACTGCTAGCTACTACTCTAGAAGTTTCTCTCAAATTATTGGTTCATTACTTGCCCAATTTAGTAAAATATATTTCTTAAAGACAGAATGATAAGCAGATCTTCTGTTATTGCCTGTAGATTTAGTTGTATATTTTTCTGTTACACCAGTTTGTGTACCAGAAATGAGAGGCAATCTCTCTATTTCCTTCAGGAGATGGTTCAATTCTCTCATTAATAAATGGTTTAATAAACATTTTGCTACTTTTCTGACTACCAGTTTTAGGCAGTTTGTTGCTCATTTATTTATTTTAATATCTTTTACAGGATCCTTCAACATTTTCCTACTTTTAACAATGACTGAGTAATTAATAAAATCAATAATGATAATAATCACCCATCCTTGGACTGAAGCCACTACCTTGACATAGAGGATACACTTGAGCACTTGCATAACCCATTAAGTTAAGTTGGCAGAAGTTTATAAAACTCCTGGTAGGACCACCAAAACCAGACAGGTCAGTAGGTAAAGAATCAAATGAAATGCAGTTCCAATAGCTGCTTAAATCTGTTATGGAAAACACAAAACCAGATCATACCAGCTCAGATGTTGCCTGGGTTACCAAGATCCTCACAGGTGTCCAAAGAACAGGAGGACCATGTAAAGTCTATAAGTGCAACCTCACTAGACAGTCATCAGAGAATCAGGGTTTAAGGTGACAGTGAAACAAACACCATCATCAACCCAACAAAACAAATGGTACATGAACCAAACCATACTGTACTAGAAATAACAAGACCACAAGGAAAATCTGCAATAAGAGAGGGAGGTGATCTCAAAAGAAGAGACAGAGCAACTAATGCCTTGCTCCTGTGAAGCCACTTAAGAAGATATGTAGATTCAAAATAACATCAGACAAACAGAAGTTCCTCGAAGAGAAACAAATACATAGATTACCATGAAAAGCAAATACTAAGGCCACTTGTGCATAAACATAAATGCCTGGCTAAAATAAAGCAGAATAAAGGGTGAAATTAAAGATTTATTTGCTCTCCAGAACCAGGTGGGGAAAACCCATGCATATGATAAGTCAATCTTGAAGAGAGGATAGAGGTTTTTTGCAGACTGTGTAGTAAGGAACCTGAAATACTAATGCACTTGGTGTTAGGATGCAAATTACTATCATCAGTAGAATATATCATCTGGTATGAGGAAATAGTAAAATACGTTCATTGGTAACTTCTAAAAGGCCAGAGCACAATATCCATGGGACCATCAACCACAACAAAGCACTAAGAATGGTAACACAGTGATCTACTGGAACAAGGACATCCTAATCAGGGCCGTGCCTAGCTGGAAATAGGCCCAAGCCAGATGGGAAATGTAGGCCCCACTTCAAACTTCTCATTAAGTATTTTTAAAATCAGCGATAAATATATATGATTTATGTATTGGTGTATACTTGTGTGTACAGTACATATAGTTTACACAATGTACTTACAAGTAACAACAAAATAAAAGAACTTAACCCCATGTCTACCAGGGAAATGGGCCCCCTCAAAATCGTAGGCCAATGCCAACTGGCCCTACTGGCCCTGCCACTTACCAGGCCTGATCCTAATGGATAGATCGATCAAATACAATAAACCAGATACCACGAATCAGTTAAAGAGAGAGAAAGAGATCATGAATTACCAGGACTCAAAAGTGAAAAGGAGAATATGAAGTATCAAAGTAGTAGTAACATATATCATCTTTGCGCACAGAAATAATAAAAGGGGACAGAACACAACATCAAAAAAACTGTCTCCACAGCACTACAGGTATGTGGTTTGCAAATAAAAGGAGACTATGATTTTAGGAACTGTAAGACTTATCTGGAAAGTATATAGACAGCAGAAGCAAGGAACATAACAGCAAAGTATTCTGAAGAACACACATTGAGTAGCAACTTGTAGCCTTCAGTCAGTACCACTAATTAAAATGGAAGGACAACCACCTACAAAGTAGTGCCTATTATTATTATTATTATATAAAGTGTTATTGGATTTGCGCCGTTCAAAGAGAACACCAGAAGCCTGTATATGGATGCCACCGTCACCAGCGACTCTTAACTTTCTGTAGCAGGGTTTGTCTACTCTTGAGTCCAAATCTAAAACAGAACGGAAGTATGCATAAAAACCATTACTTAAGCCAAACAACAAAACGTATAAATCTTAATTTGGAATTCAGTCACCGAGGCGCAAGTAATTAGTCGGCATCACGTGTGGCTTTAGCATGCAATACTTTTCTGTCAGCAATATGGCCGACACCCAGAATTACAGCTTGCTCAAGCTACGTGTTGTTTTGTGTGAACCAGAAAAGTGGGATGGTGTGGAGGGGGTTAAGAAAATAATAATAAAGTTTTTTTTTTGTTTTGTTTGTTTTGACAGAACCAGGCAGCCAGATAATCTGACAGGAGAAAACTAACGCTGATTAAGTGAGCTCTGGCGAGTTCTAATCGGTGTAAGTTTGTGTTGATCTCATTTCCCAGGAGATGAAGCAAAACTCCATTCCACGAACCTGGCAACGTTCTAAACTTCTGGTACCACAGGGAAGGCAGACAGCAGTTCTAAGATCCATCAGTTGGTTGTTTGTATGTATGTAGTTATAAGTAATAATAATTTCGATTAAGTAGTGTTTACCATGTTTTAAAGTAACAAATCGGGGGTTTACCAAGAACAAGAATTTTTTTAATTTCATTTTTAAATAAATAAATCTCCACAAATTCTAATAAATTGCTTTGTTTGGTCGGTAAGCAGTTCCGGGTACGAAACCTGACTACCCTTCCGTGCCAGAACTCTCTTCGCCCATTCGTGAGCTCATTAACTCCCTCTTCCTCCTTTCACTTTCCTTCAGAAAAATGTAATCTGACGATGTCTAAAATAAATAAAACGAGAAAAACGACAAAACAAACGAAAATTATTGAAAATACCGTCTTGAAATTAGAAAAAAAAACGCCACTGAACTGATAAGGAAGGCTAAGGGCCCCGAGTTCGAATCCCGGTCAGAACCGGCTCGGTTTTGGCTTATCTTGTAGCATGGTTTCACCTTGCTATCCTTCACCAGCCGTTCGCACAAGTTTCCTCTGGGCACCTCCTCGGTTTCCTCCCACATCTAAAGATGTTCAGCAAGGCTTAGTCGGAAGTGCCGCTCCACTCGTGGCGCGTGATTGGCAACGTTTTCTAGCAGACAAATGCAACACTTCGCCAGGGTTGTCTCCCTTGTAGATCTCGGCGTACGACGCAGCAACAGAAAACACTGGTATAGTTTTAGTAAGTTCTCCACCAGTCTCCTTTAAGAATTTTTCAAGCTGGGTCAGCAGAAACCTTTACAGAAGCTGCTGTCTTTATATTAAAAAAATAATAATCAGTTTTATCATTTTACCTTCAAAAAAATGTGCAGTACTAACACGAGTGTCGTGCTGCTGCTAGGAGTAAACTCAAGAGGTGTCCGACCTTTATGGGCAAAATAAGTTAGTCTGCAGACAGAGACAAACACGTTTCTCTGCACTAATAGCCAATCAGATTGCTTATTACATTTTAGAGAAAGAGCCAGATACACATATAGTAAGCATGCACTTTAGAAGCTTGATTGTTTTATCTCCAAAACAATTTTATCTATTTAATTATTTATATTCATATTGTATGTATTTATATCATTGGGGGAGACAAAATTGTAATGAAAATACGTATGAAAAGTCTGATGAAAATAGATTCTTATGCGCAGTCAGAGGAGCGCAACGTGTACAAAGGCAGTGTGATTTTTATATCACTTAATTATATGTCAAAATTCTGATGCCACTAGTGAAAGGATGCTGTAACTTTACCATAAAAAGGACCGGTAACTGTGAAGTTATTAACGTTTACTATAGTTTTCCTTAATAAAGTGTTTGTAATATGTTTGAAGCGTTACTGCAATAAACAAAATGTTCAAATAATATTGTATTTCGTCTGAATTTTAAAAAGGGCATTCATAGATTGTTTTGTAAATAATTCATCTGCGACATTAAGCAATATGTCAGTCAGCCGAAATTATAGTATGTTATCTGTAAACGGGTTTTACAGTAACAATACTGCGAAATAGCATAATACTTTCTTCTGATGTTTGTTTGTTTTTTTGACAGTGCAGTCTTATGATTGTCGAGTTGGGAGGGCGATATCAGAAACGACTCTCAGTATTTGCACCTCTCCTTAAGGAATTCAGTACCCAACAGCCAAGTTTGTTTGGCTGCTGAATAAAACGCGGCATATATATATAGCTCATTTAACAGACCAATCAAAATGCGCGTAACACACCAGGTAGGCTGACTGAACGAGCTGGTGGCTGGCCCCGGGAATCATGGCACGTGCGTGGACGCAGAAAATACGACATAAGCGGTGCTAAGATACTAAATTGTAATTCAAAATAATAATTAGCTTTTTTTTTCCCATTTGTTTTCGAGCCTGTGTACTCACCAGGGACCTGTCCGAGTCCTTGCGTAAGCGCTGCTTCTTTCGGAAGTCACGTGACGAGACCATGAAAAGGCTGAAGTGCTGGGCCATGACGCCTGCCTCTCGTCTGAAATATTTAGCTTTTATTTACTCTGGAATTCAGACAGCAAGATTTGTTTTCTTGCTTCTAGTCTTCGGGGATAATTATCACAGCAGACCTGACTGTATATACAAAATGTGCAGCTGCGAATTCATAGAGCGAGCTACACGAAGCGAAATCTCCAAAAGCAGGCGACATTTTATTCTCTTTGATTTCGTTGTCGAATCCGTTTCCGTTTTTGTTTTTTTTAATGTCGTAAACACATGAACGACAACGGTGAATTTAAAAGCAGGGGGAAAGATGAACCCCAAAGGATACTTGATCAGGACTAAATAGACGGAATCTCTCTTAGCTGTCCACAACGCCACCAGTTTATTGTGATTCATACTCCGAACTTAGTTCGTTTGTCTAGTGATGCAGCTACTTCATGTGGGCAGACATGTACCTTCACATATATATGGGAGGAGCGTGGCTGTCTCACTGAAACCATTCAGTAGTGAATCGACTGTACGAATCAGGAAAGCGGAGCGAGCTTCTTACTGATTTATATCCAATATATAAGAAATAACTTACATTAGCGGTAAGCGCGGAAATAACGGTATTGAAAGCAGTGAATAGGGGAAAAGAAAGAAAACAATACAGCAAACAACTCGGTGAACGTTTATATAGTCTGCGTGTCTGAGATCAAAGGCAAACCTGGAGAGAATTACTGAAGCTACGCTGATGAATTTTGAGGAAAGTTTGTTGCAGAAATATTCAGTGCATTTCTGTATTTGAGATCATACATATCGATTATGTGTTGCAATTAACTTCTTTTTTTTTAAAAAAAAAACCAAATAAAGATAAACCGGAAATTGGTGATTTTTCGTGTTTCTATTTCTTTTACGATTCATGTCCTACTGATTATTTCTTCGTGAAACAAACTTAAGGCGATCGTGATCTTATTTCGCAAAATTCGTCAAAGATTCTATGGCAACTGCGAAGAGCGTCATAACCATTTTCGTCCCCTACTCAAGAGACGGTAGGTTTTTGTTTGGGCGTGACGCTTCTTTGCAAACCCCAAGAACAAGAAAATAGGGATCTCTCATTCCGGACTGCTTATGAAACGTGTACGCAAACGAGTCGGCCTCGACGATATCTTTTGTTGTTGTTGTTGTTGTTGTTGTTGTTGATGTTATTTTTTAACATAAAAAGATTTTATTTCAATTAAGTTTGAATTTTTAAAATATTTTAAATTCAACCATTTCAATAAAAAATAAATGTTCGACCATTCTCATTATTTTTCGAAAATTTATTACAAGATCCAAAATACAGAATATTCAATGAATACGAAGGGACAGAATGTCTTGTTCTGGCTCCTGGACCTTCTCTGGCTGGGCCGGAATTGATTTCTTCTGCCGGGGCTTGGGGCTCGAGTTCTGTTTGGAGTAAGTGGTAAAGGCTGAACCGCTGAAACAAGGGTCTTGATGCGCTGGGATCTTGCACGGTAGGGTCCTTTTGGGAGGGACCGTAGTAACAGAGTTTTGGCGTCTTCAGTGATGGCGTTTCTTCCAGAGGGATGCGGCGGTCGATCCTTTTCCTGGAGGACCTGGACTTCGTGGGACCGCGACGTGGACCCGCGGTGCCGAGGCTTTCCCGCTGAGGTTTTTCGGAGAAGTCAATCACCAAACACCGGGGAGGGGGTTCGATTTTCCGAGCCCTTTTTTGAGTACTTCGGAACTCTCTACACGAGGGCTAAATCCTCAACCCCGAACCTTTGGGTTCAACTCACAAGGTTTTCTTCGGAAATCTCAACATTTCGAAACTCTCTGGTTTCGACACACACACACACACACACACACTCTCTCTCTCTCTCTCTCTCTCTCTCACTGCACGAGCAAAACAACAGCAAAAAAGGGGGTCAAAGTGTAGTATCGCTGCCTAGATGGACGAGCCCGTCCGGATACCGATAGAGGTGAGCAGGGCTTCTGCTTTTGGCGCGAATTGAAAATGTTGATCAGAAAGACGATCCCAGGGAAGGTGGCGGGTACGGTAAAGGGCCGTACGTACGTGGGAGGAACCCGGGGGGGGGGCGACGACCAGGAAGGAGGCGAAGGTTTCTGCCCCCAACCCGATCGTGTTAGGGAACTAGCTTGTGCTGGGCGCAGACGCGGCGCCATACTGTTCCACCCCAAGTTGGAGTTCACACTCTTATAGTGATAATGCTGGACGTTTGATCATAGTTAGCATTGAACTAGAAGACCAGGCAAAGGCCCTGATAGCATCGGCGTGGGCTCCCAACGTTGCGAGAGAACTCTGGTGTTCTTTCAAAGCCTCAGGTTAGAACTAGAAGAAAAACTGAAGTCTTTCCCTGCAGACGCGGTTTATGTAATGGGTGACTTTAACTGCATCCCAGACCCTGACATAGATAGGCAGGGACCGGACACTAACTATAGAACGCGTACCTATGCGGAATCTGGCAGCTGGGCCTGGTAGATGCGTTTAGAAATGTCCAGATACTAGAACAGACAGGATGTACGTCGGCTGTAAACTAACACGGCCGTGGTTTCCTGGAGAGAACCTTCCCAATTTAGGGCCGGCTTCTCAGTCAGGGTAACAGACGGAGGTCAAGGCATTTGGAAATTCAATACATCTGTGAAGAGCGTGCAGTCCCTCTGGCAGGAAGCAACTAAACAGGATCCCGACTATGACCGGATGAGAGGACGTAAGGAAACTACCGCCGTGGAAGCTCAGCATGGGATATCGTCAGCTCAGACGTGCGTTTGGGCAAAATACAGAAGACGAACTGAATACCACTGCATCAGGTTCCATATAAGTAGATAGGATCTATGCCATTAAAACAGATCTAACCAACACTAAAGTAGAGAGCGCTAGAGTAAGGGCCACCGCACAGGCCATTAACGAGGAGAGCCCTCTGCGGACTGGAGAAGGCACGGGGAGAAAGTAAGGTAGTGACTATCCTAAAAACTAAAGACGGTCAATCAGGTAGGGGATATCGTCAGCCCAGTACTATACACAGCTGTGCTCCAGGGAGAGGACTTGCCATCGAGCTCAGGGACTTCTTTTAGACCATCTAGAAAGTAAACTAAACCTTGTAGAAACCGAGCATTGTGAAGGCTCCATAGCCTGTATGTGTTAAGGAAACTGAGAAGCTGCCAAAATACAAGGATCTCGAGATAAAAACTATTGTGTTGGCAATGAAAACATCGACAGTGCCATTTGTGATAGAAAGAGGAGCATTTTGCCTTGTTAACAAGAGAATGCCATAGAAAATTGAAAGGGCGGAGCTCCCGAAAATGTTCTGCTTGGAACACCCTCTACACTGTATTTAGGAAGTCATGTTACATCAATTAAACTGTAGCAACCGCCTTAGAACCATAGATCGGACACAGTAAAGCACAAGGACAAGTACATATAATAATAATAATAATAATAATAATAATAATAATAATAATAATAATAATAATAATAATAATAATAATAACCTCCCTAATTAATTTAATAAAAATACAGTTCTAATAATATTAAATATATTTAAAAATATCATCACTTTAAACATTTAATCATAAAGCGCTTCACTTTTTCCCTTTTTTTGAAGATATTTGAATTTATTTGTTAATTATATATTTTTTCTTAAAATAAGTTGATCTCTCTCTCTCTCTCTCTCGCTTGTTTGTGGACGCCATGTAAAGTAGCACTTTACGACGAAGTTGAGACCAGAACACAGGGGAGATAATTCAGTTGTTTTTTTTTTAAATTATCATTTTTCTCTCAGGTTATTTTGAGAGTCCAAAAACCAAAAAGTTGCTAAATTTTCAGAAATGCTGCCTTTTTTTTTCTTTTTTAAAAAAAAAATAATTAATTAATTAAATGCAATACGATACAAAGATGACGGAAACCAGCCTTAAAACAACAGGGCTTGAGATGCATTGGCGACTAAGGCTTTGGTAAATAAATACCTTTTATCCCCCTTTTATCTACTCTTTCTTCCCATTCTGAGCGATTCTCGTTCAACTCTGCAAGTAATAAAACAAATGGTTTGCCTTCTTTACATGCAGCTAAGGTCTTGAAGAAACGAATTCCTCTTTAGTTCTGCTTTATGATTTATCTCTACCTCGCCCGCACTTTTCTTCTTTTTTTTTTGTAAATTGGAAGAAAAAACAAATGTTTAACCACAGCGGCGGTTAGTAATATCAATTACCAAATAAGTATTATAATTTTAATAAAATTCTAAGCGATCTAATAAAGCGAAATGATTTGAGATCCAGCTTCTGGGATACTGAAAGTGATTAACACACACACACACACACACAATTGTTATTAAATTTGATTGTTGGCTCAGAATTTATCATTAATATAAGCGACACTACTAAATAATTAAGGGTTGTTGTTGATAACTGGGGGGGGAGGGGGATTTGCCGAGTACGAAGATATTTTTTTCCCCTTTCTTTCTGCTGTCCCAATTCGCCGTATGGCGTCTTACGGCCTCCGCTGTAGCAGCTGACTTAAGAACTCTCGCCGCTTCTCAACATTTCCCGAACCATCGGTTCGGCTGGAAACACTGACCGCATTTTCCCTCCTTATGACCAGCTTATGGGAGAAAGGGGAAAGCAGGCAAACAAATAAACAACAACAACAACAACTGTAATAATCTGGAATCGATAAGGGCCCAGCATTCTGTCGGATGTAGTCAGCAAGCCGATCGATGGGGGGCATTGCTCAGCACGGCGCTCTACAGAGACGAGAAATCTATCAATTTACCTTCTTTCTATCCCCTTCAGATCCTGTTCTGTATTCGTTAAAATGGTAAATTCTTATTTGCTTCGCATTCCATGTCTGCTGTGTAAACAAGTAGCGAACGATTTTTGTGGATTACTTAGATGCAGCTGATTCGAAACTGTTTAGAATTGCACCTACTAATACAGTAAAAAAAAAAAAAAAAACGCTTTTCAATGAATTTTCTGACACTGTTGCCATTAACAGATACGCTAATTTACTCCATTACCAAAAGCCCCGTTGCTGCTGTGAAGTTATATTTCCCCGTCTGAAAACTCGCTAGCAACTAGAAGTAATTTACACACCGAGCAAAAAAAGTATTAAGATAATCCAACATCCTTAATGTTCCAGTAAATATTAAATCTTCATCAGAAATTACGAGTAAATTTCAAGAAAAAAAAAATGGATTTTACCCATCTTCACGGAGCCATTCAATACCGGATCTGTCCAGTTAGCTACGCTTGTTTTCTCTGGCTCTATTTGGCGACAAATAAGACGTGAAAAATTTAGCAACAGAACATTAAAGACGCCATTAATGTGAACTTCCCCCTTCTTGGTCGTTACCGCATTGTTTCAATTACTTAAATTATTTTTTACTGCTTGAAAATTCCAAATTCATTAACCCTGCACAAATATCCTCAAAATCCTTTTTTCGACGTTTCAGCACTCATCCTTAGAAATTATATCGACACTGATGAAGCCATTTCCTTAGCTGATGCCAAATTCAAATTTTCAGTATCAATGACTAAAACAAAATTTCGATTGTTTCTGAAAAACAAACAAGAAATAGTCTATAAAAAGTAGTAGTGTCACAGTCACATGCTAATACATCGGAAACAAGAGCAAAAGAACCAACGGTAAAATGAAAAATTTTCGACCCTATTAAGCCGTTTTGTTCTTAATTATGGTAATAAATTAAATCTGAATGACGACTCCAAAGTACTGGCCACATATTTGTTCGGATTTCAAAATTTTAAAATTTGCGTCTCTCGTTGTTTTATGTGTATCTTTTCGGTTAGAATTCACACTTTTCGCTTCTAACTTTATTATAATATCTACATCACCAGAAACAATTTC